>LPNL01000003.1:1107598-1286717 GCA_001749795.1 Hanseniaspora opuntiae
CCTATTTTTGTATATTCAACCCCCTTTTCTGAAATCATAATATGAACAAACTTCACTCGGATGAACCTATATAGTAAAAGGGAAAAGCAGTAGTTGGATATAGTGTTAAAAAGAGTGTTTCTAGAAYGAGCTTGTTGTTTTTTTTTTTTTAGAATCAGGATAGGTGCATTAAAGTGTGTGAGTCATGTTTCAGCTTACAATATGCATGGCGACTTTCTGTTTAATTGCATATTAATCAGGCTGCATCAAGTATCCAAGGAAATTTTCTTTGCAGAATTTCTTCTTTAAAAAAAATTCTGGGTGTATCTCCCTATCAAAAATGAATTTTCTTGAAATGTTTAGTCGCTAAACCCTTGTGTCATCAAGGTAATAGCGATAAGCTTTTCAAGACCAATTTTTYCAACCAAGAGATTGAACCAAGCGATGTTCTCAAGAATGATAATCCACAAGAAAAAAGGCTTAAGTTATTTTTTTTTTTTTTTTTCAAKATAATTTTGATGATGWYTCAAGTTTAATTGGTGTTTGAACAGATAAGATAGTAAAAAAACCCAAGACAACAACGATGATACTCTTTTCTAGCTGTTCTACTATACAAATAACGATTTCCGAAATTTGGTTTTGCTAGATGATTCAACCAAAGATACAATAACAACTTGAAACAACTTCATAACTGTCTAGAGTAAGTCATTGCTATTTGATAGTGTTTSCTTTGCTCCAAACCAGTTCCTGTATTGTTATTCAGAATAATAAGAAAGAATAGTAATAATAGCCTGTGAATCACCATGTGGTTTGTTGTTCATATTTGTTGCCATTTTTCTTTTGTTGATGAAACTGGTGTTTCCACTTTTGATGGTGGAACTCATACAGCCGTATGTCCACTGGTGTTATTTTGTTTCCGCGKATGGTGTTCACTCTCCGATTTGGCCTATATCGGACTGAAGTCACGTTTTTCTGGTTTTTTTGGGGCCAACGGCGGAGATAAACTGTGGTGAACACCGCAACACGGTAGATTGCCGCTGTTTTCCTTTGCGCCTACTTATTCGGAGTTAGACAAAGTGGGGGGAAGAGTCTCTGAAAAGAAAAACTTTGTATTAGATAATTTCCCTCAAACCATTGAAATGCTTTCACCCATTTTCTTCTTTTTTTTTTTTTTTTCTAGCTTGTTCTCTCTTTATTCATATTTCTTATTAACTATAACATTATTGTTTTCAAAGCAAATGGCCAAAGAAGAATCTTACCGTTAACTTATCAGTCATGTTGGGAAGATCTATAATAAAGAAAGCCATTGGGTTTGAAAGCGCAAAGTTGGGTCTCAAAGCCATTTGCTCTGCAAACACCGCTAAAGCTTATCAATCAACTAGCACTGRTGTTGATTACAAGCACCACATAGATCACAGATTTGATGATTCTAGAATGATCACTCACACCAAACTACAAAAGCCCTCTGAAGCTGCCAATGAAGAAAGTTTGGAAAGCTCTCCATCTCAGAATATAGCCACCGCATTGTCYCATGCCTACAGAGTTGATCCTACAAGGGGAACAAGACCTATCTATCTAGATGTCCAAGCAACCACTCCTTTGGATCCAAGAGTCTTGGACAAAATGATGAACTACTACACTGGTYTTTATGGTAATCCACACTCAAACACTCACTCCTACGGTTGGGAAACTAACACTGAAATCGAGCAAGCTAGAGAACAAATTGCTAATGTCATTGGAGCCAATCCTAAAGAAATCATTTTCACTTCTGGTGCCACTGAGTCCAACAACTTAGCCATCAAGGGTATTGCGAAGTTTTATGGCTCCTCCACCACCGGTGTGAAGAAAAACCATATTATCACCACCAACACAGAGCACAAATGTGTATTGGAGGCCTCCAAGTCATTAAAGGATGAAGGCTTTGAAGTTACTTACTTGAAAGTGGACAACAATGGTTTAGTCGACTTGAAGGAATTGGAAAAGCACATCTCTGAAAAGACTTGCTTAGTCTCCATCATGGGTGTCAACAATGAGATTGGTGTTGTTCAAAACCTAAAGGCCATTGGTGAATTGTGTAGATCCAARAAGGTWTATTTCCACACTGACTGTGCACAAGCATACGGTAAAATCCCAATRAACGTTGAAGATATGAAGATTGACTTAATGTCCATCTCATCCCATAAAATTTACGGTCCTAAGGGTATTGGTGCCTTGTATGTTAGAAGAAGACCTAGAGTTAGATTGCACCCAATTATTTCTGGTGGAGGTCAAGAAAGAAACTTGAGATCCGGAACTTTGGCTCCACCTTTGGTTGTTGGCTTTGGTGAGGCTGCCAGATTAATGGCTGTTGAACGTGAAGCTGATATCGAACACATCACCAAGCTTTCCAAAAAATTAGTAGATTCTCTTTTGAAAATAGAAGAGACTTCTTTGAACGGTGATCCAAATCACAGATACGCAGGATGTGTTAACGTTTCCTTTGCCTTTGTTGAAGGTGAGTCCTTGTTGATGGCTTTAAGAGATGTCGCTTTAAGTTCAGGTTCTGCTTGTACTTCAGCCTCTTTGGAACCATCATATGTTTTGAGTGCCTTGGGTAAAGATGAAGCTTTGGCTCATTCCTCTATAAGATTCGGTATTGGAAGATTCACCACTGAAGAAGAAATTGACTATGTTATTAAGGCCATCACTGAAAGAGTTGAATTCTTGAGAGAAATGTCTCCGCTATGGGAATTACATAAAGACGGTGTTGATTTGAACACCATTGAATGGTCCGGTCACTAATTAATATTCCCAATGATCCTTGTAATGTAGCGTCTTTTTATWTWTWTMTWTATATATTACAATTGATAATGATTAAATACAAAATAAAAACTTTCAAGCATATTGCTTCAATTGATRCTTTTGARCAAAAGCATCTAAAATTCAATGGGTCATATATAGTCTTCCTACCTAAATTATAAGTACTTCTTGATGGCAGATACAACAGCGTCACCTACCTCTGTGGTGGAACTGGAACCTCCTAGATCACCTGTCATAATACCGGATTCGACAGCATCTTTACAAGCCTTTTCGATAGCAACWCCTTCATCATACAAGTCTAAAGACAACTTACACATCATAGCAGCAGACAATATGGTGGCTAAAGGATTGACCTTGTTTTTTTCAAGGTCTGGTGCTGATCCGTGACAAGGTTCATATAAACCRAATGCCTTGTTGGTGTTTGGCAAGGAGGATAAAGAGGCACTTGGTAACAAACCTAGAGAACCAGGAATGACAGAGGCTTCATCGGATATGATATCACCAAACATGTTGTTACACAAGATTATACCGTTCAAKGTTGTTGGTGACTTGACTAGGATCATAGCAGCAGAGTCAATTAATTGATGGTGATATTCAATGGTTGGGAATTCCTCCTTGATGACTCTTTCAACAGTCTTTCTCCATAATCTAGAGGAGGCTAAAACATTGGCCTTGTCTAAAGACCAGACAGGTAAAGGTGGGTTGTGTTGCAAAGCTAAGAAACAACCCATTCTGGTGATTCTTTCAACTTCTGGAACAGAGTATATTTCAGTGTCTTGGGCAACACCACTGCCGTTATCTTCTATTCTGTCACCAAAGTAGATACCACCAACTAACTCTCTAACAACAGTGAAATCAGTGCCCTTGGCGATTTCCTTTTTCAATGGGGATAGATCCARTAASTCCTCAGATATGAAGTTGCATGGTCTTAAGTTGGCATAAAGCTTCAAGGCCTTTCTGATTTGTAACAATCCTTGTTCTGGTCTGACAGGAGAGTCTGGGCCCCATTTTGGTCCACCAACAGCACCYAAYAAAACGGCATCTGCAGATTCACAGGACTTCAAGGCTTCATCGGTCAATGCCTTTCCGGTGGCATCAATGGCAGCACCACCGATAAGTTGGTGGTCAAACTCAAACTTGATGTCCTTCTTGGAGTTTTCTTGGATGGATTTTAAAACTTTGATAGCTTCAGCAACGACTTCTTGACCGACATGATCACCTGGTAAAACAGTAATTTTTTTGGTAGTAGACATTTTTATTGATATGTAATTTTTTAATAGTGGTTTTTTGTTTTGCCTTTTTCTTTATTATCACATTAAAATATTTTTAACAATRCATTATTTATRCTATGCCAATTATTAACTTAAAATATATATAAAATTCAAAAACTTAGTAATTGAGTCATGTAATTTAAATAGCTTTTTGAAAATCATGAAACTTTTTTAAATTTAATTTAAGAAAGGGGGAAAATTTTTTTTTTTGGGAAAACTTCGCCGGTTCAGGCGGTAAATTCACGTGATGGCTTCAAAAAAGACWTTTTCAAAAYTCTCAAAGGCTAAATAATAGAACCATATATATTAGTATATACTTTAACCTAATGTTTGTGGTTTTGCATTAGATCCTTGACATCTTTGCCCTCTTCCAATACTTGCTTGATACCGCTCAAAATATCCTTCCAACTTTGGAATTTGTGGTATGGGATGTCACCCTTTTCACAGAAGGTGATCAAGTCTTTACCCTCTCTGGCAAACAGTAAGTCACATTTGGCAGCAGCACTGACATCTGAAACACCATCACCACAATAGAAGTAAATTGGCTTTTCCTTGACTTGGTCAACCTTGTAGCCRGACAATTCAGTAGCTTGCTTCAAYTCATCAATGGAAATGCTCTTGTCATGACCGTGGATGGATTCTGGGTTCTTGTACTTRATGGTCCATYTACCKGTCTTTTCATCAAGAATTTCAGTTTCATTACAAACAATGGTTAATTTATCAGCTTCTTCGTTACCTARCAAGTGTCTTAACAARGCTTGAATGATAGGTCTCATACCGGAACTGATGATAACAACACAGATGTCGTTTTTGTTACAGTATTCTAAACATGTCTTAAATCCMGGATCTAAGTTTATTCTTTCGACTAAGTAGTCAACACATTCATCAATAGGTAGGTTGATGTTATCCATCATAATCTGGAATGAGTCTCTGAAGGAACCTTCACTGTTTATCAATTCCTTGAACAAGTCYAATCTTTGTTGTTTTGAAATACCAAAGTTATCGGATAAGGTGTCATTGGAATCTTCTAAGGTAATAGTACCATCGAAATCACTGAATACAATTGCTTTGACCATYTGTTATTATTTATTTTTTCTTGCTTGTTTTGAATGTATATGTCTWRWRTATATACGTTATGTTCACAGGTTTTGARAAAAAGTWTTTCATTAATTTGCAACATYAATGATATGTTGAAGTTTTGTATATATGTCACTCTTTTTCCCTTTAATTAGACACGCGATTAACTTGTCCAAGACAGGCAAAAAAAAATTTTTTTTATACGAAAAACATTTAAATAAAACGTCATCATCTTGACTTAGTGTTACATACATAATTGCACTAGTAGACCTTACTTCTGAACTTTAACGGTATGTTCTCAATGTTGATTTGCAACTCTAGTTCATCATCAGTTATTACTGTTTGTCTAGATGACCCTCTTTGGATGCTTTCCTCATGTTCTATTTCATGCTCATGATGAAGCAAGTCATGCTCCACATCCTCTTTATGGATGATTTCAACATCTGGATCTTGGTCTTTATGGTATTTGTTCCAGTGGTGGATCTCATATTCTAGCTCAAAATCAGCATGGTGTCCTATACCAACACCCAAGTCTGGGAACTTCTTTCCCTCCTTGGATATAATTAAGTATTCTTCCTTGGTTATTCTGTCGTTGTCGTCTAAATCAAACAATCTGAAAACAAATTTAACTAGTCTGTCTTTCAGGTCTTGATCAACTTGCTTTTCACTGGCATCATGTGAGCCCATACCATCACCATCACCAATGATTTCTTCTCTTTGTAAACCGTACATTGTCAAAATATCGTTGGAGTCCAAGTATCCYTTCTTCTTGATATCGTGGAGSGCAAAAAACTGTTCTGGCTCGTATTCTTGGAGCTGATGCTCATGGGCCATATGCCAATCTTGCCATTCAACACCCTCAGGYGGCTTTTCAGTGTCTATGTTCTTTAAAGGATCCAAAGAGTCCACGGTTTTTTCATCAGATGTAATGACACCAGCTTTGATGCTGTTTGTTAGCATTTGYAAACATGCTACTGTCTTCAAATARAAACTCAACTTCATTTTTTATTGTATCTGTCCTTTGTTGGTTTTTACACAAGTTAGCGTTTTATGTTGTTATTGGTACAATGCTGATATTGGCTTTGTTGATGTTTCCAATACTTACAATTGTTTTCTAAAAATAATCAAAGCAGATCAAAATTATGGTTTCCCCTTGAGTGGGATTCTTTTTTCCTTTTTTTTTTCGTTCACGCTACCAATCAAGGGGAAAAAACAACGCAGCAGGATTGAAATTATCACATGAATCTTCAAGCAAGAGATCATATAAGGTACTAATCGTAGTAACTTTACAGAATATACATTCTTCAAGTTACACCTCAATGGATCAAATCTAAAGTTCTAAATTRAAGTAAAAAAAAAAAAAAACCCCCCATATTTRTRTTTTATTCTTAACTATTGCTAGTTTTGTATTATTTCGTTTGAAGCCAACTTCATTTATATATATTCTAAACTATTAATTCACAACACATACTCCGAAATCAGATCATTATTCAAAATTGTGAAAATATACTTCTTTTTTTCTAATCGGTTGATTTCATTAAATAAATAGTTTCCTAAAGTTTAATTAAATCAGTTTGTTTATAAACCTTCGTCAGAAGAAACGTATTCTTCACCTCTAGCCTTAGCAGCTTTTCTCTTGGCCATTCTTTCTTTCTTTTTCTTTCTGATTTCAGCAGCAGTTAACTTGGT
This sequence comes from Hanseniaspora opuntiae, assembly GCA_001749795.1. NCBI lineage: Eukaryota > Fungi > Ascomycota > Saccharomycetes > Saccharomycodales > Saccharomycodaceae > Hanseniaspora > Hanseniaspora opuntiae. The sequence goes on from LPNL01000003.1 coordinate 1,114,414, forward strand.
CTTCTTTTCAGCAGAGGCAATCTTGTTACCCATAGCATCGAACTTGTCACCTTCTTCTTCCTTCTTGGTTAATCTTGGACCAGAACCTTGACCGGAGACCCARTTGTGACCAGATGGAACCATCTTACCGTCCTTAACAGCCCAAACTTCTTCAGTCAAATCCTTGGTGAATTCGGCAGAGTGAGTAATGATGATAACACCACCTTCGAAAGCCTTCAAAGCCTTGGATAARGCACCTAAAGAGTCTCTGTCTAAGTAGTTAGTTGGTTCATCTAAGACAATTAAGTGAGGTCTTTGCCAAGTACCAGCGGCTAAGACTAACTTAACCTTTTGACCACCAGACAAACCTCTGATTCTAGAGTGGGAAACTAATTCAGCTTCCAAACCTAACATGGCACAGTGAGATTCAATTTCCTTTCTGGTTAAAGCTCTGAATTGACCAGAAGCTAAGGCTTCCTTCATATCAACTTCAGCAACCAACTTGGAGTGAGATTCAACTAATTCACTTCTTGGAATCCAAGCATTGTCAACAGAGGACATTGGGACCCATCTTTCAGACTTCATACCAATGTTTTCACCTAACAAGAAGGAACATTCGTATTCGTAAGAGTTCTTGAATTTTCTTCTGGCGTGGATTTCTTGAATTCTTCTTGGAGTGTTTTCAATTTCGAAGATCTTCTTCATACCAGCTTCATCATCTTCGTTGATTTGTCTGTTGGCTCTGTCCATGGTTTCTCTATCTTCACCAGTTTGGAATCTCCATTGGATATATTCAGATGGAGTCTTGTCTAAGTGGTTTTCAATGTGAGCAAAGGCGTGTTGCTTGATGTAAGCAATTCTACAGTTTTCGTGAGTGTAAACTTCACCTTCAGTTGGTAATAATTCACCAGTCAAAACGTTAATCAAGGTAGACTTACCAGCACCATTTGGACCAATGACGGCAATTCTGGAGGATAAGGAACATTGGAAAGAAATGTTGGAGATTTGAGGCTTGGTGGTACCTGGGTATTGGAAGGTCATGTCAGAAACCTTGACAATGGCCTTTTGCTTGGTCTTAACACCTTCTAAGAAACCTGGTTCTGGGAATYTGAATTCTAAGTCAGAAGCACCTAATTCGTAGTAGGATTGAGCAGTTGGACACTTGAYAACGAATTCGGACAAGTTACCTTTGTATTTCTTCAACTTCAAACCTTCGTAGTGAATAATGTATTGACAAACATTGTCTAAGAAACCGGAATCGTGRGAAACAATGATGGAAGTAATACCACAAGTGTTCAAGTAGTTGACTAACCAAGCAACGTTAACAGTATCTAAATGGTTAGTTGGTTCATCTAACAATAAGATATCGGCGTTCTTTAARACGGCTCTAGCTAAAGCTAACTTCATCTTCCAACCACCGGATAAGGCAGTGATAGGTTGAGAGATCATTTCATCGGAGAAACCGAATTCTAATAACTTAGCAATGATTTCTTCCTTGGTACCGACATCACCAGCAAAGACGAAGTCAACAACGGAAGTGTCAGCGTGAGTACCATCGATATCGTGTTCGACGTAAACGGTCATACATTCTTCCTTGGTTGGGAAACCATCAACTTGTTCGTTGGCAATGGCTCTCATTAAGGTAGACTTACCAGCACCGTTTGGACCACATAAACCGTATCTTCTACCTCTCTTTAATCTCAATTGAGTCTTGTTTAACAAGATCTTGGCACCGTAAGCTAAGGAGAATTCACAGTTACATAAGTCTTCACCTTCTTCTTCTTCGTCATCGAAGTTTGGACCTTGAGGAATGTTGTCAACAGCTCTCTTTCTGAAGTCATCAACRATTTCCTTGGCGTTCTTTTCCTTCAAGAAGACAGTGGAGTAAGGTAAGATGTGAGTGAACCAAGTTTGTTGATCAATGATTCTTTCATCAATCAATTCACCAGCAATGGCAGCAATGTGGGTTAAGACTGGTTCGAACTTGGCGTCAACTTCAACATTGATGGACTTGACTAATTCAGCCCAGACAGCCTTGGTGGTGGCAATGTCACCAGCGTTGGAGATTTCTGGGAAAACGTCACCTTCACCAACGTTACCAACTCTTCTCAAAGTCTTTAAACCTCTTAAGGTAACTTCTCTGGCTTCTGGGTCAGCAATGGTGATGGAGTTGGTCTTCAAACCTGGTAATAATTCACCCAAGAATGGAGCAACAACTTGAGGGTCTTCGACTAACTTACACATGTTGTCAATRATAACAGCAGCCTTTCTCTTRATGGCAGTGTCTCTTTCGGCTAAACCTCTGGCCAATAATGGAACCATGATGGACAAGGTAGCTGGGGTAACTTCAGCAACGAAAGTGGTGGCACCTAACAAGTGGACGGTTTCAGTAACTAAAGATGGAGTAGCAATACAAGCAATCAATTGAGGAATGAACTTTTCAATATCCTTGTTTTCAACGGTTTCAGTGGACTTGGTGATGGTTTCAGTAGCGGCGTTCTTAACATCCTTCTTGGTGTCCCACATGGCTTCGGATAAGACAGGGATCAATTCAGGCATTCTTAAAGCGACTTGGGTCTTAGCAGTGTCAACTAAGATGGAAATGGCAGCTAAGTCAGCAACCTTTTCTTGCCACTTGGAGGTGGTGCTCAAAGAGGTGGTCAAGAAAGGTAAGAAGACCTTGACAGCCATTGGGTCAATGGCCTTAGCAATGGCACATAAAGCAACCTTGGCTAAGTCTTGGGTTTCCTTGTCCTTGGAAGCAGATAAACCAGTGATGATTGGAGTCAAGTTGACAACGTATGGTTCAACAGATGGAGATAAGTTGTTTTCGGAGGCAATGGAAGCAACAGTGGACAAAGCGTTAGCAGCAGTCTTCTTGTCTTTTAAGGCTTCTTCTAATTGCTTGAAGAATTGGACTGGGATATCATGTTCAATGATGTTACCGTTTAAGAAACTAGAGATTTCAGTGGCAACTTCAGCTCTGTTGTCAGGAGTGGCAACGGCTAATTTACCAAATAATTCGTTTAAAACTTGAATGGAGTCAGACATTATTCAAAGTATTTGATCTATACTGGTTTTTAACAACTATTTCYTTAWWAAACCTAAAGGAAAYCTTTAAAGTTATCTCTTAACAAATGAATGATTCTAKCWTATTACAATATMTTGTATAAATMTAATCTTTAAATGAAGTTWTTTGAAATGAAGAAAAAAGGAATAAGAGTAAAAAAGTTGTAATAAAAAAAAAACGAAAGATATCTTAAAATCAATGACTTTTCSTCAGATAAATTTTTTTTTTTGTTTGAAAAATTCATCTCATTATTCACCAATTTCAAGGTTACCAAACCCAGCAAAAAAAGAAAAGTACCACTATGAAGAAACTTAATTCTTTGTGCGTGGGTTTCTAAGCCAGCATGTACCAAAAAGGAAAGAAGTTGCCCGTTACAAGCAAAAAAAAAAAAATTTTTTTTTCATCTTTCCCAAAAAAATTGAGTGTTGAGCATGGSCTTGATTGGCTGGACAGTCCACAATAGGAAATACCTCAAGAGGAAAAAAAAAAAAAAAGAAACAAAAAAATACTAACTTCCCTTTTGGGATAAAGATAGAATATCCTACGTATATACAAAAAAAAAAAGAAAAGAGTCCTGYTTGACGGTGGAATTTTATTTGTGTCAGCATTCMTCACCAAGCAAGTCACATGACCCACTCACTGATAACTTATCAATGTGGTAATAAAAACAAACATATTAGTGAATATTTAATCCTYAATCATCGCCTTTTCTTTCTTTTAATTTASKTTGACATGTTAAATAACGGAGACTTTGTTTTTACTTTGGATCCATTGTCCAATCCATTATGACGTCTTTTAACTATAGTCGAAGAGTTCAACTTCAATTGGAAGAACTTAGTGTCTAAGGCATTGTTGTTCACAGCATTTGCGTAGTCACTAAAGTCTTGCACTTCGTTATCCTCAGATATGTCTGTCAACCCGTTATTGGCAGCATTTTTATTGATGGCTTGTTTGGCCATGTTTCTAGAAYTGCYTTCAGGTAAGTTGCTGTTTTCTTCTTTGATTCTTTGAACTGCATTTGTGATGTCAAATGCATCTCTCATCGCAACTGCTGCTGGTGAGTACAGCAAGCTGTTGCTGGTGTCCACATTTGCCTTTATAGGAACTGTCATGACAAAGTCATCGTCCACTTCAGATCCGGATCTCTTGTGTGCTTTAGCATCAGTTGATCTATCGATCTCTTGCTTCTTCAAAACTCTCTTTAGTCTTCTATCAAACACCTTTGTTTGTAACTTCTTCAATCTATTTTGTGTTTCCAAAGAGTAGAACTCTCTACAATCATAGGTGGAAAACCAAGGATCAGCAAGTAACTCCTCAATTGTATAACGCTTTAAGGGATCGATTTCTAAAAGTCTAGAAACACAGTGCTTGGCTCCTTCTGAAATTTCATCCCACCAGGGTCTTAAGAAGTTGTAGTCTCCTTTACTAATTTTTTCAGTTAGAACATCAATCTTTTCATCATAAAATGGAGGGAATCCACATAGAACTGTGTACAAAACACATCCAATCCCCCACAGATCAACTTGGAAGCTGTATCTTTCATCCTTGACCACCTCTGGGGCCGTGTACCCAACTGTACCACAGGGTGTTGACAAATCAGCACCAGTCATGTTGACTACCTTTTTGGATAACCCAAAGTCAGCCAACTTTACAATACCAATGGAACCGGCACCAACACCTGGAATRAATATACCTTCATCAAGCTTGTTTTGCGGGTCATCAGATGTTCTCAATATCAATTCAGGATCGTGCTTTTGAGGGTTTCTTTCAAAGAATGGAATGGTTTCAAATAGCAAATTTTCCAACTTGATATCTCTGTGAACAACTCCCAGCTTGTGTAAGTGCTTGATTGCAAATGCTAGTTGCCTAACAACAAATCTTGATAAGTCCTCAGAAAAGTAGGTGTATTTGACAACCTCACCAAAAATTTCTCCACCAGTCACAAGTTCTTGAACTATGTAATAGTAAGAGTCAGTTTCAATGAAGTCAACAAATCTTACTATGTGTGTTGATCCGTCTTCTGAGTTTGTRTCAATATCTCTCTTTAGTATGTCTTCATTGAAGGTACGATATTTATTGGAACTTGAGGGGCTAGGCTTATATTCAACATTCTGAGAAACCAATTTATGGATCATGATCTCTTTCATAACCTGTTCCCTAGAAGTGATTTTTGGCTTTTCCTTTCTGGAGTTAGTGGAGTCCAACATTTCCTTGTTGATTATTTTTAGTGCTACATACTCGCCCTCATATTCCTCCTCTTCGAAATCTTGCTTGTTAGAGTATATCAAGTTCATATCAAACTTCACACTCTTGTACACTTGAGAAAACGCACCTTCTCCAATTTTATCAAGTAGCAAGTATTCATTTAATTCATTTTGTTCCGGATATAARTGTCTGTTTACTTTCAAGCTTTGTGGRAGTGTGTTYARAATTTTATTTCTTGGTGKGTGGKTTGTYTTTTGAGGCAAGTTGTCAACTTCATCCAAGTCTAACTCATCTTCRATATTTCTACTCACTTCACTTTCCTCGTCACAKTCATCATCGTCTTCAACCCAGGCTGAATCTAAGGAAACTATAGARCTYCCATGTGTGCCCTCCGTGTTTCTTGAGGCAAYACTTTGGAGTCGACTTCTAGATTCATTTTTCTCGACGGCATTGTCATCTCCATGTCCATTATCCATATATTCAGGTTTGAATTTGATGTCTCTGTCTCTCTTACTTTGGGATGGGGCATCGTGCTCTTCTTGTTTTGGAGGGGTATGAATCTTGTTTTCTGTTTCCGGAACATTAGAAGTATGTACATTTTGTTCAGTKTGTTTCTTTGGAGTATGATTTACCTTTTCCTTTTCRGGAGAAGAGCTCTTAGARAGAGACTTTATCCTTTTTGAAAATGTTTTTTAGTTCTTTAAACATTTTTTATTTATGYCGTTTATCTAGATTACAAATTAAGAAATAATTYTYTTTTTTGGTTTAAGCTTATAYRCAAGAWRTRATAAAAGTTTAATCCCAAGTAAAAAARAAAATATATGGCAATTGATTGACTAAMTTAACAGGCTGTAAATTYTGTTTAATGTTAGCTTTATATTTTAATGTTTTTGTTGCTTGATAACTACAATTTAGCAACACTGGTTAACGTGTTTATAGGTGGTTTCTATTTGTAYTTATCAGTAACTTTAGGTRAATAAATAATAATGATAATTCAAGTGRTCGTTAGAACAGTATAATAAGTAGTGGYTGTGTTACAGATTTGGCTTCTATGCATTATATTTTGTGTTGTAAATATCTGCAAAAAGGTGTTCTATGATTTTTTGAATGATAGTGAAACCGTGTGGGCACGCATGTTGTTTTTTTTAGAGTTTTGTTAGAGAGAGGGGGAAATGTAAAATTTGTGCTGAAACAAAACAAGTGAAAAAAAACCACGTAATGTTTTAAAATACGTGGAAACTACAGCCCCTTTGGATTTTTTATCACTTCAATCTTGATAACGTAAAGGACTATCGGATATAAGAATAAGCATACTCAACTAATCAACCATAAACAAGATAAGCAAATGGRTTTATATTCATATCAATATGCTATCATTCCCATTGATAAGAAACTGACGTGTTAGAAACAKCTTTCTTTTTTATAAAATAATAAYAAAAGTAAWGACAAGTARGYTCTTYWWWTWWTMATRGYAGRAAACTGTTAGCAGACMRTAACTTTTTWAWATTAYYGTTATTATTTCYAWWATTATTAYTGATTASTCTTGATTTYTTTYATATCTCTKTAATGAACATTATTGAARAAAYAAAAAMCYYTAAATGAATTTGTAATRRCTRCTTYWATTGATCAACTGYWTACCTTTAATTAATCCTCAWTTKAATTATTTTTTTTTCACCCACTTTTTTTWWKWTWTTTTTTTTTTTTAWTTTTTGAAAATATCTAATACATCTATATTTCCTTCATTCATGTATATTTTTCAAGAATGTAATWATWAARWGGTTCGACCAATAACCCTMTATTAASATAATAAGCTACTTAATCTTAAACTCTTCTGCTTTTTGTGGTTTRATATTGWACAMTAATCTCGGTTGAAACAGTAYAWTCRTAAARGTYTTTTGATRATATCATTATACCATGAATAAYATCATAGAACTCTTTTCGTTTCAATTAAAAGTCRATGGCTCACCAAACCTTGMRRATATYCAGTTYTCTTTGGAAATCCAAAGCAATTATACGCCAATCGAAWTAAMTGATGATTTAGCTTTGGAAATAGATATAAACCCTTACAATATTCAATTAAYCCTACATGAMARTGAAGCAAATGTAACTACAASWTTTTCCTTTTCTAATRYWCATCATCTYSACASYTCTATYRAYAACCYAGATATGAACTGGATCATTGCATTATTTATAAAATACCTTGCCRCAAAGAGCAATAATGAAAGTAACTTTATCTTATCAAATGTGAACAATAAGMAAGGTAAAAGAAAATCWTYRAAAAATAAATTKAGACCCCTYAAYAATGTATTTTCAACTAACTTCAAGATTTCAACYTTTTCCATAARTAAATGTYTTGAAGAYGGTSTTTTGAAAGTRCARTTCAACTATGTTTTACCGGAAATGAAAATTTWTCAGAATACCRACAGAGATTTTAARTCAGCTAACATGTRYAAGTCAAAACTTTGAGARACATAAYATWAMRGATATYGATATGAAATYAYTGTTTAACAARAGRTTAGAAAATTWCACTATAGAATCAGACAACTCAAATAAGGGTATTGACGATGAAAGTAAAARAAAACTGCTTCCCTTGGTTTTGTATTCTTATCARGAGAAAACAGTGAACTGGATAATACAAAAGGAAAATGAGCCTTTGGAGAAACTGACTAAAGATATCATCAAGGCTAATCCACTATTTTACTTGAATAAATCTCAACTGGGCTATGTATATTTAGGAAACCAAAACRTAGTTTACAACACAATTACGAATTACATYATGAGCACTAATTCCGCTGTTGATTATTTATACTCGGAACACTTGCAATATAAAAGAAACTTGGAAAATGGGTGCTTGAAAGGATGCAGTGGTATTATTGCCGAAGATATGTCTCTTGGTAAAACAGTTGAGATTATAGCTGCAATAATTTTAAACAAACTMACTGATGAACAAATATCAAATTACAATAGATGGATGTCCATCAATGAAAACAACCATGACGAACACAAATCACATGGCATCAAGGGATTAATCAGATCTAACTTAGTTGTTTGTACAGATATGATATTAAAGCAATGGGTAGATTCTTTCAACAGTTTTTCAACAACGCTTGATTACAAAGTGTTGCATTATAGGGGCTTTAAAGATTTTCAAAAACAATATCCCAAGACAACTTTRAAGGAATGTGCTGAGATYATCAGTGGCTATGATATTGTCATAACCAGTTATTCTGTTTTGAAAGCTGAGCTCCCCTATGTTGAGTTTGCCGATAATAAAATGAACACAGACAGAAAGACGAGAAGAGCTCCACAAGAACGTTTTGATTATTCTTCTCCYTTGTGCTCAATCACTTTCTTTAGAGCTATTTTTGATGAGAGTCAAAGTTTAAGTCAAGCTTCTTTATCTTCATTATCTAAAATTTCAAGAATTCATACATGGGCTATCAGTGCAACTCCTTTGAAGTTTAATGATTTGGACAAAAACATTAGTGAACTTACTAACTTACTAAAGTGTTTGAAAATYCATCCCTTTGATTTTCCCAATGTAAAAGTATCGAATTTTCAAGGTATATCAGATTGGATTTTTGATGTTAAAAGTAACAAGAATGTTGTGGAACAGTTTGTTGATACTATCATTGACATGGATCTAGCAAGAAGGCATACTAGAGAGTATGTACAGAGCCAATTAAACATTCCTAAACAACACAAATTTCTTTTCCCAGTTTATTTGACCCCTATCGAGAGAGAAGTGTACAACCAGGTCTATGAGAGATATTACGCTGAGTTTCATGACAACAGATACTTCACTGATGAAATCAATGTTTTGAACAGTTATCTGACAGATTTGACCATCATGTGTATGGCAGTGTTAAGCATACATGACTATAAAAGAAGAAACGGGATTTTTAATGAGGCGTTTTATTTAGCAAATCAAAAGCACAATCCCGAGGATAGTATGTCCATGATCTTGAGCAAYTTRATTGAAGCCAACAAAAGAGCCCTGGCCCATGAAATCAGAARRTACATTGATCTTTATGTGCAAAATTCTAGATATTTGATAGAAAGAGAAAAACAATTTGATTTAGCCGAGCCAATTTTAYTGAATGCATTGAAAATCATTGATGATAACATATCATYAAAGCACGATTTTGATGATTCACTTTCTTTATTATTGATTAGGCACTCTGTAGTATTCTTTCTTGGTGACTGTTATTACAATTTAGGACTAAACACAACAAATCTTGACGATGAAGTAAAAAGAAGGTATCAAGAAAAGGAAAATTTATAYTATGATGAGGCTGCAAAAATGAGAAAGTCTATTCTYCAAGAACAAATTGAAGAAGTYGAAAGAAGTTTGGCACACCTAAATGATAACAATTTTATGAAACCACCAWCCATACRTGARYATCCTGTTTTCTTYAYTGAAAACATGGARGAAACTTTYATAAGAAATGTTTTGTACATGGRTGAKACTGGTTTAACGTCGAYCAAATCCRATTTGTTTTTGGATTACATTTATGATGAATCCGACAAAATCAATAAGAAAAKAGCTAGATACTACACCCAATGCCTAAAAGATATAAATGACATGATTTGTGAGCAGGATAAGGCAGGCCACGTAGGTCAAAAAAGATCCTTAAATGAAATYAAGCTGGAATGTTTTGCTACAGAATCTTCCTTTGTTGACAAAACTTTAAAGGTATACTTTAAAAAGATAAATCCCTTGGTTGTTGGAATTTCTAAATGTATTGAAACATTAAACAAGCAATGCACTTTACTGAATACATTTTACTTTGACATAATTGCCCTGTTGAACCTACCAATTATACCCTTAGAAACCGATGAGAGTGAAGTTGATCCTAACAAGCCTAGTGAATACGAAAAGAGTTTAGAAACTCAGCAGGAAATAACCTTCAAGATAGAGATGATAGAATTGATTTTATCAAATAGACTGTTTATCACAGCTGGTTCAAGTTCAAGGAAATTTGCTGTTCCTGAGCATTTCAAGTCTTATGAAAAGGAAGGGTACTTTGTTACCAATCTCCTTGATACTTGGCATGAGCATCATATATTCTTCTTGAACTATATAGCTGTAGACAAGAATTTGGCATGGAAATCAGTTGAATTACTTTTGGAAAAAACACCTATATCTCAAGAATCAAGCTTCCATCGTGAATGGAATGACAGATTGAAGGAGTTTAATAAAGTCTTCAACAAAAAGATTAACTATTATAAAAGTCTGCAGCAAATCAGTGACAAGGTGCTTGATTTTGATGATATCCAAGACCAAGACAAGGTTGTTAGAATTAATAACAATTTTGAATACTATGTGGCATCCAGTGAATCGGTTCAAAGAAAATTGAAATCCAAGGATGTTTATCTGAACAATTTAGCAGCTCTGCAAAAAGGTGAGGATAATAAATGTTTAATTTGCCTTGATTACATAGAAAATGGAAGTATTTTGGAATGTGGGCACAGATTTTGTAGAGATTGCATACAACACTGGTTGAGAACTAGCTCCACTTGTGCTTTATGTAAAATGCCATGCAGCCAGTTAGAGGTTCATGACTTTTACATTGACATTAATCCAAATAATACCAAAAGACAAAACACTGATAATGAGTCGGTAAACACTTTAACAGAGACATTGAATGGTTATAAGGTTTATGATCAGTTAAACTTGATAAGTAAACTCAAAATTCAAGATTCAAATTATGGTGCCAAAGTCGATAGTTTGATAAGACTTTTAAAGTTCATGGATCTAAAGGATGAAAATCATGGCTATGATCATAAATCTCAAATCATCATCTACACAAGGTTTCCAAAGATTATTCCAGCCTTGGAAAAGATTTTACTCGAAGCTGGCTATAGATGTATTGTTGCCTTGGATAACAAAATGAAGGGCACAAATATTGACAAATTCAAAAAGGATAAAACTATCAGGATATTGATCATGACTACAAATGATAATGCAGGACTAACACTAGTCAATGCTAATGTGTTGATATTGTTTGACCCAATATTGCAAAGCTCAGTTGAAAGTCAAGCAATAAATAGAATTTCAAGAATTGGACAAAGCAGAGAAACTTATGTCTTCAACTTTGTTACCATGAATACCGTTGAAGAAAACATCATTCGATATAAGCAACATCTATTCAAACAAAGTAACAAATTTCAAACTTCGGTGGACACAGTGGCATCAACAGTGGACAGCATGACCAAAAGCAACCGCTTGAAAAGACATAGAAACGGTTTGAAAGTTAACACAGAAACACAAGCTTTGCATATTGAATTTTTGAAAAATTGTTTATTCAACGATTTCAAGGAATCCTGATTCTTTGTGAAGTACATGTAATTATACTGAATTGATGAAGTTTGCAAGAGAAATAAATTCAAGTAAAAGTAGTTTAGAATTGAAGAAATAATTATTCTATTTGTCATAATATATATATTCAATTTACTGTTATCAGTTAACTAAAGCTAGAAAATGTTGGTATTTGTTACCTTTTCTGATGATGGAACATCTTGGTGTGTGAGATTCTTAAAAGAATCRGCTTTTGAGACTTTTGATGAGCTTGCCTTTTTGGAGTTTTGTTCATAAAACCATCTTCCAACAGCACTAATATACTCCTGAGGTCTCTCCTTCATCACTAAATGTGTACCAGCAATTTCAGTGACGGATATGTTTGGAAAGTGTTTTTTCARAGCAGCAAATCCTTCTTCTTTTACAAAACCAGAGTGTGAAGCCTTTATTAAAAGAATAGGAGTGTCWGTTTGCAAACCCTTTACTGCTTCCTCAGGCCAATCAGGAACATTTTCAATAACAAGATGTGATATTTCAGCAACAGGAACTTTACAAAACAACCCATCTTTYGAAYTGTCAGAGCTGTATTCCTTCATCAAAGAAGATTTACGCTGTATATTGTGGAACATGTAAAAATTAGCAGGCATATCYCCACARCAGCTCTTCATCTTATCAAAAGCTTTTGAAATCCACAAAGGATCATGCTTACTAATTTYTGARTYATAAATTWCACTTTTCARAGCATTACARAACGCAGTTAAGTTGGGTTTAATTATGTCCTGTTTCARAGGAACGTTGTCTACAATAACACCAGAAGTGTACAGTTGAGGTGATTTCAGAAGAGCCACCATAGCCAGCTTAGCTCCTAATGAGAACCCCAACAATGACGGTTTGTTCAGATTATGAGTAATAACAAAGTTGTCAAGATCATCRGCCAATGTTTCGTAATTGAAAGGTAAGCAGTTTTCACTCTCCCCATGACATCTCATGTCAATTGAGTACACAGGGGTTTGYAAAAGATTGGAAAGTTGCTGGTARTCAGAGCAGAATGATTTGCTGTAGCCATAGATRCCGTGTAAAAAGATTAGAGGTTCTTGGCAATGAATAGGAAGTTTTGCATATGTGGAATGGTGGGGTTTGTAAAGATCAAAGTTTAGTTTTGCAACCTTTTTGTAAGGAAGGGGGTTTGCAGTTGAAGCAAACCTTTTCAAGGAAAAATTGATTAGAATCATTTTRAAGGAACAAATTGTAAAAGAAAATAAACAAACACCGACTAGATAAGATCAATTTATTAGCAAAAAARTATGAATTCGTTTGTTTGAAGTGAAAGAGCAAATGGTTTTGTTGKWTCAAAGTATRTYTKTCTGTTGTTGTTGTTYTTTWSATTWATTTTTATATTCTGATTTTTTGRTTGATGWTTTTRGTATYAWGTATAYAAMRTGYAGAACCGATTWAAAARTCTAGATAAACATRTATTTGTTTATTTTTTTTTTTTACAACAAATGGATTTATGGATTTAYCAATTTTTARAAAAAAAAAAGAAGGATTTCYMATTGSCAACCTTAAACATCTTTSTCTTGGCTGTTTTTTTTGTTGCATTTTTCCTTCATAACCACGTAGTTTCGTTTTAGTGATGTTAACTCCYACTKTCCATRAAATYTKWAAATATTCAMAGTYTRAAACATSRCTGWCTTGATRATACATACYTGAGARAMCTWTKTTYACWKAATRTWRTWTACAACACTTGMGGCATACAAGTTAMAACTAAAAAMAWSTACCATCTCTGYTTAWTACTGCATTAACTAGACRATGTTCTACCAAGCACTWCYTAYAWTAAGATGTGTGTGTAAATGAACATCATTGYTGAAATGATTAAAACTCTACATCGTGAGAAAATACGTAAGAAAAAATGGAATAAWTTGAAGAGAATCAGAATATTCAATTTTTCCTTCSTTTTTTTTTCCCTTACACACGAATTTTCTGTCTTCTCRATCTTTTCAAAYATACAATCATCARCTRAACCCATAGCAATCATGTTAAGAATATCCAATAGTATCAAGTACAACAAGTTCTATACAAGCAGTTTTCACACAACRACAGCAAGACTATCCAGCAGATGGAAGGAYCTGGAATTAGAAAAAAAGCARCAGTTTGTTAGAAACTTTGTAGGCTTATACAAGGAGAAGCATCCATGCTCCAAAAGYAATGTCATGTACAARGAGTTATCTGACGGCATGGAAGAACACGGAGATACACCATATGTTTTTGGTATTYTATACAATGAGCTGTTGGACGTTGCTAATGGGAAGAGCACCAGTAACCAAAAAGGYGARGGTCCTATGGGAGATGCYGATTTTTTGAAGCTYGTTGCYAAATAAGRACTRAAGAAGCATTTCTRAAAACRTTCAACTGTTATTCAACTACAAACATTATATATATTCTTCAAAATAAAATAAAAATATCATAAATAGTAAAGAAGACWTCTCGATGATAGCACCAGTGTCTTGGGATGAATGATTTTTTGCTCCTTGCGGATATATGGACATGGCGCAATTTGCTGTCTTAAATCCGGTCTTCAATCGTTRAACACATTCTACAGTTTTTTTTTTTTTTGTTTACACGGGGATGAAACTCTTCCCCTTGTACTTTGGCTGTGTGTCATTATCAACAAAAAAAAATTCAAGTRTACAAGTCTATAAATACTYTGAATKAATAACAAATATATAGCARACAAGGACCATATTATTGTAAGTTGAATACTTTATATTGTTTTCTTTTAATTTTAATACCTACMCCTGAAAAATCACCAAAATGTTAGAAGAYAATAAATCAATTAATAACGATCTAATAAATGCTGATGCCTCTATAACAATTAACTATGTTAATTTTAATCAAACAGGATCATGTATATCTGTTGGTACAAATAAAGGAYTGGCYATTTTTAACACAGARCCTTTTGGAAAGTATCATACCARCATAAAGTCAAACACGGCAAATGATGTTGAAAGGGAAGACAGTTCCAGCAATGAAGACTCTGATTACAACTTCGGTATTGTTGAGATGGTTTACAACACTGCTTTGCTGGCATGTGTTGGATTGGGAGAGCAAGTCAATTTATCACCTAGAAAACTGAGGCTTGTAAACACTAGAAAAAACAAAACAATTGTTGAATTCACCTTCCACTCGTCGATCTTGAGCATAAAGATGAACAAGAGTAGACTCGTTATWCTCCTTAAGTCCCAGATTTACATATATGATATTACTACKATGAAGCTCTTGCATTTGATTGAGACCAGTGACTTGTTTGAGGGGATAATTGATATATCACAAGTTATTGATGATAAGGAACTCCCTCAGATATTATGTTACAGCAGTCCACAAAAGGTGATCTCTTCAGAAATGAACAGCCATTTAACAACAAATAATTTATCATTATTGAATAAAGTCGGAACTGGTTATCATAGCAATAATACCAAGGTTAAGGAAATATCAGGAGAGGATAATAATGACTTTGAAATTCAAGGACCGAACAATCCAAAAGCAAACTCTCACGGCGATGTTATAATCTTCAATCTGCTCACCTTGCAGCCCACGCTTGTCATAAATGCTCACAAGGCTGCCATTTCAACCTTYAAGTTGAATGATAAAGGAACACTTTTAGCAACTTCATCTGTCAAGGGAACCATAATAAGAGTATTTGATATCTCTAAAGGAATCAAGAAATATCAATTCAGAAGAGGTACCTATAATACAARGATTAATTGTTTACAGTTTGATAAAACGGATCAATTTTTGTTGTGCTGTAGTAGTAATTTAACAGTACATATATTTAAAATGAATGATGAGATAACTGARGACAATAATGAAAGTGATGCTGACTCCWCTAWYAAAAAAGGCTCTGCTGAATCTGATGCTGATRCAGAACCAATCRTTGATAATTCTAGATTGACCATGGGAAGAATCATWAGAAARTCCTCACAAAATGCCATGAARAAGATAGGCAATGCYTTGAACYTRAAAATGACAGGGTTRGARCCAAGTAGACATTTTGCYAGCTTGAAAATACCTAGCATTAAGTCTGCAAATKCYACCAGTATGAGTATGGTTTATAATGATGATGATAAYGATTCYATAAAGACAGGAACGAGTGTRCAGAGYAATGCRGAMGKAACYTCCAACAAYGTTGCCGTTAACTCAGGTGACTTCGAGTTTAAAGCATCATTTGGTGATTTCATTGATATCAACATAGATGAGTATCCGGAAATGACCAACAAGTCTGTTAATCTTCCTGATGTGGAGCATCCAGGTAGCATAAACCCAGAGAATAAGGCAACAAATGGAGATGCAAAGTTGTTGAGAGTTTTACCAATATATGTTGTCACCACGCAAGGMCATTTCTACAAGTACTTCTTGGACCCAATCAATGGTGGTGATTGTATACTGATACAGAATTACAAGATGATATTTTAAGAAAAAGAAAAAGATATATGTTTTTTRTTACGACTAGCAAGAGTTCATTRTATGAAAAATTTGAGATAAAGGAGCTGTACGAACAGTATAGCGTATAGGCACCCATAAAATATGCAGATGACTAACAACAAAGCTCTAAAATAGAGTAATACAAAGTACTATCTACTAAAAAGCTTYGTTTTTTATTGCTATATATTCATATTGAAAARAATTGATCTACTCCAGCACCAGAACTTCTTGTACTATTGCAAGCCAAATTTCTTTTATTTGATCATGCAGATACAGAAGGCAGAAGGCAGAGATAAAAATATGTGGTTTTTWWCAAACTTTTTTCTTTTWYAWAYAWCAAMTATGTTTTCAMACATKAAAAAAGTTTAAAATGTGCAAAAAGAAACTTTRWAYTAAAAATCATGGATGCCGCTGTTTATATACCACAGCAAATTTTTCACTTTTTTAATTTATTTTATGTCCGAAAARGGGAAGTATTTTTTCTTTTTTTTTTCTTTTTTTTTTTTTTCAAATTTCTATTTGAGAAGATTTGGAAAGTATCACAAGTCAGCATATTCAAAATAGTACATAATAACCCCATTGGAAATAATCATTAACTAGAGAAAATGTTATATTTAATTGGTCTGGGTTTAGCTTATCCTAGTGATATCACTGTCAGAGGTTTGGAAAAGGTCAAACAATCTAAAAAGGTTTATTTGGAACACTACACATCCATCCTTATGAATGCTTCTCTTGAAGARTTGTGTGAATTCTACGGCAAAGAYGAAGTTATTCTAGCTGATAGAGAGATGGTTGAAGGTGGTTGTGAAGAAATGATCGAAGCCAGTTTGACTGAGGATGTCAGTTTCTTGGTTGTTGGTGATGTTTTTGGTGCCACAACCCATACTGATTTAATCTTAAGATGTAAGCAAAGAAACGTTCCATTTGAAGTCATCCACAATGCATCTGTCATGAATGCCGCCGGTGCCTGTGGTTTGCAACTTTACAACTTYGGACAAACCATCTCWATGGTTTTCTTCACTGAAACCTGGAAGCCAGACTCATGGTACAACAAAGTCTTGGAAAATAGAAAGATTGGTTTGCACACCYTGGTCTTGYTRGATATCAAGGTCAAGGAGCAAAGTATTGAAAATATGGCTAGAGGTAGATTGATYTATGAGCCACCAAGATACATGAGCATTCARCAATGTTGTGAACAACTATTAGAAATTGAAGAGATAAGAGGTGAAAAGGCTTACACCAAGGATACWCCATGTGTTGCYATTTCYAGATTAGGWTCYGATAAGCAAGCTTTCAAATCTGGTACTATYGAACAATTGGCATCATAYGATTCYGGTGAGCCATTACACACCTTGGTTATCTTAGGTAGACAAACACATGATCTAGAATTGGACTACATTTTAGAATTTGCTGACGATAAGGAGAACTTGACAGAAATGTTGAGAAAGGATCAAGAATATTTCAAGCCTCTTCCATGGGTTCCTCCAAGTGAAGATGAAATGAGTGATTARAGAGTATATATCYTTGWAWTAATTAAGTTATCTTTATGTTTTAWTGACAATKTTTCTWAGATGATTATGATCATCTARARCTTACCAACAAATGTTTACACATAGTCACGTTTTGTACAGTAAATCTATGTAATAAGTTTACAATCTAGTTTAAAAWAAAGTTAGTTAAATTTTTACATGGTGTTTWATTATTATTTTTTTTTGGCTAACAGTAACATTTAAAATGTTAACAAGTTTATTATGATTTGTTTATTAGTCTTTATGTACATTTTTACTAGTCTGTTAAAGCACTTCAATTGTTATTAATAGCAGATATAGCATTATAGCCGCCCTCTCTAGTCGGMTAGSCGCTACCATCTKWYTTTTTTGAGAATAAGCAAACAGAACCCAAACACATAAAATATCCCCCTCTTTGAAAAAAAAAATAATCAACTAATTATAGTTGCTACATACATTTATTCCCAAAGAATAAACACAGCAAAACCCAAAGAAACTACACAAGAACAAAACATGTTGGACCTTCAGTATATGATTTTATTAAGCAAAACGGGGAAAGTCCGTTGCATCCGTTGGTATGGTGATTACACATCAAAGGAAAAGCAACTCTTACTTAAGGACATTATTTCTCTTGTCTTAACAAGAAGTGCCAAAGAGAGTAATATTATCGAATATGACATGACAGGATATGCTACTAAAAACACATCTAAAAACGGTCACAGAATCATGTATAAAAGATACGCATCATTGTATTTTGTKGCAGGAATTGAAGACTCCAATTCATCAAACGAATTGTTGATTCTTGAGGCTATACATAGATTYGTAGARACTTTGGACAAATACTTTGGTAATGTTTGTGAATTGGATATCATCTACAACTTTGAAAAATGCTACTATATAATGCTTGAGACTTTCTCATGTGACGGAAATCTATTAGAGAGCAATAAACGAAAAATCTTACAGGATATCCAGATCATGGATCAAATAGAGTCAGGCGAAGGGTTAAGTGGCTTATTAGGATAGKYAAATACAYYYTATAATTSTATTCRATYAATATATATATYAAAGACTAWAACTTTATATAGGTTCATTAAATTGAAGAAGAAAAAGAAGCATAAACTCTTRATGTGAAATCGGAAAAGAGAATAAAGTTTAAACCATTTATATATAAATAAGAATTATTCAGGYTCAAACGCTTGCTCAGCAACATCAAACAAACCTTCCATGACCTTGATCTGGAATTGAACGTCCTTCATATATTCGTTACTCTTATCTGCGTTGACAGCACTATCACCAAAATCGGCTTGGCCTGGGTTAGAGTCATCACCAGAAGGTGATGATATCAAAATAGGACCCCAGATGATGCACATGGCCTTCAAGGACATCCTGTTGGACTCTGAGTTGTCTAATATTCTCTTGAAATGGAAYAATAAGGCTCTTAGCACCCAATACTGYTCATCTTTCAACTTRTAAACTATTCCATGCATATAGTTTCTTTTCATTACTATATTGGATTCAGTGTTTGATGGTATCGCAATGTACGTTTGGAATTCWGTGAGGAAGGAGTTGGATATGAACTTAACAGGCAAGCTTTTRAAGAAATGCTTCAATAAGTTTGAAACCAGAATAACATGYTCTTCAACTCCRTGTCCATCTTCTGATGATCTAGGTGGAAGCAACAAGGCATAGTTGGAAGGATCTTGATCAATCAGTTTGATRTAATTTTGTAACTCTARCACAGTGCTKGATTTTCTGTAGACACCCTCAGTYTTYAAWCCGTATTTGTCAATCACATAAATACATTGYTTAACAAACTTGGGCAACAGCGAGTCCTGTTCTAGTAAAATCAACTGACTTAAGGATATGCCAAAGGTTTTGAAAGGAGCTCCCAGCTGGCCATTTTCACCATTATAATTCATATTGCTATTGTTATCATTTTCAGTGTGAACGATACTCTCAATAATGGATGACGGAGGGGCTGGTGTGGCAGCTTGTTGAGGAATAGATGGGCTTCCTACAGGATCCAAAGTCTTGTATGATTTRACTGATAAGTCACGTGAATTATTTATTGATTCTGTATCAGTATTACCATTAGGGTTGTTTCTGTTGTAAAGATTTGGACTATTAGACTGCATTTGCGTAGGCTGCTGGCCCTTTTTCATGAATGGATTGGAGTTTTTCATTGGAGCTATACTGAAGTTGTTGTTGGACGGTGTTGTTCTTATGGAGTTTGTATCGGGCATTCCACCAACACCTGAGTTATAAACAAAGCTTCCGTTCACAGGATTGCTTATTGTAGAGCCAGCAGATGTGCTAGGAGTACCTGCCGAGCCACCTATGTATGGGCTCTTTTTATATTCTACAGGAAGCAAATTCTTATTGACCATATTGCTCTTATTCTTATTCATAACATACTTGTTCAAGTAACTGTACAAATCATACTCCACATTAATMGAGTTTGTAGTAGTTTTCATRGATTTCTCCATGTCATTCAAAGGACAAAGAACTATMCCAGAGTTCAAGAAATAGTTCTCATTCCAAATGGCATATTTTTGAATTTGAATTGATAATGCGACATCCATTTCCAAAATCATGTCTTTCAAATTTTTAACAATTCGAGGTCTTTCAATACTCAAGAACTTGTTTCTTAAAGTTGTTGACAAGTCCACCTTTTGCTTGTAATCCAAATCAGCCATATCAATCTTTTTTCTCAAGTCCTCCTCTTGTTCAGGTAATGTCTTGGAACCCCTGATAGTTAATTTTGTTTTCGTTGGATCAGCTCTTTTTAGCTTAGTGTAGTCTTGACATAAAGAGTCATACTTGTTCTTAGCCTTTTCAGCTTGATGAATACTGTCAGAAACATCCTTTTCCAGCTTTTTTATTTGTTCCTTAGTTTGTTTTCTCAACTTTGTCATAGTCAACAACAAAGCACTCAACTCATCGTACATTTTTACCAATGCCTTGATGTAGGACTGCTTGACCTGAATCAACTTGTTGTCGTACTTCAATACATCCTTGATACAAGCATTTAAGGTGGCAGAGAATGATGAGTTTCCCTCTTGGCCTGTGAAGTAGTTTTTACTAGTTTTCACAAACTCATCATTRTAGTTGTTTTCCAAAGAGTATTTTCTTTTAATAATCTTACTGAACTCTTCACAWATTATAATACTGGTTTTGAATTTTGTCAATAATGTATTTGTAGCAATATCRCTTTCATTTAAAAACTTGTTTATTTCAGGTCTTTCCAAAATACCTGTATTGGCATTGCTTTGGTTGTTACTAGTGGACGGACTGGCRTCTATACTAGTTCTTTCTTCTGTATCACTAATAGTAGGATTAGCTATGGACATAATATGTATACTTCAAATATAATAGATGTTTGTCTTGGATCAATAATGATATGATATACTAGTACTTACAATTCAGTGGTTTAGAAGTTTGAACAGTGTGGTAATTATTTTTATCCAATCTTTCTCAAATACAATGTTATTTGAGAGTGTGACTTTAGTTTCTTCTGGTTGATAATTGTAATGATTGACTTTCTTTCTAATGAGTGTATATGTTTACTGTCATGATTTTGTTTTTTTTTCTCTTTCGGATGCTATAATTAAACCATCGTATCCCGTATAAAAAGTAAAAAACTTTGGGTCTCTTTTTTGCCACTTAGGCGCCTAAAACTTTAACAAAAAAAAAAAAAGAGCTAGATCTGCTGASATCAAACACGTTTYTGATCCTTCGTTGTGTTTTGTGAGGGAAAAAACCACCACTACCGCTACCATGACCACCAACRAACARCAMAGTATRATATCTCACTCAAGAATAAACAAACTATTAATATTATCAGTTACAACAAATATATAATCTACCATGTTTTAAAGAAAGCCTTTGGATCACTGCATACCTCTARTCTATCTATGTAGTATATCTCATRCTGGGACAACTTATTGGACTCTTGGTTTTCATCCATGCACGATCCATACCCACTTAGARTACTTCCRGCATCATATGGTTTTGATAGTACAGAGTGAAGTGATTCAGCCAGYATTTCTTTGTTGTCTCCCCTATATAGAGGAATGTCAATAGGCAAAGATTCATAATGATTGCTGTGGTTTATCAATGGGGCTTCCAAACTGCTTTCTTCACCCAATTGTTCATTAATGCTTGAAACAGCATCGTAAAAGTATTCTGATATTAAAGAAGTGTCTGGGTTTATTGAAGAAGCTATCACAAATTTGTCAGGCATTCTTTTATCCATGRTTAATGYTTCCACTGATACTGCGTTGCATTCCGRATGGTCTACTGTCTTATTATTTTCCTGAGACAAAGACTCATCATCAGATTTGACTTTATCATGGTGTTTGATTGACCTTAGATAATTCAGCCAATCATCATCAGATATTTTCCCCTTCAAGAATAAGTTCCACCTATGCTCAAAATCATCTACGGTTAAGCTATCATTCTCTTCGGAGTTATCGAATGCCTGGTTTATATCCAAACCCAGAGATTGCCATATCTCGTTTTTTAATGTGGTCCCGGAATCATTATTTTCACTTGTGAAGTAATGGCACGGATCCTCATAAACATAGCAACGTTCCATTTGTATTAGATCTATAATATTAACTTCAATACCACTGACACCAGCCTTCAATAGTTTATAAAGAAGAAAAGCTTGCCCCTTGAACAACGACCACTGTAAGTCAACCTTGTAATCTATATTCAGTTTGAATTTACTATTTTCTAACAAGTTGAAGTTAGGATTATCATAGTAATTGATGGAGTTGCTATTTTCTGGATTCACAACAAATAYTTTACCACTTCTTGAGTGTGTTTCCCAAAAAACCACTC
Organism: Hanseniaspora opuntiae; assembly: GCA_001749795.1. NCBI lineage: Eukaryota > Fungi > Ascomycota > Saccharomycetes > Saccharomycodales > Saccharomycodaceae > Hanseniaspora > Hanseniaspora opuntiae. The sequence goes on from LPNL01000003.1 coordinate 1,136,801, forward strand.
TRAAACTCTCCCACCATGAATCATTRCTCAATYTYAACAATATTTTTTTAATGAATTCCTGATCCATWYTTTTTTGTARAATGTAAACTGGCAAGTGATGTAGCCATTCAAATGGATARGTCCTAATGCTGTTYGGATGATGAAATGGGAAAGCCAAAGAGTTGTCWATRGCTTTTATTCTGATCCTACTTCCAAATTCTTCACCAGGCTTGTAACATACCATCCAATTATCAATATTTCTATCAGTGTTTCTGGTCATKAAATCCAATACAAAAAGCTTYTGCAATTGTTGRTGCAATTCATTCAAAAGGTCTTCAGTCCAAATATTGAAGGATTCATCCCCTTTYAATTCATKTTCAGGCAGTGGATKTTTCTTRAAGAAATCATCAGCGGTTTCAAATTCTCTTTCAWATAGTTGCAATGAACCCAACTTYCTTTGTACTGCAATTTTTTCTCCTGAAAGAGTACCTGTACATATGAAAACTAATAGTTTGAACATTTTCATGAAGAAAATTTTTACAAATACCAAACAATAATAGATCCAAGAAATATTTTGATYATAATTCTGTTCGATTACTGTGATAATRTYTTTTACAAAGAGTCTAACATTGGATSTTACAGAGTTTTTAGCAAAGAAACTAGCACTATCCAAAACACATACATCACACCAAGGAACGATACCTTCATCATCAAAAAGCATATAGTCCAGTCTGCTCACTAGAAGGTCAGTTATGTACCCATAGTTTCCGTTATTTATCAAACATTCTCTACCAAATGTCCAAGGAAGTAGTTTGTATTGTAAAAATTTCAGCCATTTGGGTTGATTCACTAGAGAATATGGCTCTTCATTCATGGGCTTGAATATAAACTTTGGTCGCGTATCTTCTGAGTTAAATATCATGTATGTTCCACTGCTGCCTTTTTTCATCAGCCTTGGCTGTATGGTTGACTTTAATGTCGTTTTCAGTAGTATCTCAAAATTTTCTATTTGCTGATAATAAGTGGCATCATCAGTTATGTCGACTTTTTGGTATTTACTTTGATCATATAAAGGCTTRAAAAGGGTATATTTCAGTTTTTTATTAAAATTATCTTTTAAAAACWTATACTTGCCTTTCAAATCGGAATATAACTGTTCTGAATCATCTGAAATGTTTAGGTAAACGMCTGGCTCAGGCAATGGGTCCTTTCTTTTTAGTTTCGATCCGTTTTGAAACTCCTTAACGTCTTCTAAAGAAAATAAGGCTACTTTCTTTTTGTATTTAATCTTGTCAGTAACATATATGAAATTTTTAGAAACATTATCAGCATTGATAAGCTTATCTTTAGATAAAATTGTAGGCATAGTTTATTGCTATTTTAAAACAGCTTTAGTGCATATGAATGTATACCAAATTCTTTGATAGCAAAAGAAGTAATAGCAATCAATTTATGAAAGTAATAGTTTCCACCTAGCTGGTATAAACACTTCTAAAATTATAKCTATGAAAAGAATAAGAATCTTGWTGCAATGTATGGATTTCTTCWTTTTCATTTTTTTTACCGATTTCCCCGTATTCGCAACCAGCGTAAATATCGCGTCAGTTTAACATCCTTGGACCATRTGTGAAGMCTTTATCATYTTATAAGATGATGAATTCTRAATAYCTTTAATTWACAATATGTATATAGCTTTCAATTTTTTGASTGAGATTGAGCRTTCTTTATTCTGTTTATTRGGCACTGYTATCCTTGGGAATTCATACTTTACTTYRCASTGATAAGTAWWGATTAMTYGGYYAGCGATTCTTCTGTATGGAAACGCAGCTATGAAATAAACCAGGCAATTTTACATTATTCCAAGATATCMAARTARTCGTATATAAACWAACACKTMWACAAYYATSYTSATAAWTGTTATCAGRCAAGTACRYTTGCTGAGTGCAGAAGTTAGATAGAACGCGTAATCAATTATACTGCGCACCMAAGTATTTTTTAAGGAGATCATTTGCCGTCGTAATTTTTTTCTTTTTTTTTTTTTTTTACAGTGCAAATTACCTAATATMTTACCAAATTCAAATYCTAATTATTTTTTTTTTTTGAAATTTAGAAAGATATTTATACAATCACTACTGATAAGTCAAAAAAGRGATYAGGRGWTAGTTTCTTTTCMAGTSTTTACCAATTTGTTGTTCTCATAATAGWAWAAARTCAACTCAACCAAGTCAAATAAGCTTGAATACGTTCACTTTAAAYAAATTYTATCTTGAATTTGGATTATAGACGTTAACGCYATTYYCAWTTTTTTTTYAAAGGACTTTCATACACTCCTKTGCTTCTTTTACTAATTTTTATATTAARARAACCATGGGTCTTTTAGCATTAGGTACTCCACTGGACTGGGAAGATAGYTTACCTTATATYGARAAAGTYAAAGCCAATGGTATAACTCAACTGTTAAACATTCTTGAGAAAGCTGATSRRATTAAAGATAAGCCGTATTTGTGGGGTGATGAATTGGAATATATGYTAATAGATGCCAAAACCAATAAAATATCTGTTGATAATGATGAYATTTTGACCATAATGAATACACAGTTTGACAAGGAATGTAGAGACAACGATCTTGTATATCATCCTGAGTATGGTAGATACATGATCGAAGCTACACCATTTATTCCATACAACACAACAAGCGATGCTAAGTCATACTTGGATCCTGAGATAAATATGCTTAGAAGAAAAAGGTTTTTGAATGATAAAATTCTTAAAGAAAGAGGCCTGTGTCTTCTTGAAATGCCTAACTATCCTAGATTAGGTTGTAAGAACTTTTTGTATGACTATCAATATGATGGCAACGATTTYATCAGTGAAAAGAAAAAGAATATATTTTCACAAAGTTTATTYTTGCCTGACGAGATTACMAACAGACACCCTAGATTCCCAACTTTGACAGCAAACATCAGAAAAAGAAGAAACAGAAAAGTYAACTTGCAAATTCCTATGTTCAAGGATAAATTCACTCCAAAGTTTGACGAGAGTGTCTATGATAGAGATTGGTTTGAAATGGATGTTAATTTTGTCAAAGATGATCCYGAAGCAATTGAAAAGCATTTTAACATRCAGTCAGAAAAYCCATTGAAAACTTATAAATTRGAAGAACAACAYATTTACATTGATGCCATGGGYTTTGGTATGGGTGCCTGTTGTTTGCAAACAACCTATCAAGCTCCTGATATGGATAGTGCAAGATACTTRTACGATTCATTGGCCAATTTCACATCTGTTTTACTTGCTTTGTCAGCTGGTTCTCCTTTCTGGAAAGGATACATCAGTGATTGGGACACAAGATGGGAAGTTGTGTCATCTTCTGTGGATTCCAGATTGGCATATGAAGAGAATAACAACACTCATGATAACTCCAAAGGATACAATGTTAAATGTGATGATAAAGGAACCTTAAAAGATGTTCCCTTACAAAAAGTTGYTAAATCCAGATATTCAAAAATTGATTTGTTCTTAGGCTCAAGCAGAACACCTAAGGATTTATCCGAAGTCAACGATGTAGAGGTTGTCATCAACGAGAAAGTCTTTGAAAGAGTCAAGAAATCATTAAATGGCGATGAAAATTTAGCAAAGCACTTTGCTCACTTATTCATTAGAGATCCTATTGTTATTTTCAAGGAAAATGTTGATGATGTTGAAGGCGAAATGGATCATTTTGAAAACATCAATTCTACAAACTGGCAGAGTTTGAGATTTAAAGTTCCTCACAAGGTTTCCTCAGGCTCTGAACACGAGCCTGGCTTTAGAGTTGAGTTTAGACCATTAGAAATTCAATTAACTGATTTCGAGAATGCTGCATTTGCATTTTTATTAAATTTAACTGTTCAGTTTATTTTAGATCCAAAAAACAACATTAACTTTTACTTGCCAATGAGCAAAGTTTGGGAAAACTTTGATATTGCCAGCGAAAGAAATTCCTTACTAAAGAATAAGTTTGAATGGATAACGGAATTGACCACATTTGATAAATCTTCTAAACTATCTAGAGAAACTGCTGCCATGACTGCTGACCAAATCATGCATAATCCTGAAAGTGGTATCATTTCAGTTATAGTTAATACTCAGCTAAGAAATTTGAAGTTCATCAAAGAAGATGAAACTTGGGAGGACTTGAAGTCATACAAAAATGAAGATAAAACTAGATTATATTATTATATCAAACTGCTTTCTGATAGATCTAAAGGTAAAATTCCTACTGATGCTTCTTGGCAAAGAGAATATGTGATGAGCCATCCTTCATATAAAGAGGATAGTAGAGTTACAGAAGAGATCAACTTTGATTTGTTAAATTTAGTAAAGAACATTCATTGTTATAAACCACAATCAACTGAAGAGGAAACATGGTTCTACAAACTCTTCGGTGATGAAATAGGACAATATTTAATCAATAATGAACTGTGATAAATAGAATTTATATATGCCTTACTCTTACTGAGTTGCAAAATTAAGTTGTGGACGTCAACAATGATGTTCATATGACATAATATATTRACAAAGGTTCCATAACATTAGTAGTATTTACAAGGAAAGTAAAAAAAWCAATGACAGTTATGCTTATGTTGTTCATTTAAAACTCTATAGCRCTTGCATCGCTAGGGTTGATAGTGTTGTACCCTTTGAAACTAACATCAAGAGTACACTTACCTTGTGTTAATTTTCTTAAGACTGGCATATACCCTGTCATTTTTCTTATAGGGGCCTTAAATTTAACCATTTTTGTCACCTGAGATCTATCCTTAGAGCCTATATCTTTCAGCAAATCAATAACAACATCTGGATCTCCAACCTGTGATTTTGGAATGTACAAAAACGAGTTGAAGCTCTCAATAGCTTTCATCTTCTCCAACTTATYTGTCTCTGAGTTAAAGTCGTTCATTTCATTTTCATTTCCTATGCTTTCTATGGTAGCTTGTCTTTTAGTTGTCAAATCATGAGAAACGGAAGAAACATATTTTTCTTCTGTTGTTAAAATAGCATCAACRAATGGTTCTTGAATCTCAAAGTCTTTTTTGCTAAATGTGTTTTGCAAGTGCTCAGTGAACAAAACTCTCATAGCGGTGATCATTTTGCTAGCATCRTTGAAATCAGTTTCGAGTTYAAAATTTTCTTCAGCAAGAATAAACACAAAAGATCTYAAAGGCAAGCTATGATTAAACCCACCTTTGGTACARATACCAAGACATGATGCTCTYAAACAYGTTATGAATTTTTCCGAAGTYATCTGATTGAATTTGTTCCACTTATCGATGATACCTCTAGGCACTAAAACGTAATTGCTGTCATTATCATTCACAGTACTGAATGGAACATAACCCTCGGCTTTGTATGCCTCAATTTCTTCCTGTATCTCATTAGCCTCATTGGAAACAAATGTATCAAATTTAAAATTGAATTTGCATTTTTCGGTAACTTCGACAACAGCAGCATCATGACTGTCCATTTGAGCCTCAAATTTGGCCCAAGAGTTACTCTGTTGGTTTGGTTTAAGTTTTTCCATAAAAGAAACACTTATATCACCAACAGCTAAATCATTGGCAAAGCCATAACCAGGGTCTTCACCACTTGCTGAGTCTAGCAGTCTCTTTACAACAATTTCTAAGTGAAGCTCTCCTAAACCTTCCAGTACTATCTGGTTTAACAATTCATCATATTGGAAATCGATCGATGGATCTATTCTTCTGATTTCCAATAATGCTGTAATCAGAGAATGAAATTTATTAGGCTTTAAGACTTGAATCGACAGTTTATAAGGATGAGAAATGGTATTGACAGGTGTGATTTTTAATGTTGATAAATCCTCATATGATTTGGACTCTTTTTTTGGTAGGTTTTTAAGTATGCTGGGGATCCCGTTTGGACCGGAGATGATTGTGTCTCCTGTTGACAAAGCTCCAGCACTAGAGTTCTTTAGGTCTTCAAAATCAGTTTCCAATGATATTTGTGATTGCTCAACAAAAGCCTTTTCAGCCACGCAACCTATATCACCAACACTCAATTTTTTTGTTTTAATAGGGAGATTACCCTGCATTAAGTACAATTGCTTGATTGGATATCCATTAGCCACATTTTTTAACTTTAAACTGTTTTTGGAATCAGAGGCAGTTTCAAGTAAGTGTGAGTACTTACTTGAGTTAAATACTTTGGAGTTGTTGGTAAATGAGCCTGAATATACCCTAAAGTAAACCAAATTTCCTAAAACTGGGTATTTCACTATTTTGAAAACTTGAGCCACTGAAATTTTATCAGTGTCCAAAACATCAAGATTATCAGACTTAGGGTTGTAGGTCAATTCAACCTTTTTACCTTTAAATTCAACCTCAGGCACATTTAAAGAGTCAATTGGAGAAGGTAGATACTCCAAAATGGAATCGATCAAGTTATGAACACCAATATTCTGGAAACTAGAGCCACAAACAACAGGAATAACCTCCTTTTGAATAGTCAACTTTCTAATACTCTCATTCAAAACATTAGCTGTTAATTTAGGATCAGAAACATAGTCTTCAATTTCTGAGTCTAAAATGTAATCTAGTAATGTGGAATCAAAGGATGTTAAGGACTCGATCAAAGAAGTTCTAGCCTGTTCTAATTTCTTTTTTAAGATTGGGTTCATTTGCTCATAAGAATAAACTTTCAAATAGTTTGGGTCCATTGGCTTATATATTGATGCACAACAATTTATCACATCCAAAACACCAACAAACTTGTCATTAACATCTAGGTTGTTCACCTCATTTTGAGTTAAGATATATGTATTGTCTTTATCTTCATCTGTGTCTTTAGATAAACCCACAGTGTCCAAACTGAAAATAGGATATGTCAAGATTAAAGGTTTTGCTTCAAGCTTCAACATTATGTCTTTTATGCACTTATTAAAATTGGTACCCATTGAATCCATTTTGTTTATGTAGCAAACTTTTGGCAAAGCATGGGCCTGTTTAAAAACAGTCATTGTTTGTGCTTCCACCCCCATACTACTGTCCAGAATTAAAACAGCACCATCTAAAACCYTCAAAGACTTTACAACTTCATATGAGAAGTCTATATGACCAGGTGTGTCTATTACATTAATCAGTTTGTTTTTGGTAAAAATACTAATACATGCAGATTGAATCGTGATACCTCTAGCTCTTTCTTCCTTCAAAAAATCAGTTGTGGTATCACCAGCATCAACATTACCTATGCTTTTCTTATTATTAGTATAGTATAACAACCTTTCCGTTGTAGTTGTTTTTCCTGCATCGATATGTGCAATAATCCCGATATTTCTTTTGTCTTTCAAAGGAACCGAGATTTCTGAACAAGCCAACGRTGACGAGTGAAACGTTCTTGATATGATGCTTGGCCTCAAAAATCCTTTCATTAACTGAGCAGAAAAGTGTGAAACTTTCATTTTTTGGGAAGCTATCATTACTCTATGTGTCTTTGGATTTTTGCAGTTGCAATAGAGATGGAGTATTAATACGATATTAACAAATTCTTCAGGTTTAYAAMAAAAAARAAATGTTTTAATTTTTCAGATGGCAGAATAAAATGAAGAATCTGTTAAGKAAAACTGATTATATAAACCCCAACAGTTCTCTTAWAAAGACACATCCAATGCTTGAAATATTGCTTACAACTTTTGAAATATAGTAAAGAAACAAAAACATAAAAAAAATAATATAGTAAAAATAAAAGAAAAAAAGGTTTTGTAATCTTTTTTTTTCTATGAATTCAGTAAATATATATTAATAGWTCATTCAAAGAATTTTTGGAAAACAGGTATGTTTGGTTAAGAATAAGTTGATAAATAAATAAAGTTTTTGAWTCTTTTAGATATTAATAACTTAATCTTGGTTTAAGGTAGCTAAGAAAGCAGCAGAGGCAGCCTTACCAGACTTGTCTTGCTTCTTGGAGGCAACCTTTTCAGCAGAGTAAACCTTGGCGTATGGGTTTAATCTTAATAAGACTTGCTTGTTCTTTAATGGGTTCTTCTTCAAGGTGTGAGATCTCTTTTGGGTTGGTTGACCAGCTTCTCTGACAACGGATTGGATTTCAGCGGAGTTGATAACTCTTTGGATGTCAGTGGTGGAGACAAYGTTGGATGGTAAAGAGTAACCAGACTTGGAGGAAGCAACGGATTCGGAACCGTAGATGGAGTCTAACTTGGCGAAAGCAGCTTCAGTCCAGATAACGAATCTACCTAAGTGAGCACCTGGAGCTAATTGTAATAAACCTAAAGATTCAACGTTAGCGGTTTCAACACCTGGGATGTTTCTGAAAGCCTTAACTAAACCGTTGTCTTGAGCGTAAACAACTAATGGACCCTTTCTTTGAGTGAATCTTCTACCTCTGTACTTACCCTTACCGGCTCTCATCTTCTTGGACTTGATGACCTTGACGACATCGGCGTGAGCACCAACAGCCTTTAAGACAGCAACGGCTTCCTTGGTCTTGGTRACGTTTTCTAATTCAGAAGAAACAACTAATGGGACTTCTGGGATCTTTTCGATCTTGTGACCTCTAGCTAAAACCAAAGAAGAAACGGAAGTAGCAGCAATAGCGGAAACAGTAGCAAATCTCTTTTCGTTGTGGTTAACCTTGACGTTCCACTTTCTCCAGACCTTGGTTGGAGCGAACATTCTACCACCTCTACACATGTTACCGAAAGCGGCTTGACCAGATCTGTGAGTACCGGAACCACCAACTCTTGGAATTCTGGCAATAGCTCTACCAGTACCCCAGGAGATAGCGGAGGTTTGTTCACCAGCGTTGGAAGCGACAGCGTAAGCTTGTCTCTTGTTCTTGTTGACTCTGGTGAAAACAGATTGAACGATGTCAGTTCTGATTGGAGCAGAGAAAACGGCTGGTAATTGGACAGCAGAAGAGGTAGCAGCACCTTCTAAAGATTGGACAGTAACTTGTGGTCTAGACATTTTATATGTATTACTATTGGGTGGTTTTTTAGATGTTTTAATTTGATGATTCAAAAGAATAATTTCTTGTAATACGTTATAAGGAAAAAAAAAATTAAAAGAAAAATGAATGTGACTTTTTTTTTCTTGAATATTTAGTTGAGACCAACTACAAAAAAATAAAATAAAAAAATTCTGTTTTTTTGGTGGCAAAAATTCCTAATTGGGAAATTTTGAAGCATTTTTTTTCATAAAAAAAAGAAAAAGAACACAATTTTTTTTTTTGAAAATGATATTTCCAATTTGAGACAGAAATTCCTGGGCATTCGTGCCTTTTTTTCAAACACCCGAAATGCGTTTGAAAAAAGAAAACACTGGCAAAGTAACAGTGTACTRAATCCGAAGATCTTGATTGTACACGTGACTATGTGCCACATTTAGTCTTGCAGTAATTTATTTATTTTTCCTTCAAATGATAAAAGTTGTTATCGCTACATTTCAAATTAGTAGATCGGTGTTTATACACATATCTATTGATAGTTATAAAATTAAACTTATAGAATCCCAAATACTCACATAAAAACAGTCAATAATGCAAAGGAATAATAGACAGCAGGAAGCTTTATCGAACACTTTATTCAATTTAAAGTTTACTCAAAAGCAGTTATCAAAACAGGCAAATAAATCCTTGAAGGAATCAGGTACTAATGAAAAGAAACTAAGCAAGCTGCTAAATGAAGGTACTAGTGATGACAATGAAGAACTTATAAAGATTCTTGCAAGTAATGTAATTAGAAAAAAGAATGAATATCTGAATTTAATCAAGTTGTCCAATAAATTGGATATAATCATATCCAAATTAAACACCTCAATGATAATGCAACAAGTTAACGGCCAGTTCATGCAAATCACACACAATTTAGATGTAGCTTTAAGAAACATGAACTTGGAGAATATCACCATGGTTATGGACAAGTTTGATGAGCAGGTAAAAGAAATTGATTTAAATACCGAAACTTTAACCAGTGTTACCAACAATAGCAATGTTGATCCATTRAAATTYGAAGACAATGATAAGGTCAATGAGTTGATTAATAAAGTTAAGGACAACAACAACTTGAAATATCCTAAGGTTTCATTAGTTGAAGACTCACTACCTGCAGAAAAAGARGATGTAGGAATYGATGCTGATGTTGAAGATAAACTTGCTCAGAGATTAAAAGCTCTCAGAGGTTGAAAAAAACTAGTTCTCATAGYAATGTGATCGAAAATGAAGAAAGAAAAGWAKGAAAACAGAGCTATTCTKGTTTCAAAAATTGAAAGTACAAATAWCCACTAAATTTGAARCCTTATTCTTCRAAAAAAATGTGGAACKTACAGTAATCTTTAAATAGAAGTTTAATGCCAATATATAGTTATRTTTATCWTTTGATTWTTTTTATTCTACATACCCATTCCTTGTCCCCTAACTCCTTGAATGTTACCACCTTCTTCTGATTGTTGTTTATTTGTGATAGTCTCATCAATWGATAATATCAAATTACAAGCCTCAACTGCACTTTGAAGACTGTTGATTTTATTAGACATTGGTTCCCATATAAAGGATTCATAATTATCAGCGATATTTTCAATTTGGAAGTTGATACCTACAAATGCATTTTCCTTCCCTTGATTAACACTGTGTGACATTCTTAATTTATTCAAAAGCTCTACACTATCTAAACCTGCGTTTTCACAAAGCTGTCTAGGAATAATTTCAAGRGCCTTGGCAAAMGCATTAATCATTAACTGTTGTTTTCCCTTGATTGTCTTAGCATAATCTCTYAATCTCTTAGAAATAGCCATTTCTATGGCACCACCTCCAATAACAATACTGTTTAGTTGCAAACTTCTTTTAACAATCATCAATGCATCATTCAATGATCTAGCAACTTCCTCTATAACTTGATTAGCACCACCTCTTAGTACAAGTGTACAAGTCTTTGTRTTGGTACACTCTGTGAATAAGTTGTATCTTTCATTACCGATTTGCTTTTCCTCAAAGACACCACATGTACCCAAATGCTCCTCTTTCAGATCACTGACACTGGTCTGAATTGACCCACCAACGGCTTTGATAACTCTATTTAGATCCTCAGGTGCAACTCTACCTGAACAGAAGATACCATTATCAGCGAAGTATTGTGTAGCAAGATCACCAATAGGTAGTTTGGATAAGACAATGTTGGCACCTGTGTTTTTGATCAATTCTAATTTGTCATGAATCAACTTCCATTCAGCATCAACGATTTTCTGGTATTCTTCAACTTTCTCAATTCTAACTTCAGCGTTATCTCTTTCAGCTTTCAATTCCAGTTCAAGATTTAGAGACAATATTTTAGGATTTTTGAAATATTTAGGTTGTTGTTCAAAACCTGCATATGAGAAGGTTTTAGCAAATGCTACACCCTTAACRAATAAGGAATCTTCCATGGAACCACCAGACACTTTCTTTATACCTACATTGTTCAAATCTAGATGTTGTCTGTCCAAKGTTAAAATGGCATCAACACACATGTTCACAAAGAACTTAGAGTTGTTATTAATCAACTTTGAGGACATAGCTGTCTTAGCACATTTTTCCAATAGGTCTCTCAAAGCTTCTTCGTTTTCATTGGATGTGTCAATTTTCACACTTAATTCAGTTTTGATTAGTTCAACAGCCTTTTTCAAAGCCATGTTGTAACTTTTCATGATCAAATTACTGTTAATTCCTTCTTCCAAGAATTGTTTACTCTCTTTCATAAGTTCACAAGCTAAAAGTGTGACTGTTGTTGTACCATCACCAATTTCCATGTCTTGTGATTTGGATATATCGACTAAAGTTTGACAAGCTGGGTGAACAATATCCAAACTCTTCAAAATAGTTGCACCGTCATTGGTGATAATKGTCTTGTTGTTTTGATCCGATAATAATATATCAGAACCTAAGGGTCCTAATGTTGGCTTTAATATGTCTTGAATTGATAAACAGGCATTGATGTTGGATATGATTTGTGCTTTACCTTGGGACTTATCAGTTCCCTCTTTTAAAACCACAATTGTGGGAGTCCCGTTATTAAAATTCATGTCTTGATATTGTTGTGAGATGAATGTTTGTGGAGTTTATTGGATCTCTTTAAAAGAAAGAAATGAAAAAGATTTGATGCATTTTACTATCAAGTGGCAAATGAAGTATCTACATAAKTTTTGTAAAAGAAATATTGCGAGATACACATCTGGAAAAAAAATTTTTTTTTCTTCGTTTTAGGTGTTCTTGCAACTTTAAAATCCTGATACACGTGACTAGATCCAGAAGTACTCAATTCCTTAAGTGAAAAAAACCCCTTTCGTGGAGGATTAATAAAATTGATATAAATCTCATTAACATTCTATTATCACTTATAAATTATAGAAAGCAGCAGCAGTTGGAATACCAAAAAGAGTTAAATCAAGCTGTGTCTGCACAATAATAAGATATCTTATAATACATGAGTTCAAGAGCCAAAAGAGTAACGGCTTTAGTGAAAGCTTTAGAAGAACAGATTAAATTCGAGATAGGTTATTCCAATAGCCACATAATGATTCAGAATCAGTTCAGAATTTTAGACAATAGAAGTTTTGAAAAAGAAAATAGCAAGAACATGATATTATACAAAACGTTTCTTGATAAAAGTTTGAACAAAGAATATGAATTATTTGTCAAATCTGATTTATCGGCTTTGCTGAAGCACGATTACTCAGTGGATAACGATGGTATTGAAAAGAAACTTGAAAATTTGATAAATCGAAACAGATTTTCTTCCAGTGATTATGACTTATCACAAGACATTGATGAGAGTTCATCTTATAACTTGTCTAAAAATAAAGAAAACTCCACAAATGACCTTGAAAATTTAAAGTCTGAAGATAGTTCGGAAATGACAATTGAACAATATGATACCTTTTACACAAAGCTTATAAAGACAGATATGGTTATACGAAACAAGGTAAATAAAAATCATGCTCTGTTTATTGAAGCAATGATTGATTTTGATGAAAAATCACTTTACATTGAGAGAATATTACCTTTTGTTGACAATGCAGTAGTGAATGATAATTCTCTAATAGTAGCACCTCAGTCTTTGTTAAAGAAGGAAAGCAAAACACAAGCCAATTTGATTAAGGGTCCCTTCTTTTCATACATGGATCCAGCCATCCAAGAAGCCATGTATCAGCTACTTAAGAACTGGGGTATTGTTGAAAACAAACAGTTTATTATAGATATATTTAAATCTGCGGAAACAAAGGAACAGAATTTGTATTTGGATTGGTTGTTTAGGTTGAAAGATCACTTGACAAACGTTTCTAAATAATTCATCATTTTTCATAGTTGCGGAAAACTATGTTTAAAAGCTATTTACTAGTTGAATATATAATTATTTCATTCAAAATTACACTTATTCTGTACTGCTTACCTTCTTTTCTATATTTATTTATACTCTCCAGGATTTTACTATTCCTTKATCATACCCTTCCAAAAGATAGCCTGACTTCAAGCGAATAGAATTAACATTATTGGTAGTTGAATCTTCATTCTTTTGATCCCATTTGACAAAGTTGTGTTTTGTTCGATCATATAGGTGTACTGTTCCGTCAAAGTTGTTGTTTGCAACAATATAGTTTCTATTCATTTCAAAGTGTATCTTGGAACCAACACTTGAATCATTTCCCACCTTCAATAAGTTTAACATTTTACCCATTCTTAAATCCCAGATCATTATTTCACCGTTATGATTGGATGCCACTATTTGGTGATTGTCAAATTTCATATCACATATAGCAGAGAACCCATTTTCTGCAAATGAACTAGAACTCAACTGTCTCATCACATTCTTTGACCTAATATCCCACAATCTTACTGTACCATCAGATGTACCTGTTGCAAGAGCTGCATCAAAAACTTGAATTTTGGAAATATAGTAGGGAATTTTGTTGTAGTAATGATTTTGTATGCTTGCAAGCTCTTCATCTCCGGATTTACCGGGAGCAAGCCCGGATGTTATGTATGGTGAATAGATTGGTTCTATATCAGGAACACCACTCGAGCTAGGACCATTCATTATTGCATTGAAGTCAAAGACACTGCCACTTCTGCTGATCATACTATCGCTTCTTGATCTAAACCCAGTACTTGTGCTCATCCAGCTACTGGCACCTGGCGTCATGGATCCCGAGAACATTCTTGATGGATTAACAAGAGAGCCTTGAACAATCATGTTCARATCGATGACATTAACACAGCATTCCTTATTCAAGTCCCATTGCCTTACAGTTCTATCTTGAGACCCCGATACTAGTATTTCACCTTCATAGTCTAAACATGTGACTTCTTTTGTATGTGAATCTAGAACTAGAGCTGGTGAGCATACTCCGGAAGTTTCTTCTTCTCCACTGAATTTATTGAATATGTACACTTTGGCATCGTTAGAGCCTGCAAATAACGTGTTATCGTGGTACTTGARACAGTTTATCGTGGCTTCTGATCCACTAAAGAATTTTATATCTTCTTTGTTGACTTGCATGGTATTRTCAGCGAGTGTGTTTGAATTTTCACCTTGAATGCTAGTGTCTTCGCTTTTTGGTGRCTTGTGAATATCTAAATTAGAGCTTATTCCACACATCCCTATRGAATKTGGCTTTTCCTTGGATAGRAAGAACATGCTTCCAAATGGTATATCAAAATCTATACATCTTAAATTCAGATTTGGCAGGTGGTATTGATTTATTAGACTTAACGGCTTGTAATAATTTTGTAGAACTGGGGTAATGTTTCTAGTTGGGCGCGCTTTSTGTGTGCTGGAAACAAGTGGCTTTTTAGTGTTCTTGGGCAGYGGCTTTGATACAAATTTCATAGAGCCTTCATTTGAGGTATTCTTCTCTTCAGCTATCATCTCTAAATTTGATATTCGATCATTTCTTGCTTTTAAACTCTCATTTGCTTTCTTTATCTTGATTTCTTCCTTTTCAAGAGARGCTATGATTTTCAATGCTTGTTTTCTGGARAGTTGAAGGKTGTTAATTTGATTATCTATGTCTTCTATWTGTGATATCTGTATTTGTTTCTGCACCATTAGCAGTTTCAAATCACCTTCAGCATTYTCTTTCTCAGATTGGTGAATYTTGCTAAGCACTGATTGAAAAGAGGTGTATAGTGAATTWGTAGTTTTATTATTTTTTCCTGAATTWAGAATTTCTAACTCTAGCTCATTATCTGAAATGACATTCTCTTGTGTTTTCATAATATATKAATTATGATAATCTTAATCAATCAAAACTATTTTTATGTTRGGTTAAGAAATACAGCTGTTACCTTGAAGCYAAACGTTGAGYAGTCYCAAAAATAGCAGGCTATRWTCACAAATGATAGCAGCAATGAAAATCTGACTTARTATGAAAAGATTGTTTGGTTAGATAAGWATTCTTTTTGWTAATTCGATTACYGTAAAGCCATTTATTTGAAATTTGATCAGTTATWTATTTTTRAAAAAAGAAAWTTTTTTTTCTCCCTTACACAAACGGGAATCARTRAACCATTRCTATTGATTAAGTTWAAGGGTRATATRTAGTTAACCAAAGTTACGTGTAYKAGCAGTTATCATTGAATTATACATTGAGCATATAATTATATATGTTATTGAGTAGTATTTTAAGCCAAACTTYATTTAATAAATATTAAGCCAATCCACATAGTCAATTATGTTACAAACATTTTACATTTTTTAAAAAATAATGGTAGCGACTTAGTTCAGCCWCACTGTTTTATTATGAATATTTTTATTTTGTTTAAAACGTGACAGAACTCAACACAAAGAAAAAAAAAAATGTAACAAAAAAAWAAAATTCWACTTTTTTTTTTTGCAGTCGATTTCTYATTTTCAAATTCATTCAGTACAACTWTGAATATTTTTCTTTTCATCTCATCTTTTCTTTTTCCAARAAAAAAAAATTTTTTTTTTTTCTCTCTTTCACTTTRAATYATATAGGTAATATATWTGTSYCTAYACACATTGATTTSAAYACTWMCTCTWTMTTSTYTAWYGMTCAACAAATWYAGWWAAAWACCACGGAGCAGAATTTATATTACTAGCGAAGAAGTCTATATTTTAWAAAAGAAAATAAATTAATAATGTCTGACGTTGAACAAGTTGAAATTGAAGAAGTCGTTGCCCAACAACCAGTTGCCGACTTCGAAGAAGCCTTAAAGGTCGTTTTAAGAAACGCTTTAATCCACGATGGTTTATCCAGAGGTTTAAAGGAATCTGTYAAGACTTTAGCTAAGAACGAAGCTGAATTAGTTATCTTAGTTGAATCTGTCACTGAAGATTCTATCAAGAACTTAATCAAGGGTTTAGCCAAGGGTGGTGAAGAACCAATCCCAATTGTTTACGTTTCCGATGCTAAGCAATTAGGTGAATGGGCCGGTTTAAGCAAGGTTGACAGAGAAGGTAACGCCAGAAAGGTTGTTGGTGCCTCTGTTGTTGTTATCAAGAACTTCGGTGTTGACACTCCATCTGTCGATGTTGTCTTATCCAAGGCTGCTTAATTTAATTATTTAAACGTTATATAAATTTTATTTAAAAGCAAAAATAATTATTAAGATTCCATCTAAAAAAAAAAAAGCATAATTTAAATTAAWTAAATAAAAAAGACTATGGTCTTACGTGACATTTATTATACAAATGGAAACGACTGCATATCAATGTTTRTATTAGAAGTATACTTTCGATTGCTTACTGTCTTTCTTGTATTGACTTTGAGATGGCTTAGTTAAAGTTGATCTTGCTGAAATCTTGTCTGTTATCTGTGCTTGCGTATCTCTCAATAGAGGTTTGCTTTGTTTTTGTGCTTTTGTAGAGTTATCATATTCTGTTATCAGTTGTTTGATCTGATCTATGCTAAYGTTTTCCTCCACTTCAATATCTTTGCTGGGTATAGTGACTTCAATGGATATCCTTTCCTTATTYAARTCTGCTGGGTCATCATAKCCAACAAGWGCYTGAATAAACAAAGTWCCATYGGAATCRCCTTGTATAAGSACCTTATCACTGATTTTGAGAATAGGAATTATTCTTAGAAGCTTTTTGAAATCAAGTAGAATCATTGCCTCATTTCCTGTTTCTTCATCAGAGTTAAATTTCAGTAGTTCAATGTTGTCAAGATTAGCAACATATCCGATGTCGCTGTTGTGCTTTCTCTTTTTTGATTTTGCGAAATGCTTTCTATTAACATCGTTTAATATAGAGATCTTAATATTACCAATTTCATCGTTTTTGTTGAAAAATATGAGGTTSGGAATCTTTAATGATTGATMATTGCTTTTACCACCTGTRAAAAACTCTCTGTGCTTAAACTTGGGCTTTAAAATTATCTGTTTRAACCATAAAAAGATATTACTCATGTGGCTCTGGAAGGGCTTYAARTTATTCAAAGTGGTCARCAATGTTTTRCTTTTGATGATGCAATCAAATTGTATATTATTYGGGTCCGATGAGCCTATKAGCATSGATTTRTTTAAAGGCTTGATYAGTGTTTTAATKGATATCAAYTCTTTGATGTAYTCATCCTGTAGTATTAAGTTAAAGTTRTCACAAWTAGTTTCATSRTTTGGAATGTTTTGASTTTCTGGGTTKGTGAGTTCTTCGTTGTTCARTTCCTTGTCTGAATCAGATAGCATTGTTACATCTGCGTTATTTTCATTGCCCTTCAAGCTTTGCTCAGAATAATGAATAAAMAGTTCTGCTGTGTCACAGATTGTTGACGAATTATTTGTATTGCCACCAGAGTTAAAGCCACTAATGTTTTGAAGAGAGTATAGCAAGGTGCTATAGTTTATATAAATGCTAGTATAATTGTTTGCGGCATTTTCCAAAACCTTAGTATTTTTATAATTAAAACTGCTRAATACTGTATCACTTACAAAGATGTCAACCTTTATTGAGTCATACACATTGTTGAAGATGAAAGATATCCCATTTTTATCCATRTGAATATTACCAGTACATTTGTCACCAACGTTSATAGGGAGAATATAAGATATACTATTRATTGCTTGGACAAACTCCAATAACCTATTTCCGTCAGATAAAGAGTTCGAGCCTGCYGATGACAAACTGCATTCAAATAAAACACTCATATCACCAAATACAGYTTAAGATCTGGTATTTTGKGGCTTATTTGGTGTCTCTTTAGTTGACGCSTTTTTAGATTTTTGCCTGAAAAAAAAAAAAAAAAAAGATAAAGAAAACRGCTTYAAAATGACAATTAATTATATGTTGATACGCTCAAGTAAATTATTTCAATGATAAATGTTATTAAAAAGTAGAAGTATATTGGTTATCTATTCAAAACAGGAAGAATGAATGTCACCAATAAATTTTTGTGTCTTCGCATTGTGAAAGAAGTGTGAAACTAGATATCAAAGTGACACATCATTATAAATAATGATTTGCCTATGCAAGACAGACCATCGTCGGATTTAGCAGATTATTCTCAYACATGTGACACTAATCCCATGAGAGTGTGATACGTTGTTCTTTTTTTTTCATTATTTTTTTTYTTTGTTTTCTAAGGGAGATTACCTAGATTATTGAGGCTTAAGTCGGATCTCMTAAGGATTTGCTCGTTTTTTTTGGTGAATCACCCGCATAACTTTGTCCTCCTTGTGTTTCCCAAAAAAAATTAATGATTCAATTTATTAATGCTGTACTCTAAATTTAGAACAAGTTAAGCATAACGGTAATTTTTCATRCTACCTCCAAAAAAAAAAGGTTAATCATGTTTTCAAATATTATACTCTTTTTTCCTCTTTAATTAACTTGATAGTAAAGTAAATRAAAACCAAAGATTCCARATARTTAATAGMTTATWTTATTTTGTATCTTCAAACTAAGTCTAGATCATAYAGTTTATTCCTTYTAAAGTAATATACAAAGATATMAAACCTTTAAYTTCAAARYAACCAAAGCTCCTTTCTTTAAAGAAAAAAAAACACTCTCAGATAGATAAAAATAATAAATTTTAATAWAAAGTCAATAACAATCTSTCAATTATRWTTTTRCAWATGAARAATAACAGTTTCTTCAAGAACCTAATTGGTTTGTTAGCTATTTTGAGTTTGCATCGTTATTTTGTATYTGCCATCAATAATGATATGAATTAYGATGATATWGATAATCTTCCTATTATGAGACTAAAGCAACCTAATAAAAGAGATATAATCCAGTCTGGAGAYGTRACTAGAAATCGTTACAATCCATCAAAGCCAAACGTTGCAGACAGTCACCAYAAATATGTGGCCAATAACGCATTGGATGTTTCCCACYTGAACTTATTCAAAAGAGATATTTTGGGTTTAACGTCCACCTCCAAATCCAGTTCAAGCAGTAACTCTTCAGGTGGCTCAAAGCATATCAAAACAACAAGTTTGTTGACTTGTATGGACAACTCTCAGTTTTCTTCAACCTTCTTTGATGTCGCATATTACCCAAAGAACAAGTCCGTTGTCTTTAACATTGAAGCTACAACCACAATYTCTTCCAAGATTATGATCGAATTCCAAGTTATYACCTATGGGYTAGTAGTTATCACRAAAACYGAAAACYTSTGTTCCTTAAACGAAAAGTCATTGTGTCCAATGAGCGCTGGTAGAATTGATATATCTTCCACTTATACCATTACTTCAGATCTGGTTAATGAAATTCCGGGTGTTGCTTATACAGTTCCAAATATTGATGCTATGGTCAAGGTTCTAGCATACACTATTCCAGATGACGGTGATATTGACTATGACTCTCCTGTTGCTTGTGTTATTGCACCATTGTCAAACGGTAAGACTGTTGAGCAAACATATGCTTCTTGGATCATTGCAGCCATTTCTGGTGTTGGTATTCTAACWTCTGCAATCTTCTCCATTAGAGGTACATCTGCTATYAAYACMGGAAACAGTGTCATGTCCACCACTGCTGCMCACATTGCRTCWAACTCCATTTCCYTATTTACTTACTTCCAAAAYTTRAGTATTTTGGCTATGATGGCTGTYATCAACTTRCCTCCTATYGCTGCTGCATGGTGTGGAAACTTCCAATGGTCAATGGGGTTGATAAGAGTCAAATTCATGCAAGATTGGATTTCTTGGTACATTCAATCAACAGGTGGTATGGTTACSAACATTTTGAAGAATAAGTCTGTTTTGTCCATTKATGTTCAAAARAAATTGAARAAAAGAGGTATTTCTCTGTCSAAATCATTTTCTGAYAATATTTTCTCAGATAAGACCTTGTATACAAGTGATGAAAGAAATATCACAGCAGTAGCTTCCAAGACCTTGATTTTGAGAGGTATGAATAGAGTTGGTTATCAAACAGGAATTGAAATTACAAACTTATTCTTAACTTCAATAGTATTTTTGTTGTTTGTGCTATTTGTTTTCTTAGTAGTTTTGACTTTATTCAAGTCTGTTATAGAACTTATGATTAAAGGTCGTGCCTTAAGAGCTGAAAAGTTCAATAAGTTCTTGGAATTCAGATTACAATGGGGTACTATCATCAAGGGTACATTATTTAGAATGATTGTTATAGCATTCCCTCAGTTGGTACTAATGTGTATTTGGGAGTTCACTCAAGATAACTCGACAGCAGTTYTGATTGATGCCATCATCATATTTATCTTAACTTTAGGGTTATTGGTTTTTGCCACAGTCAAGGTTGTTATGAAAGGTCGTGAGGGTATTCAATTCTACCAAAACCCAGCATACTTTTTGTTTGGTGACTTGAAGTTCTTGAATAAATTTGGTTTCCTTTATATCCAATTCAAGGCTAGTTGTTACTGGTGGTTGGTTCCATTTTTATGCTACATTTTCCTGAAGTCCTTGTTTGTTGCATGCTTGCAATCAAACGGTAAAGCTCAAAGTCTGGTTGTCTGGATTATTGAAAGCTTYTACTTCATCGGGTTGTGTTACTATAAACCTTACTTAGACAAGAGAACMAAYGTTTTCAACATWTCCATTCATTTGGTCAATTGGATAAACAGTTTGTTCTTTGTTTTCTTTTCAACAGTATTTGGTCAACCATTGGTYRTCAGTTCGGTTATGGCCATTGTTYTGTTTGTTATGAATGCTGTTTTCGCTTTATATCTGTTGATATTCATCTTTGTCACTTGTTTCTTGGCTATCACAAGAAAGAATCCAGATTTGAGATACAAGCCATTGAAGGATGACAGAAACGCATTCTTCCACTTACACAACAACAAATTTGACGGTGTTCAAGAAAAGAATGCTCAAGATTACATGGAATTGTCTGATTTAGGAAAGCAAGCTATGATGACCAACGAAACTGATAACGAAAGAATGTTAAGACATGCTTCAATGTTTAACGACAACGATGATTACAATAACAGTATAAGTAACGTGGAGGAAGAGGAAACTCAGCTACACAATGGCATCAAACCAAGCAGTAACCAGTTCCATTCAGGCAATGATTTTGGTCAGTATAATTCTTCAGAAATGCAGTTAGACAACCCATTCGGAAACAAATATRGTAAAACATCRAGCAGTGAATCATTCAGGAACACTTATGGTCAAAACCAAAATGGAAATTATAAGCAAAATCCATTTGCTGAATAATCAATCGGAACTATAAGATTTTGTATCATGTCAGAATAGATATAAAATAAAAGAACTTAACTTTTAGCCTATGCTATGTATTATATAACCCTTKTTGGCTGGTTCGCCTTTTATTTACTTGTATTTGTTTTAATTTTTTCTTTTAAGTCTATTTTTATAAAACTGTAGTGTCTAATTCATGATATTCATACGTTTCCATAAAGCTGATTTTATTTTATAGCAGAAAGCAATAATCAAAACTGAAAGAAGAAAAAAAGATTGAAAAAGAAAAAAATATATAATAAAATTGATAATTTTATTGTAAAGATTCCGTTTTTGTTTTTTTTTTTGAAATGAGAAAAGAACAACATCGCCACAGCAATGATCATTAGAGTTCTGTGTCAACATCCTGACTGAGCAAGCTGTCAGCTTAAGCATCGTTAGCCCATTGTTCAAACCAATAYAGTTGTTCTAAACAAACTCTTTCGAATGCAATATTTTCGTTTCCCAAAAGTTCATACAAGTTATCAACAATCAATTGATACTTGAAATTCAACTCTTTCAACTTTGATTCAATGACGTATCTGATRCTCATWGGGACTTTTTCATTATTGAAATGCATCATAACAGGAATCTTACTATCTATTCTATTGAAGGCACCTAACTGTAACTTTATTGGGTTTATGAAGTACAAGCAATCGATTAATGATTTTTCCATGCCCATTGCTATCAGAACATTATTGCAGCATTCATCAGCAGACAGTAATGAGATGAATTCCTTAGAGAAGTTTTCTCTAATGTACTTCAAAAAGCTTCTGATATCTTCAACATTGACATTGTCCGATTTGATGTTTGRGATTATGACAGTGTATCCTTTCTTTATGTATATTTCTTCTAAAGCACGGTACTCCTCGTATAAACAACCCTTTGCTTGAGATTGCGAGTTATCTTTCAAAATAACGATAACCTTCCCATTGRACGCATGTGTTTTTTCATCAGCAGATATAGATGAAATGTAAGTACTGATTTTGTCGTTGACTAGAACATGGCTACCCATACGGAAATTGGCAGGAGCGTTGCTGAAGGCAACGGATGAGATAGAGGAGGATCCTCTTCTTACATTTTCTTGATTGTTAGCAGACATTTGTGTGATTGTTTTTATTTTGTTTTTATTTGGTTTTATGGTTTCTCTATACTTTTATGTTTMTGTTAAATTAAATGAAAAAAAAAAAWCGRAACTCTTCTTATATATTTAAGGTTTGCTATTTTTGCACCCCTTCTATATATAAACACCTAAAAATTTAACCAGTATCTTAGATCACGTATTTGGGATGTCATCAACTCGTATATGAGGGTGTTCACYCTCTTTTCACCTTTATTTTTTTTTTTTTTGCTGGAAAAAAAGTTGTGCGGCTGTGTTAACGACCGATATTTCCGTACTCGTGTTAAAAATATTTACACCAGATAAGAAAAGTCGACACCAGAATGTGAATGTTCATCTTTACGCGATTATCTTTCTCACTTTTCACCCCTTTTTGATCAAATAAATGAAGTATTGAATTGTTAAATTAACCATTAAGGTTTATTGAGCAATCTATTTGAAGAGAAAGTTTATGCATTGTTATTTTTGGCAATTTTTTGGTGAAAAAAATAAAATAAAAAAAAAGGGGTGTATATAATTCATTATTGATCAATTTAATGCTGAGTTTACTCTTCATCAGAACTTTCATCAGCAAAGTTGAAGGCAAAACCAGAGTTTGCACCCTTTTCTAAACATTTGCTACCATCAATCAATTTCGCCCACATCTCAGACTCTTTCACTTTTGTTGGATTCTTGCTATTCTGTTCCTTCTCTAACTCGTTTAGTCTTCCCATAGATTCTTCTAAATATGTTTTGAATCTCTGGTCACTATTAATCAGTAAAGCAAAGTACTCGTATATAGGCACTTCGTTTAATATTGAGTTGGAGTCATCTTCCAGCACACCGCAGTCTTCGTCATCAATCGTCTTCAGCATACTGACGCTTCTGCCAGATRTAAAGAAGTTCTCAAATCTCTCAACAATTTTGCTCAAAGTCACATCTGATTCTTCATAGCTTTTTRAGCTTTTAGACCAAAACTCGTCCATGGACTTAATAAGGTTCTTCAGATGGAACCCGGATATTTGCAGCTTTTTGTTCTTGAAAAAATTCAGCACTCTGTGCAAGTTYTCTTTCGGAACAAAGTTTCCTGTCATAGCAACACTGTCTTCAACGTTAATTACAGAGTGCCACCAATTGGAAGGAACATATATCGTTTCTCCAGGATAGGTGCAACCAATCAAACAATACTTTTTGTCCAAAGTATTCTTTTCACAGAGTTTCAAGCAATCATTGAAAAATCCAGCATTAACCCATTCAGACAAACTTAGAGGGGCTGTAACATTTTCTTCTTCGGAGTCAGCTATAACACCTGGAGGTGAAATATCTGGTGGTAGCATTATCCACAACTTTAATCCAGAGAGAAGTTGATTCCAAGCAGATGTGGAGTTAGGATCTTTATGGAAGGTCGAGCCAGAGTTACCTGGTCCAGCTATAATCCAAAGATGGTCAGGTCTAGTTTCCTTGAAAACATTGAAAAAGTCAAGGCTTGAGTATTCGGGTTTAGAGTAATAGTCCTTCAACTCTGATAAGAGATCTCTGTTGCAGTCAAACAAGTACAATGGAGATTCGTCTTTGTTAGCATGGAAATACTTKAAATACTCATTTAAAGACCACTTTACAACTTCTTGTCTAAATTCACTTTCTGGCGGCAAGGTGTTCAGCAAATCCTCTATTTTATCCAATCGTTTTGCACCCAAATCAAGTGTGTTCTGTAATATGAATGGCTTATTGTAGTAGTCAGTTTCAAACTTATTGTCTTTGTAAAATTCTTCTTTTGAAAATCTATCTATGCTAAAGAACAGATTACCATTGTTGCAATCTCTATAATTTATGTCTTCCAATTCCAAGATCTGTTTGAATGTTTTTCTATAGTTTATCWGTCTGTTTTGATATGGACGAAATAGAAAATCACTAAATATTAGTTCTTGACTTTGAATCATTGCCTCTTCTTCATCTTCGGGTATGTTTAGTAATGTCTTTCTCCATGAGCCTTTCCAAGTATTAGATGCGCCTAAATTTTTAAAAGGCACAATTGGCTCTTTGACAACATTTGTCTTTTGAATTTCTTCTAGAGCTTCGTACTCTTTCGTGTAACAATTTCTCCAAATATCATCTTCGTATAGTAAGCCGTACATCAATCTAGATGTTTGTTGTAAAGATTTTAAAGTTTGCGGATCATCTACGTAGTTCTTCACAAATTCAATTATTTGCTCATAGGGCCATATGGACAAATTACCTAGATTCTTCTGCACACTTTCAGCATGGATCTTTTTCTTTTCATTTGAGCCGCTGATTGACATTAAATAATTACCATCCGGTAAGATTCCTAGAGGATGTTTTGTTGAAGATAAAAATGAATTGGTATTAGCACGAAATGAAGAAAGATCAACTTTTAGAGGATCATTGACTGATCTGTCATTACTGTTTAATTTCTGTTTCTTTAATGATCCAGTATCTATCATTTGTAAAAGGTGTTTTGGTTCAATTGATTAAAACTATGCAATATTAGCAAATGATACGTTGGCTCATGAAAAATTGAAAAATCATTTTATTTTATTAATTTTTCTTGAAAACTTTCACATTCTCAAATAAAGTCTAATTTACAAGAAAAAAAAAAAAAGAAATGTAGTAATGAAGTAACCATAGCTCTTTTCTTTTTAAAAATAATCAACAAGATAACAATTGCAAGATTGATATACATTTCTTAAAAGAAAGCTTTAATATATGTTGTTATCACYTATTCCATGATTTTCTATCTTTAAAGTAAACTTCTCATTTTAAATTTTTATTTACAATTATATATAAAATATCTGAAGCTTTTGTTGACGAAAAAAACTTTAATTTTCAACCTTTTTATTCAAAAGATATAAAGGTTATCTACTATTCTCTTGAGAGCAAATAACTTACATTAGTAAACGATCATTAAACAACAGCCAACAAGGCCTCACCTTTTAAATATTCACTATAAATTTCAATCCTAACTAAGGGTTTATTATTCCTATTAAATTGGAACGATCTAWATACATTTTATTCACCAGCTCAGGCTAAAATTTTCATCTTACTTCTTAGGGAATGGGAATGGAAGAGTGTCTTTAATGTTTCTTTTATGCTCAATCTTTTCTGCTATTTCTTGCTGTTTCTTTTCATGGAAGTTATCTTTTCTGTATTTCTTAGCCGGAGAGTAAAGCAATGCTTTAGCTTSAGGTTCTAGATAGTCTTGTTTACTGACAGCCTTTTCCTTCTTTATAAAGCTGAATAAGAAGTCCTTGGCCTTGTTGAAACAGTTCATACATAGTGTATGTTTTCTCTTGAACTTACCACATATAGGGCAACCTTCTAAGTGAGGAATCAGTTTGGTTCTTTTTTGTAGATCYAATTGTCTTTGTCTTTTCTTAGAATATGARACTCTTTGTTTTGGCACAGCCAACCATATACCTAAGTTCTTAAATAAATCAGCTAATCCACTTTTAATCTCAKTATACTTTCTCCATATATTGTGTGATTCCGCAGTTATGTTTAAAAGCCAACCATGGTTGATGATTACCGGGTGGTGTTGTATTATTCTAATAGAGGAAAGCTGGTTCCAACGAGGTTTTGTTGACAGAAACATTTAAGAACAATTCTTAATTTTATTAATTATGAAGTGTTAGAATGGTTACAGTGATGATTCTCYTATCCTAAGTGCGATATYTATYAACATATARCTTGTAATGAACATGTAAAAGAAAAAAAATTTTCTTTGAAAAATCAAAGATACAATTTYTGRAAAAGCAGAAAAAAAAATTTTTTTTGGTTGCTGCGGTAATCACGTGCAATATCAAGACAAATTAAATGTGCTYATTACRGTAAAGTTGTAGGCAAARGTAGAAGAMGTTAGCTGGTWTGAMAAAGTCWTTCTGTAYAKTTATTTGTAAARRATGTCTACAAAAATCCTTGAGTGGAAGCTATTATAGGCTGTTGTATACCTTTATTGGACATTTAAAATAACAGTTATAGTRTATATTGAKTCTAGGWTTTGAYATATAAATTTTATATAAAATAAAATGTYATACCTCTAGCCGATTTTGYTATTCATATTCTGAARGCTTTTCATTTKAYWTATTTCTTACGRCCTTYCTGTCACATTATTGGTAAATTTCATMCATCTTCATTTTGGTGACTCTCTTATTTCAATAGGAAAAACAACCTCTTTRAYTGTGCAMGTATATTTTACMTGTRAGGACCTGTTWTCGCTGGTTCTGCCTCAAACTTTCGTCCAACTAACTYCGAAGTTTCTWYCAAACAATCAACATCTTATAAATAAAAAAWATMCMAGGTTCTTTTTATTTTTTTAAAAAAAAAGGCTTCGCTGTTAAACTGTATTGAATGWCGACACTAWATRAARAWTTACCGCGTTYTGASCTTATGAAAGTGAATGKCTGGATTCCAAGTATTAAAACAAATATSTTWAAAATAAAAAGTGACAAACAAAAGGCCAAATGAGTTTGTTRAAAACAAATACGGATCAACAAGATGTTGCTCCTTCAGCCAAATTGACTAATCCTAGGGACGAWCAAGCTTTGAATCTTTCTCCAGAGAAGCAGAAAAAACAACYTGACTTCCTTTTAGAAGATACRTATGATTCGGWTCCAGCTGTATCTGATAAAYCRAAAAYTACTACCGATATAGTGGAAATGAGAAGGATGGTRCTTGAAAAAGTTTTAACATCCATTASCGATGAGGACGTGAAGGAAACTACATCTAAGTTTATATTAGTTGATAAAACTCCTAATAGGATCCTAATAGCTCGTTATAGTGAGCTTGATAATATTTCCAAAACTATGCACTTTACTGAAGAAGGAAAGTTTACTTTGACTAAAATAAAGTTGGATACTTCAGTAGTGGAGCCTGAWATCTCAAAATCCAATGAAAAAAMCAACCCCATTAGATCACTTCAGTTTTCTGGAAAGGATATTTTGATTATTCAAGCCAATCTTGGTAACATAGCTTTTCCTGAAGRTGTACGTSAAGGAGTGTATATCATGACTTCATTGACAGAAACGTCAATTAATATCAGAAAACTTAACACAGTTAGTAATATAGGCAGTATTATCACTACACCCTTGTTGATGGAAGCTGCTGCAAGAATATCTCGGCAAATGGCTGCTAAACCAAGACCATATTTAATCAATCTAGTGGAAACTTTTAAGAGTTCTACTTTAGATAATACATCTATCTCACATTCTGGTGTCCAAAATTCTAAAGAAGTTTCTTCGTCTCAACCAAATGATACTGCTAACAATGTATTTTCAGTGGAAGAAGAGGCCCATTATTTTTTYCCTTATRATGAGGATAATAATGAAATAATAATTACTAACGATACCGATGATGTTCAAATAGTTGAGCCTTCTGRTAAAAAAAAYTTTAATCAACAATCCAGAAAAACCGTATTCAACAATTYGGCTGGTCTTAAATTGTTTGATGGGTTGGTTTYTAAAGATGGTATTCTGAACAAGTACACAGGTGATACGAMTGAAATTCCTGTTGATGTATCTGATGCAGCTGCTCTGTTGGTGTGGATTCAAGTTTACAGTGGAACTTGYTTTTTTCCATTTCTGTTGGAARATTKCCAAAACAATMATAGAAAAGCAAACACTATTCTCAATAAGTTTTTGAAATCAGAAGAATTTGCATCTACTTATCCTTTAAAAAAGAAAGAATATTCCTCTTTCAAACATGATAAATCTTATTACCACTCTGTYAAAAAAGATATATTTGGGAAGCTGTTCTACATTATCAACAACATTAATTMTTTRSGTAGCTCTACAAYATATGAGAATGGTGGAAAGRCCTCAATGACCAACTTTGATCAYACATATGAAAAATTCATGAAATACTTAATTGATCAGCAGGGTCAGTCACTTGAGAAAACAGAGAAGTTTAACAGAACACAGGAGAGCKTTAACAGAGTTAGGCAAGAAGTTCAAAGTAGTTCATATATAAGTGAACTAACTRCAACWGGGCTTGCTAAGTCTTTGAAATTAGCTAGAGATGATRCCAATATAGTTGGAACTGYCCAGAATTCCTCATTRACTACATACGGCAATTCTGCAACTGTAATGAGGCAGGCAGTCGATTTTGTTMARAGTGAGAATGCATCCAATCTAAAAGCAGTAAACAATTCAATTGACAAAGTTGAATACAATTCTAAAAAGATATTACGAAGAGTAGATGATTTAGAAGACAACATTTTGAAAACGGTAAAAAAAACCAAGAATGGAGTTCATRAAAACTCTGATAGTATATTAGATGTTCTTAGAGAGGTAAAGCAGRCATCTARGGCCAATGCTGAAAGCTCAAGACAATCAGAACAGTTGTTGCAAACGTTGATAAACAACACGAGGTTGCAAGAACAAAAGATCAGTAATTTGGAGTCAGCAATCTTTCAAATAAACAGTGCGATAAAGCATGCACCGGGTTACACAGGTTACAACAAAAGTGACTATTCTCCTGAAAAGAAAAGACAAAAATTSRGCCCATAAGRCAGGTYAAGWARAAAACTTTAGTGCYYAAATACGTYGAATTRRAAATYKATAASTACTATATACATATATAAAAGTTAAATTAAAGAMAAAAAAAGTTGACAGAAAAAMMCWATTGWTATATTTCAAATGAATTATGGARACACRGCTTTTCATCAWAGAATACYTTATATATGATACAATYAATTGGCTAGATTGACATTTGATGTGTCTAAAGATGCTAGTTCATGTATCCAATCAAACCTTGATTCAAATAGAGGCTGTGTATAAGACAAGGCACCCCATAAATGACAATATAAGTCGACTGGAAGAACATCTGATAGTGCTYCTGACGTGGTTGACGTGTAAAGAATCTCTCTTATGTTCGASAGAAAACAGTCAACARCATAAGYTTTGTCRACTTGRTTTACRTCCAATYTGTTCGTKAACTTTGCACCAGATRCCWTGAAGATAGAATTYTYCTTTYCAAATACTYGTTCAATGCTGCATCTRACCTTTGACAAGTTYTTTTGTTTACMCCTGTTTTCAATACCTCTAGYCTYTGCTCGTTTYGGAACTGAATACAAATTAKCCAGRCCAAGMTYAGCACCATAAGCAGAGTCACCGACAACGTTTAATGCTTGATCTTCAAACCTYAGTTTGACAATTCTGTCTRCAATTTTTGAATGYTTRAATATAGCCATATCATKTTTCGAACCAYACGTTCCACTCSTTACATCAATATACATTCCCAGCATATCTGTCAAACATTGATATGATAAGGTGTCTGATGACTYTGTASCATCYAATGTAATATCATAACCAACATTGTCGRCTYTAKTAGGTTTAGCAATTTTAACATGAGTTYCATCTAWAGCATARCAAGTGTAAKCTTTTACTCCAGGTARATTTACTTTTGACTTTTCAACRAGMAGYTTAAGATAGCKTTCATTGTAGACACAGTTATCAATGTTCAATAAGTGTRAGAAGTTCAAGTATATCCAATTCAAAACGTTGCTTTCTACTTTTAATATCTGGGATTCAGCCATCTTRAAGAAATTAGATGCATGTGGAAGAGCGTTAGCATTATCGTTCATAWACAGGTAAATCATTAATTGAATGATAGGATCGCAATKTATTYTATAATATGTTGCCTTGTTTTCTTTATTACCATCGGCTTTTAWTTGTGATTTTTGCATGGTAWATTCAYSTGGAATCATTAAWACTAATGTTAAATACTTGATAGTTAACTTATCAAACCTGAAAATGGCTACACATTCTTYATCCTCAAWTTGATCTAAAAATTCACATTCTCTAAATGGTCGGCTTTTCATAAAAGCTCTAATACACAGAAATTCCTGCTCTCCATTAACTATATCCTCTACTTTGTTTGRRGARAAWCCATGTGCTTCTAGTTGTTGYTTCCGTTTCCTTRCCATAGAAAGAAATATATCTATGGTTGAGTTCTCTGGTAACRCCAGCTTTTGCATTTGATAGGAGATGATTGAATGGTAACGATATTCCAAGTAGCTGTATATATCGTCAACAAATGCTCTTGCAAAGTACAGATATATAGGTTTAAACTGTAATTCCAATTCTTCGGTGACATGTTCAAGAAAGGCACCAGRAATAAGCTTCATTGCAATATCATGTTTTAATTTGTAATATGATTTAGAAAATGCAATGTCTTCAGACCAACATACACCAACAGACAGCATGTAGTCTTTATGAGTATCTCTCTTTGGTAACTCAAAATGATCAAACATAGTCTCCTTCATCAATAACTTGGTAAAATTCATTAAGTGAATCAATATTGYGTCATCTGCGGACACATTGGCTCCAAGAACTTCAAATGTATCTTGAAAAGCTGCTGCGRCAGATTTGTAATCCTTCACAGTTCCASTCTCTGCAATGATCTCTGTGTTCGGCCACAAAATTCGACCACTTGCTGTTTTATTGAGACCCTCAATGGTATGTATCTTTGGGCAAAAGGCTTCAACGACCTCATCAAGATTTTGCAAATAAGATTCAAAATCTTTTCATGACGTTTCTCTATCCCGCTGCTTTGAAGACATGCGGATATCTCCACATWCCACTGACAGATCGTGTTCAAGATTGACTCTATACCTTTAAAGTTCATTGCCTTCAAGAATTATCTTTCTCATGTGTTAAAGATTGTATAAGATGTATTGTGTGGTTATCATGAAACGCTGTTGTTTATCAGAGTCCACCAAAAAAAAAAACACGAAATGGCTGATGCCAAAGTTCTCAGCAACAAATTCATTTTACTAGTAGAGAAATTTTGTTTTTCATATTTTTGGCTGCGCAATTCTTTGGCATCATGGCATCCCCGAAAGGTTTCCTATCAACAGGAATCAGTTTCAATCTATCATTGTTCATTGTCCAATATTTTCTTTTTGATTTAATCATCCCTTTAGAAATGATGTTCACAACCGTGAATGGTAGCGAAATAGAACTCAGATGAAACAGCGTTTTCTTACAGAATCCTATTTTCTCTACCTAGTGAAACTAATCTCCGAGAATAATTTACATGTACACGTAATTACACTTGACAATTCAAATTTTTTTTTTTTCCATTTTCATATTTATTATTCCATTTATAGTATTTTCAAATACAACTACTTTGTGAAGCTATTTTTTTTTTTTCAGAAAAGTGTAGTTGGGCGGATCAATGTTTGTTTTGTGTTCATTCTTTTTTTCGATTATTTGAAACTTGCTTTTAACTAATAGTTAAACTTTGGTAAASACCTTAAACAAACATAGTACAACCAACGATATTCTAGCTTAAATAATCACAACAAAAAAATGTCAGCAAGCATAGAACAAAAATCTACCTTTACTCAAAATAGCACAGGATCAAATAATCCACCTACTGAATTAAGCTTCATTACGCCAGAAAGCTATGTAGGCTTTGAAACTATCACTTCCCAAATTGAAAGCAAACTTGTTAGAAGAGGTTTTCAATTTAATATCATGTGTGTAGGGTATTCAGGATTGGGTAAATCATCATTTATCAATACCTTGTTTTCAAGTTATTTAAAGGAAGGAGCAGAATCTGAATCAGGTTCTTCAGTAGATCATATTGTTCCTAAGACCACGGAAATTTCAACAAAAGCATTCAAATTAAAGGAAGGWAAGGTAAAGTTGAATGTTAATTTAATTGACACACCTGGCTTTGGTGACCAGATTAACAACAAAAAGCAATGGGAGCCTATTGTCAAGCACATCAAAGAACAATATTCATTATATTTGAGAAAGGAGTTAACTGCCAAYAGAGAAAGAAACATCAAAGACTCAAGGGTTCATTGTGTGTTGTACTTCTTACCACCTAACTTAAACAATGGGTTGAGTGAATTAGACATAATAACATTAAAAAAGCTAAGTGAAATCAGTAATGTTATTCCTATCATTTCAAAGGCTGACACTTTGACTAAAGCCGAATTACAGCAATACAAGAAAGTTGTCCAAAAAGAATTTGAGCTGTTGCACTTGAATCTATATCCACATGACTTGTCCGACATATACTCTGATGAAGAAAATGATGATGACTCTCAAGACGAATTAGCTAAGTTAGCCCCATTTGCTATCATTAGCTCAAATAATGTTTTGGATGGCTCTAAGATTAGAAATAATGACAAAACAGATGACGTTATCAAGGTTGAAGACCCTAAMGTTTGTGAATTTGTTTTCTTGAGAGAGTTTTTAATAAGATCTAACTTACAGGATTTGATTGAGACCACCAGCATTGTTCATTACGAAAACTTCAGAGCTAAACAATTRATTGCTTTGAAGGAAACATCTAGCAAAAAGTAGACTAAATTTTCTTAGTTTAAATATGTTTCGGTGCTAAATAACTGCTTTATATATATTAGCAACTTTTTTTGTAAACCTCCAGATGAGCTTCAACTTTCTTGATTGTATTTTTCACTGTTCTAAGCAAATTGGGCYGTCGAGAATGATATAGATTTTAATACAGCATTTGTTTTTTTCTTTTGCGTATCTTCAAAAGGGTAGCGGCTTAATGATAGAATAAGAATAGAGAAAAGARAATAATTTCATTGAACCTGATTTGAAACTACCATATCTCTAGKTATGTTTTGATATAATTTTGTGAGTTCCAAATCTCCGTAACCYGTAACTTAGTATTTTACATTGGTTCTAAAAGTGAGCTGCTATCTAGAAGTAAGGTAACTTATTAAGCCATATCATACCATTTGTTCTCATAGTTTTTAATTTATYYAAAATAACTATAACAATGTATTTATTGGTTTTAGTATCAAATAAAAKTGGTCACCCTGCATCAATTTATTTTTGATTCTAGTAGAGTCCCCTCATAATTCTTTAGAATATAGCTTTTTGCATTARTGGGATTTGAACAATTGAAATGCCTATACTTTTTAGCTGCTCTACATAGTTAAGTTCTTTTTCACTATATATACAGCAAATAATCTAATTTCTTTTTAGAAAAACTAATCATAAGCCCAATTATAGTCCTGCTTACTATATAAGRGGGATTGAAATACTGAGAGCTTATATGCTGGTTTTTATGAGTGTAAATTAGTTCTTGCTTMGTCCTAGTGATTAGCTTTTTTTTAAAATAWAACATTTTCGGATTTAAAAGTGTCWATCTCTTGACCMAATACTCAAAGGTCTTAATTTSAAAAATATTTTCAAAAAWAAATCAGATTCTACAATATCCATGATWAAAGCTTGATATTTAGGTATAGTAAACTTAATCCATTTAGATGACTAGTRAASTGCTWGATTTRGTGTACGTGTATCTGGTTTTGGATATAYATCGGATAATCTGATTTTGTCTCTCTTTTATTGCTGACTATGCGGTTGAATTGATGTCATATGCGCTTGACATGATGAAAASTTGCYTTTAAAGCATTTAAAGTGTTGAACTAGAAAATTCAGCTTTAAAACGCAAGTTTTTGCTAAAAAATGTGGAGTTTAACCAATAAATCAACAAATATTTTCGATAATTTAAATCATCATTTTCAAAGCAAAATTAACTAAAAATCTGTACATATTGTTTAAAAGCTGCTAAATAACTATATAGCCTCTTTCTTATGATAATACAGCTTCAAAGAGTGGAATTGRAGCTAAATTAAGAGTTTTCAAATACATTACCATATATGCCTTTCAAAACAGCAAGAAAACATTTCAAAACCATAAATTCGTTTATTATGAACTTTTTGCCTACCTGTACGCATATTCTTCTTTTAAACCCRTAAATACTCTTATTTGAGGAAAACWCATGGTCAAAGATCTTATAATCRAACTTTCTGAAAAAAATAATAATCAAATTTTTGGTTTTAAACGCATTATATATGTTCTGAACAAGGTYTTGGCAAAAAAAACATTAAAAATGTCGWTTATACTGTTACAACGCATATTAAGCCATTAAAAGATGAAAATGGATGATCCAGATTTGAAAAAACTTTGTTTAGTTCATGTTTCCTTGACAAAAATCAAAAAAAATCATAATTGTAATGTCCGAAAATGCAAWTAAATTTATWWTATKAYAAATYAWTAYAAATATATWTTTATATATTTTTTGYTTTKWAAAAACYYWYAAATAATTTATTTTTRTWWTRMAKTTTRTRGTYTATAACAAAATATAATGTTTTAAAAAAAATTATTTAACATTTAAAAAATTRTTATGTTATAATGTGYTTTTAAACGCATGTTTYGCTTAACTATAGATSTATTTTYGATTATATCATTGCATTTGAAAGATGCATTTATAATGAGTAAACAGTGTTATATGTTTCCAAATTTTGTTTAAAACTTGTTATTCAATATATGTAAAACATGCATTAAATTTGAATATATAAAAACTACTTGTCCTTGAATAAWCCTAAAGATTCGTYAACCCCCTGTTTAACAGCTTCTTCAACATTTTCAACAATGCATGAAGGTTCAACTTGTAAGTCATAATCATCGSTGTAGACTCCAGTCTTGACCAAACAGGTTTTCCAGCCATAATTTTTAGCCCCTATAATATCACTCAAAGGATTATCACCTACCATATAAACATCGCCAAGTTCAAACTCCTCCCTGGTAGCATAAAGATCTTTAAATGCAGCTCTAAGCTCTTTTTCGGCATACTCATAAGCAAYTCTTTCTGGCTTTCCCATAACTCTTTCATCAATGAACTTCTTTACATCATACTCCTCAGTTGCTTTCTCGTGRATCAACTTARTATCAGAATTCATCATTTCTTCTGGTAAACTTACTAACTTAGGAGACTTAATTATGGCAATTACCCTGTACAGTATTTCTCTGAAAGCACCTAAAGCAAATCTTGGAAGACTATATTCTGTCTTCCATTGAAAGTCACGTTGTGACCAAAATATAGGTATAGATTTTGTATTTGRAGTGTAATTTGTGGTACCCAACTGACCATTGTTAGATGTTAAAATATCAGCAACAATCTGCAAATCTGCTGACCAATCACGAGGATCGCTTAAGACCATCACAGCATCAAATTGCAATTTGTCTTCTGGAAGTTTACCATTTTGAGATAAGTATTTTTCTGCTCTGTGTGATATCATATTAAAGGGAGCAATGCCAGGATATTCACCAATCAAATCACCAGCTTCAWACACGTTTTTGAATCCATAATGTTTCAGCACTCTAGAACTTCCTATGGGACCAACTGTGAATACTGTTTTGTATTGGTCCTTGTAAGCTTTATATGGAGTGTGTGATAAAACTGTTCTTACATTAGGTATCTCATCCAACATGCCCAATTTTGTCAATACTTGTGCTGTCTTTTCTCTTTCTAGCAGCCCACCACTGTTTGTCAGGAAAACAAATGGTATTTTGTTATTGTTTAGAAATCTCAAAGCGTTTCTGGCTTCTGGAATTGCTTTGGAACCTTGCACAAGAACACCATCTATATCAAAGACAAATCCTGGAATCTTGGTTTTGGTTAGCGTGCTAAAAAATCTGTTGTGAAACATTTTTTTTCTTTTTCAAAGGCCTTATTAAGTTTAGTAAACAGTTAAATTGATGTTATTTTAACAGCTTTAGTGACCTCAAAACAGACCCGATTTCTGTTGAATTGGTTGCAAWAAATGTAAAAATAATACTTTGTTGGTGTAAAATGACATTTRTATCTTGTTGATTTTTATAYATAATTCGAAAAGTATTTTTCTTTTTTTTAAAAAAATTCATTTAAATKTTTCAACTAAAAAAAATCATCAATGGTAAATTTGTTTACATTTTGTATTTTTATTGATTAAAAATATTRAAAATTGCAATTTGGYTTAAAATAAWCTGTTTYTATTRTGYTAAACTTAAATACTACTARACATGCTATAAATTTGTAAACAAATAATTTTTATATGGCTAAACTTTTGAAACKTATATAATATRGAGTCATCAATAAATATAAWTCACTATCAATCACTATCTTCATCACTATCGTCTGAATCATCATCATTCTCGGTTTCATCAAGATCGTATACTGGATATTTCAAAATACACGCAACACCTGTTAATCTATTAAGCTCTTCTCCGGTTTGGTTCATTGAMGAAAATACAATAACCTTACCCCCKGAGCGTTCTACTGAAGCTGTCAAATCTGAATACARTTTTCTTTCATCTAAATAATCTGAGCGAAGTAAACTGTCTGAAATCATYAATGCATCTATWGCTGCAATGTCATTTGCTTTTTGAATTTCTTTCAAACCGTACCATGCTTTGAAGTCTTCTTTATTCAAATGGTCCATGAAGTCATCGAAAACTTGWGCTTCATTAAATGTCTTGGTYTCGGATAGTAATTGTTTGTAGCTAGGATTTTTCATAACTTCRCTWATGCTTTGAATATAGCCTGTAGAGCAATGTGCAACAACTATTTTRGCTTTGTTCTTAATAATATCAGCAAGTTTTTTCTCWGAKGCGTARGCCATAAGGTTGTCATAAAGATTTTGAGCAAAAAATCCTGGGGAGCATAACAAAATAAGYTTCAATTTATTGAAATCRAAATGCCTAATCATGTTTTCAATGATTTGATGATAGAACTTGTCAAGTTTACTATCATTTTTCATTATATCAACACCTCTTTTCTTTTTTGCTAGRTTTGCTGTTATTTTAGATTTCAAAGATGTGTGATATGGTGTTACTGCACATACATGCGCAACCCCTTCTTGGAGAACAACAGCTCCAATGTCTGTTTTCAAATCAACATTACAAGCATCTTTRATTGTCTTTGMACAGAARTCGGTGTATTCGTATTTGAATAAAGTGAAGCTGTATTTATARTCAATYTCAAAAGCAAAGAACATACCTCCWGACAAATCCGGATTATTCCAKGTTTCATCRGGTTCAACAGTAATTCCTTTATATCTCAAGCTTTCGTTCCATGGCTCAAATTCACTRGAGACTACTCTCATTTTGACAGTYTGTACTTGYACCTTTCTTGCACCTTCTCCCTTTTTTTCACCTTTGTGGGACACTTGCTTTCTAAATAACAATTCATCATCTGCATTAATRATATTGTATAATGCAAATAGATCTTCCTTTTCCTCSGCTTGTAATACCAGCTTCTTGCCTTTATCTGCAAATCCAGACTCAGAAATCAATCTCATGYTTAGTTCGTWAGTGATGTTTTCGCTTTGGGGGTTYAATTCACGAATACACATTAGGGGAAGTCAAAATATTTTACATGWACAAAGAAGGAAACCTCATTTCTAATATATTTTTTTTTCTTTCATAAAGTTAAATCCGAACATTTAAAACATTTATATWTAAGTTAATTGATGATGTTGATAATTATTATCAGCTATATATAAGAGCTTAGTTCAAAATATGCACTCTACCTAAAGTTTTGAAGTAATTACTGTGTTTTTAAAGCTTAGAACTACTTGGTTGGTCATGGTTAAAGACGATCAGAAGTACCAAGCATAAACGCTATTTTGTAGATTTTAGTGAATTGCTTCTTACAATCAGCATTGAATAGRACAATATACTGCAAAAATATCTGGTAAAGAGTCTGATTTCACATTTCCCCAGGTAATATGAATACAATATAATACTCAAAAAGAAAAAAAAAAGGAACTTCTATAAAGAGCAAAAAGAAAGGGGTATCAAATAAAATATTATAATTTCTCATTTTTCCCCTTTTGGCTTTTAACATTTCTTTARACAGACATGGTTGTGTTATTTGAAAACTTYGCCTTGTTAGTGTACTTCTTYTTACCGATATCAAATGGAATGTATTTGTATTTGACCATGTGCTGAATTTGTGCCTTCATAGTTAAAAAGGTCAATAAAATGAAATATACAACYAATATTGGCCAGAAGACAGGCAAATCAAGAATGGTAAACATCGTTAAAAACAAACAGATAACTACACCTGTCACAGCTTTATTCCAAAATTTGAATTCTGGTAGTTTTCTGATGAATGGTCTGAATTCCTTTTCTGTAATAGATTTYTTATACAAACTTGGGTCGTTGTATTCTTCATCTTCACCAGCTTCCAAAGCATCATTTGTTTGCTCTTGTTGCAATGTCATGTCAAACTTAGGAGACAAGAACAACAAAAATTGATTCAACAAAAATATACAGTAACCATAGCAAACAACATARAAGCCTTGGTATTGAATGATTCTAAACAAAAATAAGAAGAATAAWACACCGAAAGCCGACCATCTGTACTTGATATGAGGTGTTGTTTTGTCTAAGTATGTTTGATATATTATTTTAATAGAGTGAGCGTGCTTCCCAATGAAGTTGTCATTATCCAACTGCTGATCTAAGCTCATTTTTAAACTATAATTAAAATTGAGCTATTCTTTCTTTGGTTTGATTCAGTGTTATTTTTATAGATTGATTTCTGAAATGTTCAATGACAGAATGAAGTTGTAACGCTAAAGTTGAATTTTTCGTGAATWCATGTGTGCGAAAAAAAAGAAAGAAAGAAAAAAAAAAACAACAAACATTTGGATTGAAGGAATCAAATTGTAAATTGAARTTTTTCCSGTCATAGATATCTTAAATCKTATCTGTAGATTCCTCATGTTATTACTGAATGCTACATCAAACTTCTTTAATATTTCATACATATAACTGTAATATAGATGAACAGAAAAAATATAATCGCCAATTATATATAATAGTAGATATACARAAGTAACCCTTWCTGTGAACTATTAGCTCAATTACTACAAAAGGATATCATAAAAGATTTGGCTTACTGTAACGATAGACAAAGGAGAAAACACACTTTTGACTTTAGTATAATCATGAATGTTCTTAAGCCTGCATCATTAGGTAAACCTTCAACAGAAAGTTTAACCTTTATAAATTCTGTCAATAGAGCAGGTTACATTCTTCGTCTAGTTGCGTTTTTGTTTCAACTGAAGTTCTTAAGAAAAAGAAGGTCAATAAATTCATTTTCTATAGATTCACTGATATTATGTATTATTGCAGAATCACTCTCGTTTGGTATTTATGGAATYCAATATAAACTACTTAGAATACCAAACGATGAATACAAGAATAGATACCCTTTACTGTTCACTGCTGGTCAAAATTATCCTACCGTTTCTACACTTTCATYAGTCATTAACTTCTTCATCGTTGTTACACTTTTGCTAACGCTRAAACAGTATYTRAGGATGATAAAGACCGAAAAYATATTCCAAGGGGCATCTAAAACAATGGCTTTATACATAACAATTGTGTTTTCCAYAACATTTATTGTAAAAKCAATATCTGTAACAAAAACTAATRTTAAATACAACTTCRATCGTTGTGAYTACAATGAGTTGGTGATYTTCATAAAAACATATTTTATTGATTCAGTCTTCTTGGTACCACAAGTTTCATTAAGCTTTATGAGCCAAAGTTGTAGTGGTACTTCGGAACTGTATATTTACCTCCTGTCCTTGTCAAGTATAATCTGCATTTATGCTAATTGGCTATTTTACAGTGATGAGAGTTTATACAAAGGATGGTACCTAATAGACATAAACTCCATTTCATTATTTTCATCTCTCATACATTTGTTTTGCTGTTGTTTACTAATATTACAGATGATGTTTGCTTACAAAAATKACAAGTCAGTCGTCCCATTAAAGATAGATGCCATTGAGGATAAAAAATCCCGTTGCGATTAATWTCAAAAATAGGTRTTAATAATGTATAAGYYKCAAARATAAWAACCAAAASCAARAAATGYWATTCATATATAGWAAGACTCATTYAAAATTTGTAACTTTTCCTTCTAARAGAATTATAGCTTATCCTTCAATAATTCTGCAGCCATCTTGACCTTGAGTTTAATTTTTTTCTCAGACTGTTCTTTAAAGTCCTCACGTTTCACTTCATGAACATTTGAATTTAGATTATCAATTTCACGCTGAATTTGATGTCTTAAGTCACTGTCCTTTGTCAAAATAGCACAATCGTTTTCTATATCAAGCGAATATGCTCTAGTAGTATAATTAGAGGAGCCTATAGTTGTGAAAATTGGTAAAGTGTCTTTATTTTTTGGCAAGATCCAAATCCCTTTGGCGTGATATGACCAACCGTTTGGTTTATTAACCTCACCCCTTTGCCATTCATATATGCTGATGTTTGATTTTCTTGATTCAACCAACTTTAAAAATCTATACTGAAGATAATGATAAGCACTCGGAAGCATTCCCGATATTCCCTTTGACAAATAAAATCCATTTGCTTTGGCTGATGCAGTTATGATATTTCCATTTACTTGCTCTCTTTTTGATACCGATATYAATGAGTCCCGTAGATCATCTTCAATGTTAAAGTATCCCGTGGTAAAATTCCAGTCAAAATTTAGTTGAGAGTGCTTCAAATCGTTGAAAAGGTTTAATAAAGATCTTTTTTCTGTAGATACATCTTTCTTACCTTTGAAGAAAGGAGTGAATTGCGTTAGTGGATAAACATAGGTTGGATACTCTTCCAAGCTTTCTTTTTGAGGCGCATTATTCACTGRTGACTGCATGAATTTTTTTATTGCAACTCTCGACTCTTTGAGGAATCTTGAATARTCAGATTCTGGATCACACGAGACGTTTGATGATGGCCACACTAATTCAAATCTGGCTTGATTATTTCTATATTCTACCTTATGCGAAAGTTTGGACACCAATTGATGCATATTAAAGTAATATTCGTTAAAGAACTTATTATCCTTAAAGATATAATATCTATCTTGTCTATTGGTAAAATAATCTTTTGATAAATTTGCACCACTCAAGATAACTTCGTCATCAAACCCGTAAATTTTCATGTGTTGTACACCAACCCCTTCATTGATTCGACTAGGAAGCAACTTATTATACCATCTATAATACTGAGGTGCTCTATAACATCTCACATCAACTCTATCACCATATTTCTGAACCAAAGAAGCTAGCAAGGAAGCTGAACACAGGTTTGGTGCTTCTCTTGTGCCTCTTAAGCCATCTACAATAAAGTAGAGTTTTAAATTATCATTTTTCTTCATAGCATCTGATAAGCAATTGATTAGATCTTGTTCTTGTTTTCCTAAGTACAGTGATGCAAGAAATATATGTTTTTTGGAAGTTTTAATTTTATTCTTTAGATGAGTATAAAAATCCGTTGGGTTTTCCAAAATCATTATTTGTTTACTTTTAAAATAAAAGCAGTGGCTGCTGTGATTGATACTCGAACATAAACTTTTTTTACAAGCATCAAATAGACTTATCATTTTTCTTTCAGCTTCTAAGGTCTTTTGGAGTTCCGCYTTTTGTGTCTAGTTGAAAAAAGAGTTTTATATTGACCACCTCATAATAGGGGATTTCATTTTAGAAGATATTTACATTGATATATATTTTTTTTAAGCTAGCAATTCTATAATTTTAACAATTTCAAAAATTTAGGCGCACGTTTTTTCAGCATGTGAGAAAAATATATCTACTTCTTAATGCCGAAGGATTGAATTCTTTATTTTTACGTTGTAACCTAACGCTGCTGGTACGCCATGTGATATTCTAATACCAAGTAACTTTCATCTTTAAAGCAGAAATGATAAGCAAGAAACAACAAATTAAGACTCAAATACCTTATTAGTCAGAAATTGTCAACAATAGGCAATAAGCCTCGCTTAAWTATTGGTTTGAACTTGCTACAGTAGACGTAGTCTAAACTCCKTATACACARTCCAAAACAGCTTACAGTAAACTCTTATAGATGTATTATTATTTTTAGGGAAAGTAATTGTTTAAAAGCTTTAACCTAAAGAAATGCACTTCATGATATATTTCCAACAACTGTTTCATTAAATTGAATCTGAGTCACGTGAACAAGCAGCTTTACACACATTCTTTCCAAGGTTATATGGGCACTATCTGAGCGAGAAATTGCTTAGTTACCACTAATCTAAACTAATCATAATTTTATGCAGTTTATGTTTTCAATATTTGCTAACTTCCAAACCGTGTCAAAAACTTGAAGCTGGGTAAAAACCCATTGCTGGATCTACCGTACTGAATATTAATCTTATAACACTCTACCTTAAAAATGTACAGGTTGTGTTTCATGATTTTATCGRCTACAGGATAATAAATTAATGTGCTATTCTTTCTTTCCAAGATCATATAAAGACTCAGATGCCCTAATCAAAAAGAATATAACTACAAAAACATCAAGCATATGTAGAATATACTGCTGAATAATTAAAACAAACAAAAAATAAGAAAGACTCATCGATATTGTAATTTAATCTTTTGTGGGAACGACCATTTGAATAACTTTATATAAGAAACATTGCCTA
The DNA here is from genome assembly GCA_001749795.1 of Hanseniaspora opuntiae. Taxonomy (NCBI): domain Eukaryota; kingdom Fungi; phylum Ascomycota; class Saccharomycetes; order Saccharomycodales; family Saccharomycodaceae; genus Hanseniaspora; species Hanseniaspora opuntiae. The sequence goes on from LPNL01000003.1 coordinate 1,179,843, forward strand.
GAAATATTCTGTTTGGTTAAACTAATTCAACTTTTCAATGAATGCATCAATGTCAACTTGAATTACTGGAGCTGTACCACTATTGCTTAATCCACTTAACAATCCTTTCATTTTCTTCTTAGATTCAAGCTTCTTTAACTTACTTATAGCACCAAAACCACTGACTTCTCTACTTAACTTGAAAGGTTGTAGGAAGAAGTTACAGTGACTGAAGTATTCGCTTAATGAAGATATTTCGTGAATAATATCGTCAATACAAACAATACCATACTCACCTAATTTATCTTCTACTATGTTGTTATCGTTAAGAATGACTTCCTTCTCTTCTTCTTCTTCACCTTCGATATTATCTTTTTTGTGCATAACAGTACTTCTCTTCTGTATCAGGGATCTGATGGACTTTAAGGAAGGCTTACCACAAACAATATATGGAGAAATCAGCTTAAGCAGTGGGAAGGTTTTGTCGTTTAATTTTAAGAAAACACCAGTATTCAACTCCTCAAGTCTTAGAAGCTTTAATACTGTGAATGGTTTGTGTGGAATCTTGACACTAACTGGACCTTTTATTCTTAAGACAAACAGTAATGATTCTTCTCCGTTGTATTTAATTTTTTCTTGTATTAATTCTTCATTATCAGCTTCATCTGAATTTTCATCGTAATCAGGGTTTTCGGTTACTTTCAAGAAGTAGTCAGCTGTAGAGGCTAAATGTTCAGTTTTACCTTGTGACTTTGAGTGCTCCACTTTATTGATTCTTTTGATTCTTTCCTTTTCTCTTTCAGTTGCCAAAGTTGTAGCAACTATAGTTTCAGCTCTTATGAATTTTCCCTTTGCTTGCTTGTTAGCCTTTTGCTTAGCTTGCTTTTGCAACTTCTTGGCAGCTTGTTGTTGCTTTTCCAATCTTGTTTCTTCGGCTCTTCTTCTCTTCTTTAATAAAACCTCTGGGTTAGTTTCCATGACTATACCATTGACTTTAGTGGTAACTGGTTTGTTAATTGGTGCCATTTTTTATATTGATATGATGAAAATATAGAATAGGAACTTGGGTAGTTTACACTTTATAGATTGGTTCTGATATATTAAAATTTGATTTGATTAAAAGTTATAACAAAAATTAGATCTTTTTATTTATTAAAGAAGTTTATACTTATTAGAGAATATATGTTCTTAGTTTTTTTTTTAAAGATTTATAAAAAAGAAAAAAAACAAAGATCATTACTCTTTTAGGAAATTATACTGATATAGGTCAATGCATTTCTTTTTTTTATTACATGGGCATACAGCGATTTGTTGTTTCTGCACACACAAAAAAAAAGAAACTTTAGCACGTGTCAGCCGGAGATAAAACATGTCGCTGAAATTTACATGCAAATAAAGCATGTAAGTTTCTAAATCTGGCATTGCTATGATTATATATCATTTAGTGCAACACAAGTAACTCCTTTAGAGTGGCCACTATACTGCCTGACAATTTCATTACTACTTAAATCCCATAGTCTTACAAAGTGGTCTGTACTTGCTGTAACTAGATAAGCAGAATCTGCCGAAAAACTACAGTCCCAAACCCATCTTTTATGCCCATCCAATGTTTGCTTAAGGATTATGTTATTTAGATCCGAAATGTCCCATACTCTAGCTGATCCATCTGCTGAGCATGTAGACAGATGTTTTGAGTCTTGAGAAATAAGAAGTTTTGTGATAAATGTTGTATGTGCTCTAAACTTAGCCAGTGGAGAGAGTAGCGTGGCATCTGTATGGTTTGGCATATCCCACACGTAGCAATGTCCTTTTTTATTTCCAGCTATCAAAACCGATCCATCATTTGCTACACTCAGTGATTGCAAGGAATTGTCAGCATCCTCTGGAACAATCGTTGCTGAGCATTTATTGTACGAAAGATCCCATATCTTTATTCGACCATCTGCATCGCAACTTATTAATTCACCCTGATTAGGATGGATAACAACCTCGTTTATCGGGCAATTTGTTTTATAGTTTCTTTGTACGTTGGGAGCTCTTATGTCCCAAACTTTTATAGTTCCGTCCTCTCCAGAAGACACCAACCATTTATCGTCTTGCTGAAATTGTATTGACGTGACATTTGATTTGTGTCCTTCTAGTGTTGTTATCAAGTCAGTAGAGTTAGAATTACTGCCTGATTTATTTTGTTTTTGTTGTGGAGCTTCACCTCTGTTAACATTGTAAAGTCTTATGTTTGGATTTCCTGCAGCTGCTAGTATTTCTTTGTTATGCGATATTATCAATTTGTTGACTTGGGAATCTGGGTGTTGAATGGTTCTTGAGCAAACCCCTGTCAATGCCTCCCAAAAGCATATTTGATGATCGTACCCACCACTTACCAATAGAACAGACATTTGATATATACTTTGTGGTTGTTACCAGCCACAATTTTTAATGGTTTAGATTAAGGATTTTAATAAACAACGTCAAAAAAAATAAATTTGGTCGGACTTTATGCCTACGTGATCGGAGAAAAAAAAAAGGGCAGCCACAGTCAAAAAACGTGCCAAATGATATTCGAAGATCATGTTGATTTGTGAAGTGATTACATGAGATACTGTAACTGAGAAAGAAACGACTTTATTTACGTTTTCCTTTTGCTATCCAACACCGTACCATCACTTTGGATAAGCTTTCATGCTGTATTATTTGTTAATATATGCATAAAGAGATTGTGAATGTATTAACTCTTATTCGAGAATGATTAGCCAATTTTTTTTTCGTCATTTTTTTTCAAAATTTCCTTTTTTATTTACTTATTTTCCAGAATTTTCTGGAAGTTTAATTAAAAAAAAAAATTAAAAAAGTAGGGAACTTGCGAATAACGCGTTTTTTACAGCTGCATCATTGGAAACTGTATTTTCAATGATTGCATAATTATGTTGTATGCTTCTATTTTTTTTTTTGAAGAGGTATATAATGTTTATGTTTTTCAAAAATCTATATTACAAATAAGCTTTGGTTGTTTTAAAAACTACACAACTTCTTAAAAGAAACTAGTTAAATTTATATGAAAACCAAGAAATAAAGGTCAGATAGACTTATTTACAGCATAGAAAATGGTCAAAGAAACTAAATTATACGATTTGTTAGGATGTTCACCTACTGCTAGTGAGCAAGAATTGAAAAAAGGATACAGAAAAGCTGCTTTGAAATACCATCCAGACAAGCCAACTGGTAATGCTGAAAAGTTCAAGGAGATTGGTGAAGCTTATGAAATTTTAAGTGACAAAGACAAAAGAGAAGTATATGACCAATACGGGTTAGAAGCCGCTAGAGGAGGTGCTAACAGTATGCCTGGAGGTGGTAACCCATTCGGTGGAGCCGGTGGCAATCCATTTGGGGGTTTCAGTAATGGCGGAGGTCACTCTTTCAGTGATGCAGATGCTTTCAACATATTCTCCCAGTTCTTCGGAGGTAGCGCCGGTGGAAATCCATTTGGAGGTGCCGGTGGAAGCTCATTCGGTGGTGCTGGAGGTCATCCGTTTGGTGGTGCTGGCGGTAATCCGTTCGGTGGATCATCTGGTATGCCAGGCGGATACTCATTTGATGATGGTCACTCTCGTCAACGTAGTGCTCCAGAAGAAGAAACATACCAAATTAATTTACCAGTTTCATTGGAGGACTTGTTTGTAGGTAAAAAGAAATCCTTCAACATTGGTAGAAAGAATATCCGTGGTGAAAAGGAAATGAAGCAGTTTGACATTCAACTAAGACCTGGTTGGAAAGCCGGTACTAAGTTAACATTCAAGAATGAAGGTGATGTAAACCCAGCCACTGGTAGAAGAAAAAATATACAATTTGTCATTCAGGAAAAAGCTAATGAAAAGTTCCAAAGGGTTGATGATGACTTAATATATTATCTACCTATAACATTGAAGGAATCACTTCTTGGGTTTGAAAAGCAAATTGAAACTATTGACGGTAGAAGAATTCCAATAAAAAAAGTCAATCCTATCCAAAGAGAAGAAGAAAACAGATACCCTGGTCAAGGTATGAGCATGAAAGGTGATATTAATAAGAGAGGTACATTAATTGTCAAATATAAAGTTGATTGTCCATTGCATCTAACTCCGGAACAAAGAGAAGCTATTTCTAGAGTCTTTTAATTAGACTGTCAAAAATGTATACATGGAATTGCTGATTTGTATATACTCTTTTTTATATACTTGGGTAATTTTTTAATAATGATAAAAATGTATTAAAATTGTACCTTTTTTTTTTTCTTAAATAAATAGCTAATAAAATGCAAAGTATGATGATTATGCTTGGATAACCTGTCTTTAAGTTAAGACTTGGTTATTTCCCTGAAAGATCAATAATTATCTAAGATTTTATTCCAAAAAATAGGCTATATATACTGCAATTAACAAATGAACATGAAAGTGATAAAAAACCCTAGAGAAGTTATTTAAATAATTTGGTTCCTTAATTACCTATCTACTGAAATAGTGTTTTTTTCTTAAAATGATTAATTTATATACCATACTTAATTAAATCTAATCCTTAGATTTCTTAGCTTTCTTAGCCTTCTTTTCGGAGTCAGCTTCAGCATCGTCTTCAGCCTTTCTCTTCTTTTCTTTCTTTTCCTTCTTTTCTTTCTTCTCTTTTTTATCCTTCTTTTCTTTCTTTTCCTTCTTTTCCTTCTTTTCTTCGGACTTTTCAGACTTTTCGGATTCTCTGGATTCAATTTCCTTCTTTAAATCTTCAGGCTTTTCTTCGGATTTCTTGTTTTCATCTTCAGGAGCTTCATCTTCTAGTGGTTTATAAGATTTCTTCCAGTCCTCTGGAGTTTTTTCGTTGAATCTTCCAAATTTATCTAGTTTTCCTTCCTTCTTCATTTGCTTCTTAGCTGAGGCAACATCACCCATACCCCATCTTCTTGGGTATAAATCTCTTTCCATAATACATCTCTTGACCTTAGCAACAATACCGTGATCACAAGAAGCTAAGTCAACAGTTGACATTTGAGCAATGGCAACGGCAATGGCTTCACCCTTGGTGGTGATCAAAACGACTTCGTCATATTGTTCAATTCCTTCTTCATATCTTAGTAGACCTGGAATCATTAATTTAGCACCGTAACAAATGGCGTTAACTGCACTGTCCTTAACAACAATTCTTTTATAACCAACTAACAAAGTTTCTAATGGCTGAATAATCTTTCTCAAGTAGGATTCATCTCTGGTGTTGTCGTAAACCCACTGGGCATCCATAACATCGTGCAAAGTGACCAAGTTATCGGCTTCACTCAAGGCACCTGATCTAACTCTTCTCAATTCTTGCATGTGACCACCAACACCCAAAAGCATACCTAAGTGGACACACAAGGTTCTCATATAAGTACCGGCTTCACAACTGGCCCAGAATACACCTAAGTTTCTTTTATCATCGAATTCAATTAGCTTGGAGTCGTAAATGTTTCTGACTCTTAATTGTCTCTTAACGGCAGAAATTAATGGTGGTCTTTGGAATAAGGCACCGGTTAAGTTTTCCAAGGCCTTGTTTAAATCCTTTTCACCATTTTCTAAGGCTTCATGTAATCTAACAATACAAACATACTCTTTACCAGCACCTTGTTGGGACTTGACTAATCTAGTAGCTCTATCAATACAAACGATCAAACAACCAGTAACCTTAGGATCTAAAGTACCAGAGTGACCGGTTTTTTCACATCTCAAAATTCTCTTGACCCAGGCAACAACTTCATGGGAAGAAGGGTTGGATGGTTTATCTAAGTTAATGACACCTGATGAAACGTATGACTTTAAGTCTCTGTTCAAAGGAGCAGAACCTTGTGGAATAGGAGTATAATGGTTGGTTCTAACGATCAACTTGTCGTAGTTTTTTAGCAATAAAGGCCAATCAGCGGCACTGCTGGAAGCACCACCAGCGGTATTTGGAGTAATAACGAATTCTTCTTGAGCCATTGCAGTATATGATAAGAAATAAATTATTATATTTATATGGTTTCTATAGATTTGCCCTTTTGACTATAATTGCATTTAAAATGTTTGTATTGAACGCATTAAAAATTTTACCAGTGTAATTTACTTAAAAAATGCTCATATTTCCCTGATTCAAACGTATGAAAATAGTAAAAAAAAAAAAAAAGAAACGAGAAAACATAAAGCTTTTCCAGTTATGCCCAATGTTGAGTAAAAAAAAAAAAGATCACAAAATTGGTTGACCAAAAGAGGAAATTTTGTTTTTGGTCAGAAAAAAAAGGAATGAGGTTATAAGCTCCGAGACAGGAAAGCACTATTCCTGAGACCCATCCACTAATGCCGTCAAAGATATTTGCACTATGTTTTTTTTTAAAGCATAAAAATAAAATCATTTCACCACAGCCAAGTAATCACGTGAAACTAACAAATAAAACAAAAAGACATATGTAATTATAAATGGTTGTCATAGGCCAATATATCAAAGTTGATATCGAACTCCTTAGCAGATAAATTTTCCACAATTTTTAACTGAGACTTCAAGCTTTCATAGTCTTTATTGCTACCTGACTCATCCTCAAAATCAATCAAATCAGCAGGTGCTTTTTCTCCTGAATCCAAAGCTAAATCCTTGATGAATCCTTGCTTCAAATCTTCATACAATTGCTTATATGCATCCAGATTACTACATTTTTCAATGTACCAGTTTTCATATTGTGAGTTGAAACTGACGTCAGATATGTCCACAATATCGTGAACACCGTATTTTGAAAGAGGCTTTCTATCACCTAAGAATGGCTTCGAATTCATTGAAATATCATCCACCAGTTGCTCTTCTGCAGCTTTTGCATTGTCATATCTTTCCTTGTATATTCCTAGTTCTCTCTCATAGTAATCGATAAAACTTTTTAACTGTTCTTGTTCTTTCTTGTTATGTCTGTTGAGGTCGGGAATGACCGTTTTATGGATGCCATCAATTTTATCTTGTAGTGACTGTAGCAATTGCTCTTTCTTTTGCTTCATTTTCTCCTTTAATTCATTTTCCAAGTTGATGTCATCCAGTATATTTACTGCGGCAACGTTCTTGGTAATTTCTGAAATATCAGGAGTGGGGGAAACAATTTCAGGTGGAGTTAGTGACTTTTGTTTACATTGGACTTCATAATTTGTTAAGGATTGTTGACAAAACTGTTTGACACATTGAGCAAAATTGACCAGGTTTCTGTTTTTAAACTCTGCTCGCATCCATTCACCTGTGTTTATATAATCGCTTTTGAATTTTATTTCGTCTTTCAGCCAGTACTTGAGCATTTCATTGTTGCTGTTGTTACTTAGTGTTTCTTCAAAATCAATGAGAACGGTCGGTGATTTTGATATTTTGTACAGCCCATGTCTTGGAATATAAATTTCAACAAAAACATTGACTGTTTCATTGTCTGCAATCAACATTATAGGTCCGTGAACACATATCATCAACTCTGACACGCCTGTTTCCTTGCTTACGAGCTTCTTTGTTTTCATCTTAAACTTGAGATTCCATTTGTTGTCTGGGTTCTTGCATACTTGAAGAAGATGTATAAGATCAAAAAAGATCATCTTCTTCATATCAACCCCATGGTATGCTGATTGATCATCGTCATTGTATAAATTAGACAAGATTTTTATAATCCAGTCGGTAATAGGTTTTGGTATGAGTATTTCGTCTTCAGTTGCATTGTTCATTATTCCAAGAGTTCAGTATATGCAGTATACAAAAAAAAAAGAAAATATTATCTAAATCGGTTACTAACTCTAATTGCTGGATATAAAAGACAATGTATGAGCTAATTCAATAATCAATGTGTTTCAACGAAATTGGTGGTAGATAACAAAAAAAAAATGTTAAGAGAGTTCCCCCAGTTTTATATTTCTTTAAAGATTTTTTGTTTGAAGGTGCATGTATAAGATTATTTCAAACAAGCTATATCTGTTTTTTTCTCTCTCTCTACTTGTATAAARAAAAGAAATCAATGCTTAGTTTTTTCTTTGAGGATCAGCTTTCTATGCTTTACCATATCTGTGAATGAGAGATCATGTTCATTACACGTTTGACCGGAGTTAAGCTTCTTCAAACCCATTAAAAATTATTTTCTTCTTAAATATTGTTTTCCACCAAAAAAAAAAATAAATTAAAGGTTGTAAGAAATCAATGAAAAATTTAAGAATCTTTTAAATTTCTTCTTGTACTTGGAATTTTATTGAAACTTTACAAAATGACATCGATAATAAGAACCCAAAATAATTAGTATTATATTTACAACTTCTGTATTATATACCTATCATATTACTACAGTTGCATCTAACATTTTCAGCAAGACTTGTATAATCTGTAGATACAATATTTGTTAACCGATAATTAATACAAACCATTAACAAAACAAACAAAACCAAAATAATACCAAAACAATCATACACATAATGTCCAGTTTTTATTCAGTTGTTCGCATATTCTTAATTGTTAGTGCAGTAAATCTATGCGCATGGCTTTATGCACCAAGAAATAAAACCTTAAGATCTAAGAAATGTATAACCATTTTTAGAAGTACATTTATATTAACGACAACTATGATGTTCTTGATGTGGGCTATTACTTACTTATCACAATTACATCCATTGGTAGAGCCAAAAAGATCAGATCTAAGAGTTGAACACTGATATAGAAATGTATAAGATAATAAAATAGGATTGATACAGATTTAATGATATGTCTAATATTTTTTGTTTAGAGCAAACGAGCAGCTARTGAATAYTAAAGAAAAAAAGAATASRTGATATCSAYATTATATATTTCTATCTYTTAAAGTATWTTTARMTTATGTTTTTCTYTTWGATTAATGACTTYRRGATTACTATTCTACTAAGTTCTCTTASGAAAATGACACGTTCCGATACGATTTTCGGACATAACTCCCACTTCAGTTGTACATCAGAAAATTAACAAATTATACTTCATGCCCCCAAAGGTTCAACAAAATCTATGTTGACGTTGAAGGCTGATAAACCTAACACAAGAACTACGTATGCTAAGATTGTGGTCGTCTCTTTCATCTGTTTTTTTTGAAAAAGAAACAGGAAAGATCATTTATAAGTTCCATCCATAAAGGATATATGCCAGTAAGATGTTGCTTTGCTGATGACTCTGGGTAGAGGGGAAGTCTTTGTATCTTCTCGCCCCTTTAATAATTTCTCCTTACATATTTTTTTGCATAGAAAAATATGACAATGACCTCATGCTGTAGCGCCATCGTTTTGGTTTAAAAGTGGAAACAAAGCCTAAAAAAAAAAAAGGAATAAATCTTCACAGTCCTCCCCCTTTCATTTTTTTTGGGCAGAGGGTTTATTAACAGGTATTATCATTCGTAATTGAATACGTACACAGAACACTACAAAAATACATATATCACACAAAAGAAAAACACCAACAAACACCAATCTGCAAGCAAATCACTCAAGGTAAAATACCAAAAAGTAGACTAATACTTCATCTGATCTGTGTATAAACTGCCACAACCATATTATAGACCTGCTACAGACTGAGTGTATCATATTCATTACAATTACAAATACAAATACCAACCTATATTGAGCAATGGGAATWCTGACAAACAGCAAATCTTCCTCTAACATAGCGAATCTAAGCAAGCAAACACCACCGAGCCTTACAAAAAATCATAGTACCCTATCAATTTTTGGAAATAAAAACCATTCACATGTCAATCTGCAATCAAACTCCACTGCTTCTTTGCCCAAGAGCTACAGCAAAGCAAGTCTGTCACCTGTTGCCTCGTCTGCACAGATTTCAGGTAAACAAAGCGGGGAGTTGATCTTGTTTGATATTAGAATAGATAAAACCAACGACACTTCATACACAACCCCTATTAGAGAATCATCAGATTCTTTATCGAGTTTTTCTCAACCGGATGAAAATTATTATCAAGATATAATCATTATTAAGGGGACAGGGCAGGATGAAGTCAATTCTGAAGGGGTGCCTTTGTCTGGTAAAGTTGTTCTCTCCGTTTCTCAGCCTATAGCTATAAAGAAACTTAATCTAAGGCTTGTCGGTGAAGTTAAGACTAGAATCACAGTAGGTGAAAACGGATTGGAGAGATATAGTACATTTGACAAGAGAATATACGATAAGATATGGGATTACGCCTACTTTAAGCCATTTTTGAAGTTTGAAGAAAAGAGATCTGATTCAAACACATCTGTTCCTGAGACATCCACTAAGCAAAGACCTAATTTGGGTCACAAAAGATCAAAATCGGGAGCTAATTTAATGAGATTGGCATCTTTCTCAAATTTATCATTCTCCACAACTTCACTGTCCAGTTTAGCCCAGACAGGATCGTCAAGTCAAGACGTACTTCAACCAGGAAACTATGAACTGCCTTTCAGCTTAATAACACCACCTAATATCCCAGAGTCTTTAGATTTGAAAGAATGCTATGTAAATTATTACTTCACATGCTCGATAGAAAGACCCTCTAAGAAAACTGATCTGATATTGAAGAAAAAACTTAAAATCATAAGAACACTAACACCGGATTCTGTCGAGTTGTTTGAAACTGCTTTGATCTCAAACACTTGGCCTAAAAAAGTTGAATATGCTTTGTCAACACCTGCAAAGTCTAATATTATTGGGTCTTTRATACCATTACGTTTAGARCTMTACCCTTTATCCAAGAAACTWAGATTGGGCTCTATAAAGGTACAACTTGTTGAACAAATATCRGTATTTTCTCCTGTTGTAGGAACTAAAACATTYGAGAGAGTGTGTGCAAAGAAAAAGGTTTCAGATCCATTAAGATCTTGCAGATATTACGATGAACAATTAGCATCCGAATTTCCAGATATCATTCCGTATGAAAACGTGATCATTGAAGATCGTGGCCAGTTTTTGGATAAATGGGATATTATGATATATTTAGAAACGCCTTCGTCACTGTCCAAAGTAGCACATGACTGTGTTATAGGAAACTTTGTCAAAGTTAGACATAAAGTTAAGTTTGTTATCGGATTGATAAATCCTGATGACCATGTATCTGAACTAAGAGCTGCCTTGCCATTGCACTTATTCGTGTCACCATTTGCACCTGTAACTGCCAAATCCTATTACATTGATCCTCTTTTCAATAGAAGATCAAATCCTAACTTTCAAGAGGAAAAAGAAATGGAAGACGACATATACTTATTTGATGAAAGCAAAAATGTTCTTGTGGATTCTGTGATGAAGGCCTATAAAGTTGCATCTTCAGAACAATTAAATAATTTTGGACTGGCATCAAATCCCGATGCCTCCCGTCTTGACTTTATCAATGGAAAAAGAAAATCGGAAATATCACAGCAATCACACGGTGAAATCATGGAAGATCCTTTAAAAATTAGACAATCTCATATTTTACTTCCAAAGCTGAGAAAGGRTACTTCAGAAAGAGACATACTTGAGTATTCTCAAAAGCACTCAAGCGTTGTTATTGCTGATATGATGTCTCCACCAGACTACAATAAAAGAATGTATGACACTTTATTAACTGGGAAAAACAATAATGCATCATTGACTGAAGACGCATTGGAAACAAGAAATGATACCAGTCTTCTGCAAGGGAAATCCAATTCAATGTCTAATCTTGACATGAAAAGACTGCAATATGGTGTGTCAACAATTTCCATTAACAACGAGCAAAGCAATGTTGATGGTCTCCTTGAAGAGAACCGAAGTGAATCATATGGCAGTAATAAAGGATTGAACAGAATCCCAAGTTATCATGACGCTATGATATCTTTGAACAAATTACAGAACTCTAGTGTAGAATTAAGCGATTTGCCACCAGTCTACAATCCGCAATGGGATGCAGACTTCGAGCCAAACGGTGATATAGCGAAACTCTCCAGAAGTAGAGGAAATTCCACAGACAATTTAAGTAAAAATAATTCCTACTCGGATCTGACAAACATGTCCAGGAACCAGGCTAGAACAAACAGAGTTGCTAGATTCCAGCTGGGTGTTTCTATGACCCCATTAAACACAGAAAGAACGAGTATGTCTAGGGAAAATTCTGAAAAAAACTTGAATTCTTAAATATTCAAAACAGAGAMTGTAAAAGTTGTGCATAAAAAAAAAAAGTGGAGAAAATCATGATAATGATGTTCTATATCTTTATGTAAAGTTTTTAAACAGTTATATATTCCTTATTTCCTTACGCKGATGAYAAAACGTAGAATTTAAAACGCATTTTTTTTTTCCAGAAATCCAAAAAAAAAAAACAAAAATTGAAATTTATATATAGTGCCAGATTAATTTAGGGGATTAATCAAATTAAACCAGAAAGGCTCTTCATGCCGTACTTCTCGTGAAATCCATAAACAAAGTTAAGAAACCATAGGTATATTGTTGTGACTCAATAACAGCACGATAATACGTTCAAACCACCACTTTTTTCTTTTCCTTTTGTAATACAAGCTCATAGATATGTTCAAGTCTGTTTTTAACAAGTACAACTACTTTTTRAAAACKGCTCCATTTGCAACTAATTTTKTTACTACAGGATTTCTGTTTGGTGCGGGAGACRTTTTAGCTCARCACACTTTACCCAGTGGACACACTGGTCATATAGAGCCATCATATGATTATAAGAGAACAGCAAGAGCTGTTTTTTATGGATCGGTGATTTTTTCACCTATTGGAAGCAAATGGATGTATTTTTTACAGAAAAAAGTTTACTGGCCAGGAAAGGCAAACACTTCTTCAGGCCTGAACACATTAAGTAAAGTTCTCGTGGATCAGCTGCTTTTCTCTCCTGTTTCGTTGGTATTCTACTTCAGCACAATGTCTATTTTGGAGCATGGCTTTGATATTGATGTAATAAAAGCTAAGTTGCATAACAGTGCATGGAGTAGTTTGGTGACGAATTGGAGCGTTTGGCCATTTGTACAGGCTATCAATTTCAAATACATTAAAGTTGAGCATAGATTAACTGTCATTAATGTCATAGCTATTTTCTGGAATGCTTACTTGAGCTTTAAAAACAACAACGGATAAATTTTACCATGATAAATAGACTATTATATATGCATAAACCTATCATTTTTCATCAGRRKTTTCGTYAWGCTTTTTWTCTGGTGCATCTTTTTTAGGAGTTTGGACCATAAGGTTGATTTCTGCATCGTTGAAAGAAGGTGGTGGAAGCAGAGGATCCAAGAACCAGTTCATTTTTGAACTGAAGTCAATGAAGTTCATATCCCAGCCATAAAAAGGGCTTGCAGGCATGTTATTCAATWCATTTGATTGCATTGGTGAAAACCTGCCKSCAGGTGARCTAAASCCTTGTCCTTTKGACATGAAATAAAARCTGTTGCTTCTKGARGATCCTGGTASTGGYGTYACCAAAGGTGARGAATTGGTWGAAAARCTTGTTCTTTCAGAAGARTAGTTGGTATGTGAAACACTTGARCTKGCGGAYTTTTCAACTGGAGTTTCAAGTTTATTTTTTGGTTTAGACAATGACTTGAGYAAAGAGGACTTGCCTTTTTTCCCTCTTTTAGTCTTTTCATCAATGATTTTGGTTAAAAATGAAYTAAAACTCTTTCTAGCGAAGTTTTGCTTAGATTGTAAATGACCAACTTGTAATTTAAACTTTTCAGTTTGATCCTTCAATGATTTATCAAAGGCAATTTGCTCATTGTGCAAGCTTACAAACCACCCATATAATTGCAAAGACGTGAATCTAAATCTTGATAGATCTTTATCCATAGACATAAACATTTCATGATGGAATTTCTCGTAGATTTTTGGAAGGTGATAATCGTGCAGCTTAGTCACTGGATTAAACTTTGTGATTACGGTCTCCTTTAAGTTGTTATTTCTGACAAACTCACGCAATCCTTCACCGTTGGGTTTCTTGGTTTCAGAAAAAAYAGGTGGGTTGTTGTTTAAATACATTTGTTCGTCTCTCACTAGCTCGTCCATGTAGTCAAACGTTCCCTCAATTAAAGGATCTGATAGTGGTACTGAAAGCAACACTTTGAAGAATTCCACGAATGAACGCATTGTGTTACAGAATCTAGGGGAAAAGGACATGTAGAAWATTACTTTATCACAGCCGATTAACTTCGCGTTGTTTTCCAACATCAAATCTTTGTTTGATTCCTCAAATAATGATTGACTTTTGTTAATACATTTAGTTAAAAAGATGTCAATTTGACTAACAATCAAAGCATAAAATAATATTTGATTACAAAGCTTGTTTGATTCCTCTTCGGTTAACTTCTCCACAACTCCATCATCATACTTGTAGTCTTTTTTCATGGACAGTATTGATAACAAAAGATCGGTACAGAATGAAGCTATGAAAGTTGAAAAGATAGTTTCACGTAGCACTGATTCGTCCTCAGGAAGGGAATCTCCATAGCATATTTCTTCAATATTCAAATCATTGTGAAGATACTCAATCAGATTGTCAATGTGCTTGTTGATTTTTGGTACACCGGCCGGTTTGTAAATTTCCGTTAGTACAGCTCTTGAGTGATACAGAAATTTCTTCATCTTTGTTAGATCATRTTTTTCATTCTGATGTTTTGTTGGCAGTTTGAYGGTATCAGCGATATCTTCTAGAAGAAGCCATTCATTTGGATACAAATCAAAGCCGATAAATAAAGGCTTTCCATTTTGATATGAGGAGATAACATCCAGAAACAAACCTGTTAGGAATATATTTGATAACAGGCTGTAATCATCGCCCAACGTAGCCTTCACATGCTGCAGTGCTATGTGTCCATCATAGATCTGGACAACATTCAACTTATTTAGCTGGAAATCAACCAAGCTAGTACACATAAGGTCAATTAAATGAACCAAATGAGAAAAATCACCCCCAGTATATCCGTTTAAAACTGAGAATAGGCATTTGAGCACTAAGAATTGAACTCTTTCGATGAACATCAACTTTCCTGTGATTTGACCTTGTAAAAAAACAAAGAAATAACAAATAATATCTGGAAAGTTTGTATCGTAGTAAGTAAGTCCAAGAATGAAGAGGACTATTCCAGCTTTGTAATAATTTCTCTTATTAGTGTATGAGATTTCGTAAATTGTATCTGAGTCAGGCTTTACAAGAAATACTTCGTCAATGTACCTCATAACGCTTTCTTCGTTAAGAATTGTTATAGTATCGTGCATTGGTGACTTGAAGTACAAGGAAATGTAATATTTGATTTCCTGCTTAGTGCTTGGGATAACATCAACAATATTAGAGAACTGCAGGTTTTCGTTGATACCCTTGTCCAAAAGTTTAGATTCTTGGGATAATGAAAAATTTAAGCTCTTTCGCATTTCATCTTTCTCCTTCTTGAAGACATTCCACATTTTAAAAACATTGTGTAGAACTCCACACTCAGTTGCGATTTTGGCCAAACTTGACCTAAAGCATGTAGGTCCAAAGAATAAGATTCTTTCATCTTTTACTGTTACTGTAGGAGTTGCTGTTAATGGGTTAGGTATTAAGTTTGTATCTTGAATATAAGAGAAGCCTGAATYTTCAATTGATACTCTGTCACCAAAAGGTGTTTTGTAAACCTCATCGTCTTTGATATTTCTTTTCTTTTTGTAAATACGTGGATACACGCTAGATGGCTTTTGGCTATCTTCAAAATATTCACATGATTCTTCACCTCTTTCTTTACAAACATTGCATATAGGCTTTTCCTTGTTACATTTCATATGTCTTCTGTAACAGAATTTACAAGAGTTGATTTTTCTATTTCTTTTTCTTTTTAATGGTTTTGCATCGCCGTTTTCTGTAGCTTCATTGGGAAGAAATGCCATTTTCGAAGCATTCAAGAGATGTCCTATCGATGAATTTGCAGAAAAACTCTCCTGTTTAGTTGACATTTTGATTTGAGTTGGTTTGTGAAGTTGTTTTTTTTTTTCTTTTTAGTTAACAGATCAGAATCGAGATTTTTCCCTAGAGTAGACATTATGCGATACATGATTCAAAGAAGGAGAGTGAGAGAAAAAAAAAAAAGGTAAATTTTAACTTGTCATAGTGAAATGCTACCTCAACACACTGATTTTCACATGTCCGTTAAATTGATGATATCTTATTAAGGGTCAGAAATGACACTGTGAGTAAGCAAAGTATCATCAGAATGCTCTTTTGTTAAAATAAAAATTTACACCAGCTATCTATTATGTCATCTGAATAAATACATTATTGTTTACTCTTTGCCGTCAGTGTWTTCCCTAAAATAATGGGTTATAAATAAAAAATCAGTAATAGTCTTTATCTCCGGTATAGCAAAACAAAAGGAGTTAAGCATTTGTTACCGCTGGAAAGAAAAAAAACAATGAAATTTAAGAATCGGTCTAGAACATTCCGCTATTCCTAAATAACTCCTTTTTTCATATATACAAAACACAGAATAATAAGCTTGGATATCTGATGATCCCTCTAAAACCCTTATAAGTAACATTTTAGTCATAATAAACATATTATTACTAACCTGTTCTTYAATTTTAAGATTATAAAATTCTTCTAGGATAATATGTTGTGGATAAATGGGTAAGGCATACATATCATCTGCAACAGTCAATTATTGCGAACAACCCTTTTTTTTCAAGAAAAAAAAAAATTAAAAATTATGAAATTGCAATATTGACAATGAAACTAGGAAWTAACCTACATCTACGGTGTGATTATAAAATCTAATGACATGTTTCTACAATACCAAAAAAAAAAAAAATGGAAACTTCTTATATATTGTAATATTCGTAGTTTAATATTATACAATGATATATAGATGTTGTATTCAATAATTAATGAAGATGAAATAGAAAAAGATGTAGACACATTTCTTACATTACCAAGGTGTATATCCAATATGTTAATCTTTACCTCTAGAGATCAAGCCTTTAACTTTATTGCAATTAACTGATATTTTTTCACTAAATAAGCTTGTGTACTTATTCGAAAAAGTAATCATGTTAGTCGTCATCAAAATGAATTTCAAAATGAAGAAATCACYCAAAATTAATTTTAGATTACCATTCAATGTACTCAAAGAGCCACAYGATACTTTACTTTTGGAGCCAAARTCATAAAATACACCAGAGCTTGTCATATCCATAATTATGTTTTGCACAGGGTTCAAGAAACATCCAAAKATATTGGTACCAATTTTTTTCCCACATGAATTTAGCTTAGCTGATAAATCCCTGTAATTTATGTTTYTTCCTTCTGCGTCTTTGAGAATACCAATGTTTATCAAATAAACSTTTTTGTGGCCACCTTGAGTCAATGTATCGTACATAGTCTCCACYAAGTTATTGCATAAGACTTGAAGAGAAGGCTCACACTTCTTATTTTGATTATTGATAGCATTTGCTTCATTAAGTTTACTCAAACTGTTGTTAAATAATATAATCTTTGTGTTTGTCCACATTTGGGAAGCCTTGACAAGAGTAGACATCATGTCCATCATGTTGTTCAATATCAAGTCTTTAAAATTGTCGGAKGAAGACTTGATATTGTTCGAGACGTTGTCATATGAGAACACTATGGCTGACAAATTCCAATTTTTTTCCTTAATTAGCTCAGCTAAAGCTTTGATGTCAGCGTTTGAATTGGTGATATAGTTAAGTCTTGTAAAGTCCTGAGAAGTGGCATTTTTATTTGAGAAACACTGTGCAGAGGAAACAATCCAATCAGAATCAGATATTTTTTTGAAACTGCCATCCGTGCTGTGATCTTCATCTTCACTACTGATATCAGATAAAATCTCGCTGTTTTTTCTTTGCTTTAAATTTGAAGATACATTTCCATTCAAAGATTCTTTTACCTCTGAATAGTCGTTAGAAGTTAATAAAACATCTTCAGGGAAAGGGCTGTTTTTAGCATCGACAGAAGAAACATAAACAATAAAGCCTCTGTTCAATAGATCTTCAACTTCAAGCTTGGTTATTGGATCAAGCATGGAGCCAAACACCAARACAACRTTTTTGTTCATRTCCTTRTATGATAAAATATTGTATGCARAGTTAGACTTYTTYTTTGCATATCTAGCACCWACTTCATTRAACAGTAGTCCAGCTAATATAATTGAAGACAGRAGYAGCTTGTTGTTATTTARRGTAGATCCTGCAGATAGYAATGCATTCTTAGTATAGTCAAAACCTCGTAACAATGTTGAAGGTGGCTTRACCATACCAGGGGTTTGCTTAGTGTTATCTAAAAGTAATGTTCCGTGATTTGAGGTAGCCTTTAAAGGAACATYWGCTTTTGGAATACTTTCCACTACAACTTTTTCCATGTGACCCGAAGCATCATTTACGGCAATTGCAGCAGCCGATCCAGATAATGCGCCCGTGCCTGCTTTGAKTGGGACACCATCTTTAWCACAAACAGYCTGTTTTGCTTTTTGGGAGAWGGAATCTTTAATTGAWTTAATAGCTGAATTTGAYTTTGAAACTGATTCAGAAAGCTTATTTTTYAGRTTAGAAAARCTTGRTTTYAATYCTTCCTCTTTRATGGTATYAAARTGAGCCTTAGATGACGATAGCATTTCACCAGATTTTGAATAAGCCCCCTTAAMYAAATYAGTGGWATGAGAGACCGTRCTGCTTAACCCTGAATTAATACCTTCTCTTATGGATCCTTCTTTATCAATGTTCATTAARTAATCCTTAGATGTTACCAATAAAGAACCRGTTTTGTTATAGGTTTCTTTGAMAAAGTTAGAAACATAAGAGAATAAAGCGCCATTGCCATCACTTGTAGCTTGTTTAGCTTGAACAACATCCTTTACGCTATGTGGCTCAGCACTTAGCTTGCTACCAAACAGTGACCCAGTCCAGCCAGAAATATAGCTGAATGATGATTTTAGTAAGTTTTCACCACCAACGATTGAAGATTTGATAGCTGATAAGGAAAACCAGCCATGTGACTCTTTGGAATCATGAGATTTAAAAAGCTTCTCATAGTAGCTTGCCTCTTTATCACTAGTGTGATGCATTTTRTCTTTTGTATAGTCATATAATTTAACTGAGGGAGACTTTATCCATTTATCAAATGAACTAGAATAGTCATTRCTAACAGCCTTATCGAGCTGGGKYTTTCCTGATTGTATTAATTGTTTAACAAAATTGTCTGAGTTATCTGGCATTTCTTGGTACTATCTTTTGCTATAAACTCCTTAAATGATTACTTTTATAGGTATATTTTATAGTTAAATAATGTTGGTCCAATAATCAAAAAAACTTTTCCTTGAGTGACAAGTATTTACACCAAAATGGATGCTTAAAGACATTACAACAAGATTAAAGGAAAGATAAAAATTCCTAGTAAAATTAACAAAACACAAGCAAAAAGTATTGTAAAAGCTTTTATAAGAGCCTAGTTTTAAACSAAAGCATCTATATTTGCTGGAGAAAAAAAAAAGTTTTATCAAAGATAACAAACTCATCGCAATGCTATGATTGGGAATCTGCTGACAAATGGATGATCAAAAATTAGGGCAGTAATTTTTTTTTGATGCTATAATTTAATTGTAGCTGATAAATAATCCAATTAGGTAATTATTTGGTTAGTGATTTTCTGCATATTTTAATTAACTACTCCTTGTATTTGAATTCTAAAGATAACGAGATGACTAGTTTTTTTTTTTTCAGAGATAAGAATTTTTTTACTGTGGGTTTTGTTAAGGTGTATATTAATAAAAAAAAAAGATTAAACCCTTCTGAAAAGTGTGTATTTTGGTGTACTGGTAATAAGATGGCTGAAAGCATAATCATGTTTGCAAATTGGAAGAATATACAGGGAAAGAAAAAGGATTTTATATAAAAGGTATCTTAGAATAAATCCATACTTTCAAGTTATCAAATTTGATGTACCAATCAAATGCAAAAACTCTGAAGGACCATTTGAAGTTTATGAACCATCTTTTTACAATTGATTGCTGTGTATCATTCTTTAGAATATTTCTAGAAGCATACAACCCAACCATCAGGTATGTTCGTAGTGTATCTAAAACATACTCTCTTTGGGAGCTCATATCGTGGGATAAAACACTTTCTTGTAGATGTCTATTAAGATCATTTGCCTTAAGTAAAAGCAAGACCACAGATGGTATCTTTGATAAAATACTCATCAACTGTAAGAAAATATCACCGCCTTGACTGTTGGAGCTTAAGAATCTCTCTCTCATTTCATTTCGTTCATTTTCTCTAAGGGCTAAATCATTTGTATCGTTTAATAAGTCCTCATTAACGATAGTATTTATGGACCGTCCTGTCAAGCAAGCCGCCAATAATGGGAATTCATCCTCATTAATACGCCCCAGTAAGACTAAATATTTTTTCATCCCTTCAACATCTCTGTTGAGTAAACTTAGCCAAAACTTTGAATAAAGTAATCTCGTTTCCACTGTTGGGTATCTGTACAAGCCATGATCGTATAAAATCACTTCAAAAYTATCAGCTTTCTTTGAATTATATTTGATAGCAATATTACCACCATGTATATCTGTATGCACACCAACAGAATCGCTGAATATCATTTCGTTGACCATCTTACCAAGCTCATTAGAAACCTTTGATCTCGAWATGTTATTCTCCTCATAATCAAAAGCATCAAGCCTAGATCCTGTCAAAAACTCCATAATAATGAATCTTTTATGAGCATCAAAAACTCTTGGAATAGTCAAAAAGTCAAATTGCTTTTGGTTGAAGTGATGAGCTGTCTTTTCAGCATTTYTCCTCTCATTGTTAAAGTCTAGTTCAACAAAGATACTTTCTCTAAGCTCTTCACTTAACCACACCAAAGAGTATTCAGGAAACCACCAATCTAAGACCTGGAAAATATATGATGTCAGCATGACGTCCAAGGGCACCAATGTGCTCAAGGTCGGATGCTGACACTTAACTGCTACTTCTTGAATGTTACCCGTTTCTGGATTGAATATCTTCGCCTTATGTACTTGGGCTAAAGAGGCCACTCCAATGGGTTCTTGCTCAAACTCTACGAAAACATCCTTGATGCCCTTACCTATGTCTTTTTTGAACATCGAATCAATTTCCTCCAAGGAGGATTGAGTACATTCCTGCTGTAATGGAATCATTGTATTAGTCCATTCTGGAGGTAAAAGATATGTCATTGCCGATATGTGTTGGCCTAAGCTTAATGTATATACCACCATTTTGTTGAATTGCATCCAATGCAACGTCAGCAGACTTCTGGTGAGTGTTTCTCAAGAGCTCGGAATATTCCTCAATAGGCATTTTATCCCTTTTGGAAATGGTCATCGAGTAGTAATAAATACACTTAGTTAATGCTGAAGTAACATTGTATATTCTCTTAGCAGACATGTATCCATACTTGAGAGTTGCATTGGCAGTTTCAGATGTTTGATAACCTACAATCCCTAAAGTAAGAATAGTTCCTAAGGCATAATATTTGTAATACTTTCTCTTGTTGTACTTTTCATACTTTGCCTTGTAAAACTGAAGCATTTTCTCTGTATTCAAAGAATTGGTGGAATAACCGACCTTTGTCCTCATTGAGATCGATAATCCTTTATTGGTAGTAAGTCTACCAAAATTGCCACAAAATTGCGGGTTTACTGGCTTGTAAAAAAACATTACGTTTTGAATAATTGTTTTAAATTAATTCCTTGGTCTAGTTTGCATATACATTAAACAAAAGTATTCTTTTTGAAAGAAAAGTTATAGAGAAATGTTTTCAAATAAAATAACTATAAGGAATTCGCCCTTAGATTTCCTTTTTTCTTTTCAAACTTGGCGTCACTATTAGTAGCCAGCCAATCTTAGCACGTGATATTTTCTCAATTGGGAGTAATCTCATATTCTATGAAGAAAAAAAAATTTTCTTTTTTTTCAAATACCCAARGATTTGAACAAAATCATCAAGAAAAAAAAAAAATTTTTTTTAAAGAATCATACATCGTTAATGAACTTTAATCTATCTTAGAAAGATAATATAATACATTAAAAAAAGATCTATTTTTTAATCTTGTAACTTAAAAACAAACTTCTGAAACTCCAAGAAATAAAATAATATATTTTAGTAAATTTTGATATCACAATGTCCTTAGAAGGTTCATTTGCTAAATTAACTATTGACAACGCTGCTGAAGCCAGTACACCATTAAAGGCTTTGGTTTTCAAGTCTAAGACCAACTCCGGTGCCAAACCAATTGTTGTTGTCGCTTTACAAGAAACCAAGACTCCATCTGGATTAGTTGCTGCAGCCACTGAATCTAAAGAACCAAGATTAGCCAAGAACGAATACTTTGATCAACACTTCAAGATTGATGATGCCACCAAATTCAACTTATCACACTTAGAAAATGCTGAATCAGAATTCTACTTAGTATTGGATTCCAGCATTTCAGCCATTCCTGAAGAAACTGTTTTTGGCACCAACAATGATACCATCAAGTTCACTGCTAAGTCCTTAATCACCTACATCAACTCCTTGGCCAAGGCTGATTTGAAGACCGTTGATTTCTCCAAGGCTCCAGAAGTATCTCCAGCTACCAAGAACAATGCTGCCAAAAAGGCTCCAGCAAAGAAGGAAACCAACCCAGATGCTAAGTTGATTGGTGTTACTGTTAAAAAGGCTGATGATTTCTCTGCTTGGTACCAACAAATCTTAACCAAGGGTGAAATGTTGGATTTCTATGATGTTTCTGGTTGTTACATTTTAAGACCAGCTTCTTATGCTATTTGGGAACAAATTCAAAAGTGGTTTGACGCCAAGATCAAGAAGTTAGGTGTTCAAAACACCTACTTCCCTATGTTCGTTTCCTCAAAGGTTTTGGAAAGAGAAAAGGACCACATTGAAGGTTTTGCTCCTGAAGTTGCCTGGGTCACCAAGGCTGGTCAATCTGACTTAGAAGAACCAATCGCTATCAGACCAACTTCTGAAACTGTTATGTACCCATACTTTGCTAAATGGATCCAATCCCACAGAGACTTACCATTAAAGGTTAACCAATGGAACAATGTTGTTAGATGGGAATTCAAGCACCCTCAACCATTCATCAGAACCAGAGAATTCTTGTGGCAAGAAGGTCACACTGCCTTCTCCAATGCTGAAGATGCCCAAGAAGAAGTCTTACAAATCTTGGACTTCTACGCTGGTGTTTACAAGGACTTATTAGCTGTTCCTGTCATCAAGGGTAAGAAGACTGAAAAGGAAAAGTTTGCTGGTGGTGTTTGGACAACCACTTGTGAAGGTTACATTCCTCAAACAGGTAGAGGTATCCAAGGTGCTACTTCTCACTACCTGGGTCAAAACTTCTCCAAAATGTTCAACTTCTCTGTTGAATCTCCTCTAGGTAAGGACCATCCAAAGCTATTTGCCTACCAAAACTCTTGGGGTTTAAGTACTAGATCCATTGGTGTTATGGTCATGATCCACTCTGATGATAAGGGTTTAGTTATCCCACCAAGAGTATCCCAATACCAAGCCGTTATTGTTCCAGTTGGTTTGACAAACAAGACCACTGATGAAGAAAAGAACTTGATTTTGGACACTGCTGCCTCCRTTGATAAGAGATTGAAGGTTGAAGACATCAGATCAATCACTGACTTCAGAGAAAACTACACTCCAGGTTGGAAATTTGCCAACTGGGAATTGAAGGGTGTTCCTTTGAGAATCGAAGTTGGTCCAAGAGACTTAAAGGCCAACCAAGTCACCATTGTTAGAAGAAATGACGGTAGAAAGACCACTGTTGCTTTGGATCAACTAGAACAAGAAATTCCTAAACTATTAGATGAAATGCACTGGGACTTATACAATGCTGCCAAGGAAAAGTACGACTCTCATAGAGTTATTGTTGAAGACTGGAAGGACTTTGTTCCTGCTTTGAATGGTAAGAACGTTGTCTTATCTCCATGGTGTGGTGTTGAGGAATGTGAAGAAGATATCAAGAAGGCYTCTGCTAAAAAGAACGATGGTGAAGAATTTGCTGAAGATGACAAGGCTCCATCAATGGGTGCCAAGTCTCTATGTATTCCATTCGAACAACCTGAATTGAAGGAAAATGCCAAGTGTGTTAAGTGTGGTGCCAAGGCCGTTAACTACACTATGTTCGGTAGATCTTACTAAGCTTTTAGGGAGTATACGATAAAATTGTTTTTGTTATATATAAAACAGACAATTATACTATTATATAAATTTACACSAATGTAAAAAACGTTGTATCAAATATCAAATTTAATACTGTTCGGCGTGCTCACTTCATTAGATTATCATCTTTCATGGATAATTTGATATATTTTTTTTCTTTATAAATTCCAAAATTCTTGACTGTTGAATTCTTCTATTGGCATGGACTTAAACTCAACTTCAGGTAAGCTATCAGCTGAGCCTGAATTTTCCTTTTCAGCCAGATAATAAATAGTGTCTAATCCCAGCTCACCGTTGATATATTCATCTTTACACCTTTTGTAGTTAGTAGCCAACTGATTCAATCCATGTGAATCATCGCTTAATACAAACTTCCCACCCAATTGTTTGAAGTGCTTAGCAAGACCTATGGATGGATAAGGGTATTTCAACCCTTTTCTTAGGCCAGATGTGTTTATTTCCAATGCCAAGTTGTGTTCAACTATGTACTCGAAATTTCTTGTAACTAATGGAAGTAGATCTGTTTTATACAAATCAAAAACGTAGTCGTCAATTGAATAATCTTTTATGTGAATGGCATAATCTTTTTTGATCTCCATGTAATCATCAATTATTTTACCGGTGGCTTTGTTGATAACTAAGTCTGTTTGATTYAAAAACAAACTTGGCAAGTCAAAATGTCCTATGACCTTTGGGTTCAAAGTTGTTAACATTTCAAATTGTAAATCAAAGTAAGTTTTTAAAAACTGTAAAAAGCTGTTGCCTGAGGACATAATAGCCTTGTCATAAGTTTCAACATCATAATCTATATCCAATGAGTTGACATGATGAACTGATCCCAGCAAATATTGCAACTTTCCTTTGTATATGGAATCGAACATTTTCTTGGCATGTTGGATATGCTTTGTATCAACACATTCACACTCAGTTCCTATAATAAAATTGGTACCCAGATTGCTCTTGGTGGCTTTTACAGCTAAAACAGTCTCTAAGTATGACTCAAATTGGTTTTTCAAAAAAAGTGTGTCTTGCTTATCGGCTATTTCTTCAGGATATAGATATTTGCTGCTTAGTCTGGGCATGTGTTCTGTGAAGCAAAATGTATGAAACTTCTTTTTCAAAACATTTTCAATGACTTCGTCTAGAGGACCAGAACCGTGAGAAATAAAGGTTTTTGAATGTGAATGATGGGAAAAAGGCATTACTGTTGAGTGTGTAATATGGTTATGTCAATGCTTTATACCTTTAAGAGATAAATACAGTTTGTATTCCAATTGAAATACACAGATTATAATGATAAAGTAAATTTGTTTATCTCCTCAGATACTCATGCGAGCTCTTGTTTGTTTTTTTTTTCCCCTATGTGTGAGTTTTTTGGTGTTTTTTATCGCATTGCCGGATATTGATAACCGCTAATCACTAGCTTTATCGTATTCGCTTTTTTCAAAAAAACGAATAATCAAAATTTAACAGTGATCGGTAAAATAAAAAAATGAATATTTTGTTTATGACTCATTCATCATGACTAAGCTCTGGTGATTATTAGTTTATGATATATAAGCAAATGTCTAAGAATTACCATAATCCAACAGCTTAATAAGTTCATAAACCAAGTATTTCAACAATAATGGAGACAGTTGCTGTTATAGGTGCTGGGGTCTCAGGCTTTACAACAGCCATGGTCTTGATTGACAAATWTCCTCAAATTAAAAAGCTGGTTATAGTTGGAAGAGAAATTATCAATGATCCTGCTCAGTCATCTTTGCAACACGAATTCACATCATGGGCTGGTGGTGCAAACCATATGTCTTTTGCCGAAGATGATGATTACAAACAACAGCAAGTGGATATAATCACCTACAAAAAGTTTATGAGTTTAGGTAGAAACGTGAAAAACTCTGGTATTCGTATCATGAAAAATAAGCTGATCATGTTCAAAACAACCAGCACTCCTTGGTATATCAAACAGAATGCATGTGAAGGCATTGCTCCCATTTCTGATTCTGAGCTACAGTATAGAGGCTTAAATCCTGATATCTATAAGGGATTTGAATACCTGACTTGTACTGTAACCCCATACATTTACCTGGCATTTTTGAGAAATGAAYTGGAAAAAACTGGAAAGGTGACAGTAAGAAAGTGCTTGAAGACTTTCTACTCATTTGATKATGCTAAGGACTTTTTGGGATTCAAACCAGACTTAATAGTTAACTGTACTGGGCTGGGTGCAAGAACTATTTTGTCAAAGTATCCTTGTGAAAAAACTGAAATTGAAAAGATCATTCCTTACAAGGGTCAAATCTGTGTTATCAACAAGGATCTACCATTTCAAGTTACTGTTGAGGATTTACCCTCAGATGACTATGTATGTGAATATGTAAAAAAAAACCAAGGTGCCTATCAATTTTCACATGTTTTCCCAAGATCAGATGGTTATGCCATTGTTGGTGGGATCTCATGTCCAGGTATTTACGATAACACCAAGGAAAAGGAGGTATCAACAAAATTAATTGAAAACATTACAAAGTTTGTACCTGAATTAGTTGCAGATGGTCCTGTTGAAGTCACTTTTGACTACGTAGCTTTAAGACCTGGAAGAAAAGGTGGTGTGAGAGTGGAGCACAAAAAGTACMACAACTATAACGTTATTCACAATTATGGAATCGGTGGAGCTGGATTCCAAGCAAGTATCGGGTTGGCACTTSAAGTTTCAGAATTGGTAAAGACAAATGTTCTACACAGAGAATCTAGATTGTAACTTTAGCGCTTCATTTCCCAATTAGGAAAAAATGGTAAATATTAAGWATTAAAGGTAAGGTCACGAAAAAGAAGGTTTCGCTTAAAGRAAAAAAAAAATTTTTTTATCTTTTTTTTTATTTATTTCTCAACAACATATATTAATCATAWAATTATTAWACWTTTASTCTTGATTTTTTATATATGTAATCCCAATAAAGATTATACTTCTTACGGAAACMMACCAGCAGTSYWAATTTTTAAAGAARTCTACCTTTTGATTATTTGAAAGCTATATACAAAACKTTGTGAWAAAAAACTTAAARCAAACAAAATCAGCATTATAAACAGACCCCAGTTAAATAGATAAAATGAGCTTAGTAGAAGTAAATCACCCAAAAGTAAGTGAYGAAACSCCARWCGATGATTACAACAAATATMTTGACTAYATTGTYCAATTGTTCYTGAAAGACAATACAACAGTTGAAGGTAGTATTGTAAGATACGGATCAGAGAGTATYACCKTAAAAGTRAARGATAAAAAARSTAAAAATAAAACCTATGAAAGAAACTTGATAGCAGAYTTRAAAGTAACCAGTATTCCTAAGGGCTCTAACAAAAAGGTTAAGAAAGTTAATGTTCCAAAACCCAAGTCTGCGTCTTTGTCTAAAAGTAAAAATGATTCAACTTTCGGAACATTAGACAWTGAAGCTATCAAGCACACAGACTTTAACTTTGAAAGTAACAACGAAAAATATGATTACAACAGAAATGAATTAAGTGAAATGAATGAAAACCATATAAAGACCAATGACCAAGAAAAAAATGATCTGGTTCTTGTTCCTAAGAAGAAAAATGGTAAATCACAGAAGGCTTCCAAGGACAACAACCAAAAGTCAAAGACCGATTCTAGCCAACTTTTRAGTTTATTGCAAAATCCAACGTCAAAGGAATCACAAGAAAAAAAGCCAGATAACAAAAAAGAAAAAACTAAAAAGAAAAARAGCAAACCCGCAAAAGAGAACAAATCTGTKGAATCCTCCAAGGAGTCTTCACARGATGTCATTGACATCAACTCCTTGCCTATAACTAAGGCTATCAATTTATCACACTTGTGTGGTCGTATCAACTCTGAGTCCACAAAACACAAAAAGCTTAAAAAGAAGATGAAAAAGAGAAAGACCACTACCAAGGAAGAAGAAATTGAAGAAAACGAAGAGTCTAAAAAAATTGAAGAAAACGAAGAGCCSAAAAAAACTGAAAGAATGACTGAATTGAAAAGAAAGGAAGTTGAGGATAAGAAGAAAAACAAGATTTCTAAAAAGACCCGTGACATATCCAGTGACGACTCATCTAGTACTAGCGGCTCAGATTCAGAGTCATTTTCATCTGCTAGCTCCTTTGATTCTGGAATGAACGACTCATCCTCTAGTGATGAATCAAGCTTCTCTAACAGTTTATCATTTGTAAGTAGAGATGAACCAGACAGTTCGGACAATGAGTATGATTCATTCATCAGCGGAAACAAAGAATTGGTTATAAGTTCCGATAGCTCTTCAGAGGATAATTTAGACCAAATAACTAAGAAGAGTGAAGATTTGGTTGAGTCCATTAAGGCAACAAGTGAAAAAAGAGCAGATTCGAATAAAAAGCCAGCTAAAAAGGGTAAAAATAAAAAACCACAAGCGAAAAAGAAAAATAACGAACCACAAGAAAAAAGATCACCAATAGAAGAAGAAGACGTTGTAAGGCTACTTTTGGAAAAGGCCATGAGTGCTGGTTTGATTAGCAGTGCAGTTTTAAACAAAAAAGACTTTTTGGCCGATGTTAAGCAAGAAGTGCCCAAGAAGAAAAACGCTAGAAAGAAACAAAAACAGAACAAAAAGAAGGAACCTGCTTCACAAKATGACTCTGATAAAACTGTGAATGATACTTTAGAGAAAGTGATATCTGAAACAAAGAATACTACAACCACGGCAAATGTAAAGAAACAAAAGAACAAGTATAGAGCAAAAAAAAGTAAAAAGGCCAATAAGGAGGCTTCGGTTGAACCTGTTTCAACTACAAAAGAATAATGTATATCTTAAATACAAAACTTTTTTTATAATACATCAGTTATAACATATACAAATCATTGGATATATATGCAACTAATTTGAATATACCATAGGTAAGGTCTAAATTACCCTAAGATAATGTTTTACTCCGAATGYTGATATTCAATGCCGCGTTCTCTCCTTTTTTTTTAAGAACGCTTACGTGAAATACAAAACACCYCTAAAGGGAAAGATACTGAATACATGTTTTTTTTTGCAGACCTTAAAATTTTTTGTTTTCCTTTTWTTTCTTTTTATTTCTTAATGTTGGTGTTYAATAAAMTTAATGATATACACAACCAAACACCYTATAAAGAACCATTCAACCAGTTAGTTCTTAATATTATAAGCCTATTTATATTYCCAATTATCATTGTTTCATATAAATAAAGGCACGTTAGAACTCTACTATTTATAAAGCATACAACATGGGTAACTGTTTAAGTTGTCTAAAAAGTACAACACACGAATCTACAGATGATGACTTTGAAAACCAACGTTTGATTGCTTCTGGTGAAGCTGACAACAATTACGGCACTAATAAAGAATTAGACGACCCAAACAGCAATGGCCAACAAGGCAATATGTCTCTTCCAATCAATGAGGACGAAAGAGAAGCTGTCTCTTTACTACTACAATACTTGGAAGACAAAGATAGATACGACTTTTACACRGGAGGACCTTTGGAAGCCTTAACAACATTATCATACTCCGAAAATATAAACTTGAGAAGATCTGCAGCCTTAGCTTTTGCTGAAATTACTGAGAAGTTTGTCAGAGCTGTTCCAAAAGAAGTTATAGAACCTATCTTGGCATTGTTGACTGATGAAAAAAACTCTTTGGATGAGCAAATTAAAATAGCCACATGTGCAGCCTTGGGTAACTTGGCTGTCAATGACAACAACAAAAAAATCATTGTGTCCATGGGATGCTTGAATCCATTAGTCGAACAAATGTTGTCTGATGATGTAGAACTGCAATGCAATGCTGTTGGTTGTATCACTAACTTGGCCACCATAGATGAAAACAAATTTAAAATTGCCAATTCAGGGGCCTTGATTCCTTTGATTCAGCTCGCTAAGTCAAACCATACAAGAGTTCAAAGAAACTCAACAGGTGCTTTACTAAACATGACTCATTCYGTTGAAACCAGAAGAGAGCTAATTAATGTTGGCGCCATCCCAGTATTGATAGGTTTATTGAGTAGTCCTGATGCTGATGTCCAATATTATTGCACAACGGCCTTATCCAACATAGCTGTTGATGAAGAAAACAGAGAGAAAATGCAAGCTACTGAACCGGATTTAGTTCCTTCTTTGATTAAGTTAATGGACTCCAAGGCATCAAGAGTCAAGTGTCAAGCCATTCTGGCCCTAAGAAATCTAGCATCTGATCGTGAATACCAGCTTTCAATAGTGAGATTTGGTGGTTTGTCACATCTTTATAACTTGATTCAATCAGGAAGTATACCTGTTGTTTTAGCTTCTGTAGCATGCATGAGAAACATATCCATTCACCCACAAAACGAGGCATTGATCATAAAAACAGGCTTTTTAGAACCTCTAATTTATTTGTTGAACTTTAAAGAATCAGAGGAAATACAATGCCACGCTATATCTGCTCTAAGAAACTTAGCAGCAGCATCACCAAAGACAAGATTGTTGTTCTTTTCTTTGGGTTGTGTTAGTGAATGCTGCAAGATAGCAAATTCCTCTCCTGAATCAGTTCAATCTGAAATTTCTGCCACATTTGCTATTTTGGCTCTTGATGAAGTCACAAAGTTGAAGTTGTTGAAGGAGACCAACATTTTGGAGGTTTTGATCCCTATGACATTTATAAGCAACCCAGAAGTGTCTGGAAATGCAGCAGCCACACTTGCCAACTTGTGCTCAAGATTGAACATCAAGCCTACCAGTGAGGACCCAGAATATGAAGTTGACAATGACTTTGATTATTATGCAAAAGTATTGTYCGCATGGGAAAGTCCACAAGATGGTATAGTTGGGTTCTTGAGAAGATTCTTGACATCCGAGTTCATAACCTTTGAACACATTGCATTGTGGACAATCTTGCAACTAGCAGACTCTGAAGATGAAAGATTCATAACTTTATTAAAGGAAAACATAGACGTTATAAACAGTGTGAAGAAATTATTAAAGCAAAATTATTATATAACCGTCAATCAAAATGAGAAAGGCACAAATAGGGAAAATGACGATGAAAACAAATATGATGCAGCCCTAGAACTTTATGGTCTATCGAAGCAAATTCTCGAAGTTTTGGACATTCAATCATGATCATTATATTTTACAATGTAACCAMATATATATCTTAAAGACTCTTTATATAATTCATGATGATATAATATCTAATTTTAATTAATAAGGTCCTCGTTGATGTCCCAGACACTTTGATTACTATTTTCTCTTKTCACCAGGACATCGTCGTTATTRATTTCGGTCAGTGTATCTGAAGGCGCCAAGTAAATCATTGAGGCTTGCATGATGTTGTTTGGAGAAATCAATGAATTCATRTCTAAAGTTTCCATGGAATCTGGACTGGTATCGAAGAGCGGCAGCATCCAATTGCCTCCGTTTCCTAAACTTTCAAGTGGAGAAAGTCCAACCTTGTTCAAAAATTCTTCRAAGTCAGGCATGTAATCCACACTGCTGTTGGTTGTGGATTCATGGTCAGTATTYTGCAAAGGCAAGCTAGGTCTTGGTGTGGTTTTGCCATCAGGGAACGGTAAAATGTTGGATTCCAGTAAATTCTTTTTCACTATTGTGGGAGGTTCCTTCAARTTAAGTATACTATTCGAACGTGAACCCAAACTTTCTCTAGAGTTGCCATTTGTTTCCTCCATAGTTCTCACATTAGATATGTTGCCATTGATTTTGGAAGTGATTGGCTGGTAGTTGAATGTTGATATGGATGGCGGTCTTATGGATCCAATACTGCCATTTATTGGCTTCGATAAACTTGTTAAAGAGGGCAATTTGTTTTGGAAATCTATATCTTGATAAACAGGGCACCTACTCAATTGGTCACTGTTGGCTTGCATTATTAATGTGGGTATGTTCTTAAAGCATTGAGTCAAGGATGTGAATGAGCCGTTGTGAGAAACTGGACAAACAGAAAGCTTGTTTCCAAAAGAATGAGTACCAATAATGTTTTTTGCCATGTTTTTATTCTTACTGCTATTAGGTCTTAACAAAGTCAAGAAAAATCCTGTTGATCTTGATAACTTCAAAGAATATTTGTATTTGACTGCCAAAATTCTGGTCAAGTTGTGGAAAATATCCATTCTTGACATCAACAGCTCAGCTATAAATGGCTCTTGCAAAGACAAAGTTTCATTTTCAAAAATCATTTTATTGAACTCAGATTTTCTTTTTTTCTTTAATGTCTTGGAAAAACTATCATTATCTGATTCACTATCACTACTAGTATTATTTTGAGAACCGCTAATTTTTTTGGAAAAGACATTATTCAAATCCTTTAACAAAGTTCCAACTTTTTGTCTTAAAATCAAGCAGATCATAAATTGCATGGATCTATAGCATACATCTAAACAATAAGGAATTAATACAATTTTCATTTGTGTTTTGAAGATTTTATTGGCATTCAAGTTGTGGAAAAAAATCAGAGATGTTTTGAATATCTCTGTAGAGTACTTCAAACTTTGCTGGCAATAGTAAACAGCCAAATCCATCAGGTCTTCATCAGCATTCTTACTTTGTATTCTAGGTTCGTATGATGTAAACAGTATGTAATTTAAGTTGTAAAGCATCATTTGTATCTGTAGATGCTTCTTAAAAAACAAACATTTAGTAGTGTTCTCTTGAGGAATGCTCAAGACTTTGCCGTGATTTACAGCATCAACATTCTCTAGATTATAATCCTGTTGTCTTTTATTATCAACAACACTGAAAATTTCCTTTAAAGAGGGCAAGTTATAACCAGTGTCTTGAGAAAATCTTTGTCTTTGACTATCTGTTTTACACATGGCAGGTGTAATATTCTCAAACCCTTTTTCCTTTATGGCATATGCCTCCAAAGGATCAAGAAGATTGTTATCAAGTAGAAGGCTGATGCATTTTTTAATTACATCCTCGTTGTTCTTGTTATTCAATATCCTTTCCAGAATATCCACCATAAAGTCCAGTTGCCATTTTTTGGCCTTGAAGCCAGGCTGAGAGTTCAATACCAATTCAGAAATAGCAATTAGAACTAAATCTATTTGATAGAATAATTTAGTGTTTTTACCTATTATAATTTCACCTAAATTGTTCCCAAAGCAGTAATCGACTTGTTCATTCATCAGCAAGTATTCTATAGTATCAGTATTGGTTTTTGTTTCTGGTTCCAGAACATTAGTATCGGCTGGGTCTGCAACCGATTTGGATTTATTATCAGAATCAGTTGTAGATGTCTCTGACTCATCTCGTAATGTAATGTTGTAGGGCAGCTTTACATCGGAAAATGATCCTAATTTTCTCAAAAGTCTTGGTGTACCATTGTTCAAACATTGATTAACATCCATGGAAACTAAGTAAAACCAAGTCTTTCTCCATTGATTTTTAAATATCTGAATACTTTGATTGATGGTCTTAGCAATTATCTTGATATCTTTATCATCTGTGTTCATATGTTCCCGGGTCCTGTTCAGGATATTACTTGTTATATTGGTAAAGTTATCTGGATCTCTATGTAAACCAGAATCAAATGAAAGTTGAACAATTTCAGCTAAAAGAAGTTCGCTTTTTTTATCATTGGAATTGACATTGGTCAATGTATCCACCGTATCATTTTCTGGGCAAATTCCTAAGTACCATTTATAAAAAATCAAAAATTGAATAACTGATAGATTTGTAAAAACAATGCCGTTACCATAATATCCATCTACCGTATCATTTTCCGTGTTTCTGTTTTTGATATGTCTTTCGTAAATTGCATGAATGTACTTTGGTTCAATATTAAAGTTTGATTTCTTCTTGTGATAGTTTATAGGCTTGTTACTGATGGCACTGTCTGGAAACGAGTTGTAGTTGTTGTCTGTAGGCAGGTGGAACTCTAAATGTTCCTTGACAAAGTCCTCTTCCAAGTCTAACTTCAAATCAATGTTCATGTCCTGACTGCTGTTAAGAAACCCTAGTCTCAATATAATCAACAAGATCCCAAACTGAGAGCTTTTGAACATATTGTCCAAAGTTAACTTGTAGTCAGCTTTAGTTGAATTCAAGAAATCCTCGATTCCCAGTATATTTGTAATTTCTGAATAGAATATCTTCTTTTCCAGTATAGGAATTTCTGGATAAGTTTCCTTGAAAAATAAGTCTAGGCTATCCTTTATTACTCCCGGCTCAGGTAATGTCATCATCACTTCTTTTAAGAAGTCTTGACCTGAGTAAGTAGTGCCCTCAGATGATTTTTCCTTTGACATCGGTGACAATGATCTAGGTCTGGTGGTCTCATGGTTTATGGGGCGTCTCCCCTCTCTTACAATGTCAGCGGTATCAGTGGTGTTGATGTTATTGTGAGCCACTGGACATCTCCCCTTGGATACGTTAGTAGATTCATTGACACCTGAATGAGGGCCCATGAATGGTTTGAGGACATGCGACATATCCTCATGATTAACTGGGCATTTTTTAAAAGCTGGCTCTTGCGATTTTGAGGTTTGATCTGCCTGGGTGTGGTAGTTGGAAGCTTTTTTCATCTGCTTCTTTATTGAAACATTTCGTTGATAAATTTGATACTCTAGTACTTTCTCTCTAATTTTGAAAACATGTTCCCAAAGAAGCTTCAAATAAGGATCACCTTTAAGAATTGACAAATAATGTGTACTACCCAAATACGTGAATGAGTTTGTCTTGGAGTTTATATGTAGAGACTCAAATCTTTTTGAGACATTGATTTCATCATTGGCATATTTTTTGTTGTGTTCATGCTTGAAATCAAAGTCTAGTGGGCTATTGACAGTGCTTTCCTTTTTTACATAAAACGTGTTTGAAGGCCCGTTGTTCTGGTAGTTGGCAAGCATCTCCTCTAGATACTTTATTTTGTCTTTCATTTCTTTTATCTCATTTTCTTGGAATATGTGATTGTAACCGTCTTTTGACCACTCAGGAGAGAGGTATTGGCACAAATGTTTGTATCCCGTGTTGATACAAGAGTTACAATATGGTTTATTTTTGTCACATTTCACCTTTCTACTTCTACAAACTGAGCAACTTAATGGGGTTCTGTTTCTGGTTTTTTTGCTTTTGGTCTTTTTAGATACCTTGTTTTCAGCAGATATTGGTATATCTTCGTTTGGTGTTATCATCTGTGTATGGTTATAGTACTGTGATTTTTATTGATTTCTTTGGGAGAGTAAAGTTGTATATAGATCCTTTTCCTTGTTTTGTTATTAAATATGATAAACTATTACCCTTTATTTTAAAATCAATGTTTTTGGTTTGGTAATATTTTAAAGATGAAAGTTTGAAATGATTAATTCAATATACCTTTCAATTTTTATCGTTCAGAAAATTTGTTGATGATTTCCTCAGTGAACTTTGAAAGAAAAACCAAGTAAGGCTTGAAAGTGTTTATTTACAAATTCTTTTGAAGGAACAGATATCTATCTTATTGTATGTATTTTTCTATCTCTGAAAATGTTTAATTTAATTTTTACTGTCGTTTATAATTTATGTCTGATGATTTTCAAAATGGAACAGCCGTTTTAATGTCAGAAAAAAAAATGCAAAATAGGTGCACATTTGCACTTTGAAGCAAAAAAAAAACATTATTTAGTTAGTTTCTAGAGAAGAGGCAAAAAAACCAGCCGCACRAGCAAATTACTGGCGTCAAAAAAAATAACAATGGTCGATCCCGGGATCGAACCGGGGACCCTTCGCGTGTAAAGCGAATATCATAACCTCTAGACTAATCGACCTTTAGATGTTATTACACGTGTAAAAATTATAAAAAAATTTATATTACGTCAAAAATAGCATCACGTGCATGTTTTTCAGCTTATAAATTTTTAATTAAAATTAATAGGATTTTATATATGTTGACTACCATTTGAGCATTTTATGTCTGAATTAAAGCAACAGATTGTGAGGTAAATCCAATACAATGACCTAATTTACTATATTCTATTTCATGTATTGGGATTAGCATTTTTGTGAAGATTCGGATGGTTTCGAAGTAAATATTGTATAATGTTTCCGTGAAACGGATATAATTTCACATTTGTCTCTATTTTCATTTTTTTTTTTCAAAGAAAGTTAAACACACCATACATATATATCAGAAAATATCCTTACTTT
The DNA here is from genome assembly GCA_001749795.1 of Hanseniaspora opuntiae. Classification (NCBI taxonomy): domain Eukaryota; kingdom Fungi; phylum Ascomycota; class Saccharomycetes; order Saccharomycodales; family Saccharomycodaceae; genus Hanseniaspora; species Hanseniaspora opuntiae. The sequence continues at coordinate 1,216,148 of LPNL01000003.1, forward strand.
ATAAACCAAGACTTCCACATCATTGAATTTTTTATTCCCAAAAATGGTGGATAACTCAAGTGCAACCCATGGGGAAAACATGGAAATAGACGAATACGATGATTATGATGCAATGAACGACCAATATGCGATAGACAACTATTCAATCATTGGAAACAACATCAGCAAGTTGAAGCGATTTCTCGGCTGGTTTGGGTTTTCAAGCAATGATGTTTATGAGATAGGTGATTGGAGCATGAATGACAATGTTGAGCTTTACAACTTGGATGGAAGTGGGACTGTTGAAGGAGAAGACGTTGTGAAGATGATGCAACGAGAAAGGGGTATGAAAATAAGAAAAACTCTGATGAAAGTGCTGGGACTGATTGTTGTCTGCGGTCTTTTTGTTTACATAGTGGCGAACTTGGTTATTGTTAATAAAGAGTATGTTGAAATCAAAGAAGCACATAAAAGTATGACTTCATCAGTTTTGATGAGCTCAAGTACGAGTGTTGGGGATAACATATTCAAAAAGCCAACAACCACATCATTATATGAAGTTGATGAGACATCGTCCACCTCTAGTAAGACTACGAGTTCATCACAAAAGATTGAAAAGACATCATCCTCCAGTAGTAAGACTAAGACTACCACTACAACTAAGACGAAGACAACATCTTCATCCACTAGCAAAACTAAGACAAAGACTAAATCAAGTAGCAAAAGTACACACACTACAGCAACAAAGGGTTCTGGACTTGGGTCCTTGTTTGAGGATCTTTGGGAGGATGCCAAGGAAATTGGAGATGAGATAGTTGATGAGATATATGATATTGTGGATGATTTGAACCATAAAATACAAGACCATTAGAAATATATAATGAATAGTAAAATGATTTTCATTGCTTGTTCCGGAGATAAGCAATCTACTTCTAAAATAAATATAAATGGCTTTATGGGGTTCCTTGAACTTCCCATTTGGGAAGTGCATGTGTAAACAAATGAACCAGCATTCACATGTCACTAATCAACATGTGGTGAAAATAATGGTTTTTTTGTGTACTTTGCTGATTTTGCTAGGCGAAAAATGAAAAAATTTTCCCCTTTCCCTTAGTTTTACTTCGCGCTATCACACCAAAAACCAAAAAATTTTCATAGAAAAAAAAGAAAAGAATGTTTTGAAAGCGTTTTCTGCATTTATTTTCCCCCTTTATTTTCAATTTTTTGCTTTTTATTTGATCGATGTTATTTGTTTTGAAAATGTTTACAATGTTTCTTCCAGGTTTGTTTATTTATTATTATTTATTAATATAAGGGTTTATAAAAAAACAGTTTGTTTAATTAAACTTATTATAGTAAAATAAAAAAAAAAACAAAAGCAAAATAGTTAACTATAACCAACTTTTTTTATATTCTGTATATTATATCTACTGTTACAAATAAGTTGAAAATCATTTTATGAAACAAGTAGTAATTATTAAAGAAGAAACCAACGATATGTCTGATCAATACTTCCAATTATTAAAGGGTTTGAAGAAAACCGAAATCTTAGATGTCATCAATGCTTTGCAAACCAAGGTCACATTAGATGCTGATTACAAGGCTCCAAACTCCCATGCCAAGAAGGAGGCTTTGATTGATGCTGCCTTGTCCTTGATTGAAGAAAACCAATCAACTGCTGAATGGAAAGCCATCGTCAAAGAAATCCCACATTTAGCTGATGTAGAAGAAGTTGAAAGTGAAGAAAAGCCTGAAGAAAAATCTGAAGATGATGAAGAAGAAGAAGAAAAAGGATGTGAATGTGGCAATGATGCTAAACAATGTGGTTGTGAAGACTGTGGTTGCGAAGGCTGTGAAAAGAATGCTGACTGCGAAGGTTGTGAAAAGGATGTTGAGTGTGAAGACAGTTGTTGTTTCTCTTATGAACCAACAATCAAAGAAAGAATCCAATGGAAGATATATGACATGAGATGGTTCCTTTTATTACAAAACGAATCATTGAAGGTCTTCTGTACCTCTGTCTCTGGTTTGTTTAAAATCACCACTTTTGTTGAATTGGTTGTTTTGTTCTCATACGTCTTCAACAACACTGATTCCTTGGTTTACTGTCCAAAGGTCACCCAGCACATATCCAACATACACGCATTACTTGCCTTGAAAGCTTTAGAAATCTTGGTTGGATACGTCAGCATCTTCGTTGCTGTTCCATTAGTCATCAGTTACTACTTCAACTTCTTACCTGAACCTGAAGAAGATGAAGATGACGAAGAAGATTTKTATGACTCTGATGAAGAATATGACGATTACGTTGCTCCTTCTGATGATGATGAAGTTGAAGAAATTGAAGAAGAAGATGTATCTCAAGAAGGCGAAGATTTGAACAAGGCCTTGGTTGAAGACAACGAGTACAACTACGAAGATTTGGATGATGAATACTTGGGTGACTCTGATGCTGAAGATGATTATGATTACGAAGATTACCCAAACTTGACCTTGGTTGATGAACCAGAAAAGGATCAATACGATCCATTCACTTATTCTCTGGCCAAGGTTGCTGTTTCTTAYATCTGCTTAAGATACGGTTTAAATCTATGTGAATTCAACAACTTAGTAATCTTATCCAAGTTATGTGAAGTTGTTATTGGATTTGGTATTGTTGGTGCTTTAATTGGTTTATACAACTAAAAGACATTGTATATTCAAAAATAAATAAGTTTAAAAGCAATAAAAAAATATACCAAAATATTAAATTCATAAAAAAAAATAATAATTTGTTCTAATTTTGCTTTGTAAAAATAATATAAAATAATAATTACTAGGCTGATCAAAAAAAATAATAGTTTAAAATAATAATGTATTAAGATATATATGATTATTTATCAATCTTTCAACAATAATTAAAGATACATTTGAATTTTGTAGCATTTGTTAAAGTTGATAATTGTTGTGTAGCGTTTTTCAAAAAAAAAATCCTATCAAATTTCACCAATTGGAATAATAAGCCTATCCAAAAAAAAAATTTTCCTTCTTCATTTCTTTTTTTTTCATTGATGTGTTAACAAATATACAGTAAAAGAGACATCTCTAAAAGCCCTGGATCCAAACCTAAAATAATAGAAAGGCCATAAACATAAATATGAGTAGCAAGATCATAGAAAACGGAATCAAAAAGGTTCCTGAATACATCATATCCGTTCAAAGACTAGGGAAGTCTCACAGTCCTGAATATAACATAGTGGTCAAGAGCTATGAAAAGAGAAAACAAGACAAGTGCATGCCAATAGAAGTCATCGGATACTTCAGACCAAAGCCCATCTACGATGCTGAAACAAAAACCTTCATCAAGAAGATAGAACTTGACTTTGATAGATGCAAATACTGGGTTTCCATAGGAAGTGAGTTGACAAAGCCAGTGTTCAACTTGTTTGACAAGGCTGGACTTGGAGCCTTTGGGAAAAACGCGGAAGACAGATTTTACTTGAGAAAGGCTGATCCTAAAAATGGACAGATAGTTAGAGAAGCTCAAGAAAGTATCAAGAAGATAAATCTGGCAAAGTGGAGAAAGGAATTTGTAGCTTAAAGAAGTGAATACCAAAGAGCGTTTTAGATTTTTTTATATAGTTCTGCTTTTCCCCCTCTTTAAGTCTCGTGACCTGCCTGTAAGTAATGTAAAAAAAATGAACTGTTTTCGCACATTAAAATTGTAAGATTTAAAGATTTTTTTTTAACACATAATATTTAATTACGGTGATTCGGATTTGTTATATACGGAATGAAATACGTACATGCCAGCCAATCGGAACGGAATACTCAAAACGGGTAAAAAAATCCAATCTGTGAGCAAGATAGTGATAAAGCAAGAAAATATCCGAAGCAAAATATAAGAGAAAAAAAAAGGGATACATGCTACGATCGTTTTCCAAAAAAAAAACAAAAGAGGAAAAAAGAAAAAAAAGGACATTGATTGCAAGATCTTAAACATTTGTTAGAGAAAAATATCTAGATTCTAGATAAAGAGATCTAGTAACATCAAAAGTAAAAATGTTGCTATTAAGTTTCAATCAATAATTAGGGGACATAAAATAAGAATGAAGACAATAAAGCTGAACGACACTTATACGAGGGAAGTTCAAGTTAACGAGCTACAGCATTTAATCTATTTTGAGTGAGTGATTTTATTTCATTTTTTGCATGTATAATTCCTAGTGTCCTTTTTTTTTTTCATTAGAAATCTGAATGTGTGTGTAAAAAAAATTTTTTTTTCCTCTTATTTTTTTGGTTGTATATATAAAAAAAGACATTAAGTTCCATGCATCTATCATTATTTATTTACTTAAAATTTTTTTAATAGAGAAATAACCTTTGTTACTTATTTATATAAATTAACATAAACTTTTTTTTCTTTCACTTGAACCTTTCATATAATCTTTAAGTAAATAGTATATCTTTTAAAAAAGATTCATAAATAAAGTGAAAAGGAAAACCAGCTCCTCACATAATTTGTTTATTATAGTTTCAATTTACTTTAAATAACTTTTTTTCATTTTAAGTAAGTAGTAAATAAAATACACAAAATAAATAAATAAAATTAAGAATCAATAATGTTGTCTGCTGGTAATATTTTAGCTATCGTCTTAGGTGGTTTAGCCGTTTGCGGTGTTTTAACTGTCATTGGTTACAAGAAGTTACAACAAAGAAAGAATGCTTTAGCCAAATTCTAAGTTAATGGTCTAAATATCATTCTTTTCTTTATGTAAATTCTAGGTTTTTTTTCCTACTCTTCAGTCCAGTACAAATAATTAATAATTTACATTACTTGTGGAGTTTGGTTTTTTTATTTATTTAATTGATATGATTCTTAAGCATATGCTTTACATTTACTTATATTGATTCTATAATGAATATGGAGGAGTTCAATCAACATCATCAAAAAAAAAAAAAAAAAGAAGGGAAAACCTAAGTGTAGTAATAAAAACAATTTTTGAATGATTTCAAAATTAGTGTGTTTCTCTGAGGAAGTTTTAAAGTGAAAAGGTGAATCAAACTAGAAATTCTCAAATGTGTGTGTGGAATTTCTAATTATTCAGTGTTTTTGTTTTGATTTTTCCAGGAAGGATACTACTTTCTGTTACTGCATCTCTTTTCCTTTATTTCTTTTTTGAAATATTATTTTAATTTGAACTGTTAAAGATGAGAGGTTTTTATTGTTTGATTCATTACTGATTAGGGGTTTTTAGTATATGAGCAAAATTYAAACAATAATGCCAAATCATCAATTAAGGTTTAAATWATCATCCGAAAACAAAATAATATCTTAAACAAAATCTATCATTATCAATTATCAAATATATATTTCTTTTTTTTTTTTCTTTTCTAGAGAAAGACTAAAATTCTAATTTCAAGTTATTTTTTTAATTAGTRCATTATTTCCTTTTATTTAATTTAAGAAAAGTTCAATGTGATTCTTGCATGGTCATTTTCAGAAGAGAAAGAAAAAGTTAAGTTTCTACTTTTCTATATATACGCCGTTGTAATRCTATGAATCWATATCYTTCAATGTCTTCATTATTTCACTAAYCTTACTCTTGAAATCATCAATATCTTTTGTTTCGTTTAATTTCATAGTTATGCTTTCAAACAGCTTGTTCTGCAGATCTATGATATTACTGTATTGGATATCTTCRTCTTCAACAATTGTTTCTAATGACTTGTTTATGTTGGAGTAATTACTGACTGTACTGAAGTACAATGATATTATCTCTGCTTCAACCTTTCTAAGTTCTTGTAACTCTTCTGATAAATTTGTGTCTACGTTGTTCATTTGTATATATGGTGATATTGTTATTTTTWTTAGAACGAWTAAAATATTGAAAATTTATACAATAACTAAGTAGCATTTACTTATTTATCAACGCGATATCCAATTTTTCGGTGGAAAAAAAAAATRGATTTCAGAAACTATGGCGTTTGATTTTGTTCATTATTTTTTTTAATTTTTTTATYTGTTAAATGTTTGTGAATTTATTTCCCTTTCTTCCAAAGACAATAAACTTTAACCTGAGGCAACTATATATATTAATATAGCTCTTTTTATCTTTTYTTTCTTCACAATGAAATTTCACTCATCACTGAAAGAATCTCTACCAGTACCCACTTCAAATGAAATGTTTACTGGCATCACGGGAGACATCAACATCAATAYTGTTGATGATTTTCTTTATAAAGARTTGACACAGGCTATAAAGCCAATATTTCATGGTATGACAATTCTCAACACCACATCGGGTGATCCGGACTTTCACCTATCAGCGTCTGAAAAGGCATCTTTTAGAAACGGTATAGAAAAGTGCCTGAAGATTTTATATGATGATTGCTGTGCTTACTATACACATGCTTCAAAGGAAATCTTTCTTCAAAATGCAAACAAAGTCATTCAAGGCTTTATTTCACATACAAAGTTGGATATTGAACCTCATCCAAGTGATGATTTGAACAAGACTGAAAAACAGGTGTATGCAAAAATCAAACAAAGCGAATTAATTAAAACTTGGGATTTATTTGATCTTTTCCTGGCTAGTAAAGTCAGCAAGGATCTTCTGATTGAAAATAATGATATTCTTGATGGGTTTGACGGCACGAGACTTGACTTCAGCATGTTTGTTCTCAATGATGATGCGTTCATTGACTGGGAACTTTCAAAGGAAAAATGGCTTGAAAGTTCAAAGACTTTGATCACAATTGAAAACTATTTGAAAATCATTAATGAACCTACATGTATCGTCAAAGATACTGATAATCTCACAGCAGATGACGATGATATTCTTATATCAGAAGGGAAGATACAATTGGTTTGTAAAGTGTCTTTAGCTGAATTTGTTAAACCTATGAAATCAAGATGTGGCCACACATTTGATGATAACAGCATTAGAGCTGCTTTTGGTTACAGAAACAGTAGTGTTCAACATCAATGCTTGGAAGGTGCTTGTAGTGTAAAACTTCAATATCCMAGAGACTTCAAATTGGACGAAGAAATGGTCTTCAGAGTYGCATGYAATAAAATAGCACACAAAAAAAATTGATCATATATATTTAAYCAATTAAAAGCTCATAATATTTAAATGTTGTATATGGTGAAATGAAAACATAACCCAATCATAAATGATTACTGCAATTGGATTGTTTACATTCATTACTTTTTTGTTTTATTAAATAATAACTGTTGTCTGATTAAATAATARTTTATTCWTTAAAWATTTTATATATGTAAAAATTAATGCAATAAATGCTTATATGTTTACACCTAGTCACGCTTTTAGATACCAAATAATTTTTTTTCAAAATTATTCAAAAATTGAAGAAAGTATTCTTTTCTCTCATAATTTTGAGAATCCTAACAAAAAAAATTAAAAGTAAAAAAAGAAAAAGAACCATTAAGAAGACTTATAAACCTGCACACACAAATTCATACTATAGCCAAACAATGGGTACCTTAAAAAAAGTCATAGATTTTATTGCCAACAACAGCCATGATGCTAACAAACTTATAGACATTCCTGCTCAAGGTCGTATTATAAGCAAGAAACAATTCAAAAAGGTTATGTTTTACAACATCTCAGATGGTGCCAATACAATCCAAATAACCGACAATAATGGTCTTCTTAAACACAAAAACTTGAAAATTGATGAGGTTATCAAGTTAAAAAATTACACTTTACCCATTAGAAAAGATGGRAAATCGAAGAATGAAGTTTATGTCAACAGCAAGAGTAGCCTAGAAGTAACTGGACCAATAGATCCTGAAGACTATGAATTCCAAAGCAAACAAAAGAAGACACTGCATTATTTAAGAAACTTCCCTCAATACAAGTTCCAAACAGCATACCTAACAAACCTGTTGAAGTTTAGATCCTATGTTGAAATGAACATATTGAACCATATGGTTGACCAGGGMTTTGTTAAAGTTGCTCCYCCACTAATCACTGAAAATGATTGTGAAGATTCWGGGGAAACTTTTTCTGTTCTTTCAACCTCAAAGAAAACCTTTTTCAAGCCTACAAAGACACAAAAAGAAAACAAAGAAGGKGGWCAGGCAAACTTGACTGTTTCTACTCARCTACATTTGGAAATAATAAATAGAGCAATTCAAAAGGTTTTTACAATGACACCATGCTTTAGAGCTGAAAARTCTGATACAAAGAGACACTTGTCTGAGTTCTGGATGCTGGAAGCAGAACTTTCATATGTTGACAAAGTTGAGGAGTTATGTGATGTTACTGAAAAAATGATTAGAAGTGTACTCACTGGTTTGCTGCAGGATAAAAATGGTCTTAAGTTCATAAGCAACTATGAACCATTTGAAAACACATATGACCACATTGACATAGCTGATGAAAAGATCACCAGACAGCAGAAAATGCTGCAAAAATGGACGGCTTTGGATGAAGCCGACTGGGTTAGATTGGATTATTCAAAGGCAATTGACTTGATTCAAAATCAAATTGCTGAAAACGATGGCTTCTTCATCGATGAAAATATCACCTGGGGAGACGAAATTGCTACTGAACACGAAAAATGGCTTGCAACTGACTACTTCAAGGCACCTGTATTCATTTTGAACTATCCTAAAAAATGCAAGCCATTCTACATGAAAAAATTTAAAGATGAAAAAATGAGAGATGTCGTAGCCAACTTTGATTTGTTATTCCCTGAAATTGGTGAGATTGTTGGTGGTTCATTAAGAGAAGATAACTACAGCCTTTTGATTGGTGAAATGCAAGAGAGAAACATGAACATGGCACACCTGAAGTGGTACACTGATTTGAGAAAAAATGGTTCTGTCCCTCATGGTGGATTTGGTCTAGGTTTTGAAAGATTGATTGTTCACCTATATGGATTAAACAACATTAAAGATGCCATACCATTTTATAGATCATACAACAACACTTTGAAGGTTTAAGTGTATTGTAAWAAGACTTTGTAAATAGATTATATATTGTTATTTACCTTCTTCAGTTTATCATTATTTTTTTAGAGGGAATATTTAATAGAATGTATATTAACCTTTATTACTATATACATCGTATTCTAACCAAATAAAAGGAAGAAAAAATTCATATTTTTCATTGATGGAATATTTTCTGGTTCTATTTATATGAATCATATTTACAAAAATAGTGTCTTTAAACACTTGTCGAAACAATATATATATTTTAAAAGAAAAGAGACATATTTCTTATCGGAAAGATAATAATTAAGCTTATTCATTAAAGTTTATCTTAAGTTTTGGTTCATTAAAGCATTTTGTTCTTGGAATCTCTTACCAACTCTTTCACTGTGCTTCAAGAACTTTTCAGCACACTTACTGATACAGGTTAATTCTCTGTTGTTCAACTTAGAAGAGGTGAAGTCTTCAACACAGTCAGAGAAACACTTTTCGACTAAGTTGGAATATAGTCTCATGAAGTCCTTCATTTGCTTTTGTTCAACAATCTTTTGAAATTCTTGTTGTTCTTTGTTATTTAATGATTCCATTTTTTATGTGTATATGTATTTTTGGTATGTCTGTATCTTACAGTTCGAGATAAAAAGAAATAATAAGAAATGTTATATATTGATTTATCTTAGGGTTTTGTTATTTTATTTGTTACAGTTCATATGATTAATCATTACACATTAAGAGTGTTAGTACAGATACTCATTTTAGCTTTGGAAAAAAAAAAWAAACGTAGAAAAAAGGAAAAAAAAATTTTTTTATATTTTTGGCTTTGGCTTCAAAAATGGCAAAAAACTTAGCTGGAAAGCAGATTATTCCCTTAAACCACTAAATTGACGTTTTTTTTACAGGTARATTTCAACATCTCCTATWTTGGAAAATATATACTCAGGAAAACTCTTACTTGGAAACTCTGTTTAAGTAAGCATTCCAACCAGCCTCTTTGTATCTTATGGCTTCAGTGACTGGATCTCTACCTTTACCGTACAATCCTCTACCAACAATGATTATGTCAGAACCAGTGGAAACAACCTCATCTACTGTTCTGTATTGTTGACCCAGAGCGTCACCCTTGTCATCTAAACCAACACCTGGGGTCATGATCAACCAATCAAAGCCTTCGTCTCTTCCACCCATGTCTCTTTGGGCAATGAATCCAACAACAAACTCCTTGTCACTCTTGGCAATCTCAACAGTCTTCTTTGTGTATTCACCGTAGGCCAAAGATCCCTTGGAACTTAATTCAGCCAACATCAATAAACCTCTTGGCTCATCAATACCAATGGTGGCTTCCTTTAAGCCCTTGACAATCCCCTCACCAGTAACACCGTGTGCATTTGTTATGTCAGACCATTCAACAATTCTATAAACACCGGATGAGTATTGCAACTTTACTGTGTTTCCAATATCGGCAAACTTTCTATCTTCAAATATTAAGAAGTTGTGCTTCTTTTGTAGAGCCTTCAATGGGGCTATGGTGTTTTCCATGGAAAAATCAGAAATAATATCAATGTGTGTTTTTAATAAACAAATATGAGGACCAAGCTTCTCAACCAAATCCAAAAGCTCAGCAGTGGTGTTAACATCCAAAGATGCACATAAGTTAGTTTTCTTTTCAACCATTATGTTTAGCAACTTCTTAACAACAGGAGCACTGTGTGCTTCGCTTCTAGCTTCGTAACTTAATGTAGACATCCCCTATATATATGATAACTATATGTATGGTTTACGTGCTTATTTTAAATGTGAATAATAGTCAGTAGTAATTTGATGAAGTTTATAAAAAAAGGCGATGAACATTAATTTCAAAAAAAAAAAGGAAGGTGAAAAAAAATTTTCAAAATTAAGATTCTGATGCTTGAAWTGAGAGGTTATCTTAAATAAAGCCTACCTAMCGYATRCMTRCAAAYTAGKTTAATTAAAAAAAASCAAATRTAATYCAGGTTYTTTCTAAAAMAGCATATACTATATCATTGTGTTTATATATACAATTAAGCAGATAAAGCATTCTTCTCAGTTATCATGTCTTGAAGCAACTTCTCAACTTCATCGCTGTCGGAGTTATGCTTATTGAAGATTTCTAATATTATGGGGTAATTGYTATCGTCCATGTGCTTATTTTCCAAATACTGTTCTAAGTAATATGTCTTCAAAATACTCAATACTTGCACCTTCTCATCTAAATCATCTAATGAGTCCAGTAATGGAGAGATTGCTGAATTGGCAAAGTTATTAAGGTCCAAGTGTTTTTTATACTCCAAATTGTGATCTTTACCATTAATGATATTATTCAATATCTCTTGCGCATGTTCTCTTACAGGCTTGTATGGATTCATGCATTGATGTGTGATGGCTTGAATCAAGGCAAATAGTTGCTCTGAAGACTCTAAAGCATCATCACCAAAATCTATGAACTCTATCAATTCCTCAGTTAACTTGATCGTATTCTTTGATATTTCAACTATACTCTTGTCTTCATCGTTTTCTGCCTTAACTCCAACTGAGCCCTTAGAACTTATCTCATCCAACAAACCTAGTAACAACATGAAGTTTGTGGAACCAATTCCATTGAACCTACTTTTATCATTCATCTCCTTCAAAAAGCCATAAATTATACTGCAATTCTTACTGAAAGTTGAAAACTTTCTAACCAATCTCCAGAAATTCTCATATTTCAACATYGAGTCGTCATGCTCTTTAACAATAATCAAKATCTTTTTCAATGCTTCGGTTCCAATCGATTTTGTACCATAGAAATCATCATCATATATCTTGTTAGATATCAATAATTCATCTATCAAGTTTTTGATGTTTCCTGAGTCGATCTTYAATAAATCCAGCTTATAGATCAGCACYCTAAGAGTAAAGGAYTTAGAGTTTGAAGACAAGTGCTTTATRTCCARTAGTTCATAAATRCSGTTKATATYTKTATTCTTCAWTATCCATWGTRATAGTKAKYGMRATTAGCATCTCYARYAARAATARCTTGAAGCTTTCATTTTCCAAGGAATTGKTCATCTTTTTCAAAAATTCAAAAAYCAAATCTAAAACTACCATATCTTTATAGTTAGTTTGATTTTCTCTTATAGTATCCTCAACTTCAGCAGCTTCAACTGTATGGAAAGCTATCTCGGCCAGTTCAATTTCTTCTTTGGTAGGTTCCAAATCATCATTTCTTAAGTAGGAGGCCACGGCTGTAAAAAATCCAGCTTTGCTCTTTCCTTCTTGATAGCTTTTCTTACTAATTGTGTTGTAAGCCTGTGGCTTTGGCAATTTAGGCAACTTGTTGTTTTTTTGGAAACTTCTGAAAATATCAGGACTGATCATTTTACTTTCATATAAAACAAACAAAACTCTCAAAACACACCTCCAAATTTCTTTTTCAACAAAGCCATCGTGAGTGTTCAGYTTAATCATTCTAAATAACAAAATCAAGGATAATTGTGCTTTCAAATTTTTCCCTAACAAAATGGACTTTTTCGAAACAACCACTGATTTTCCTTCATCCTCGTCTATAATTTCACAGAAAGGAACATCATCAAAGTCATCTTCATACTTTACTACAGATTGGTATTGATGATTTACTTTAATAGATTCCTTGATTTTTGTTAAGTCTTCACTCATTTCAAAATCAACTAATCTTGTAGATAAGAATAATTGATACATCATTGAATTATACAACTCCTTTAACCCAAAGTTCTCTAGCAAAGTGGAACATTTATCTAGGGCCGATAAAACCATAGAACTAATGTAGTCATCAGATGCTATATGGAAAATTTCAAACAAAACTGAAAGTATTTTTTCTGCCATTTCAGTAAACAATTCCCTGTTGTWTCTCAATAATTCCTTCTTTGAATATTCCTTTTTGAAWCCATTTGATGTGTTCAATGAGGTAACAATATTGTTCCATTTGTCATCGAACCACAGTTCATTACCATGATGCTCTTCTGGCATAACAATCTCATTGAACTTGATAGAATCATAGATCTTAGTTAAATACCAAACAGGGAAATTAGAACCGTTGTAACAACCTTTCAAATTCAAAGAATAATCGGTAAAGGACATGTGCTTTTTGATTTGTGGATTATGCAAATCAGTATTCAACATGATGATAGAGTAACTCAATACCAAAATTGTATCTGTATCGGGTCTCATCAGCTCATAATTGTCTTCAGGAATTTCTTCGGAGGCCAGAGTAACATCTTCCTTAGATTCATAATGCTGATCAGACACATATTTGTGTGAAAATGCATCAACGACTCTTTCAATTTGTTGCGATTCTCCTGGAAGTCTGAACTTTGTCAACATTACCCTCAAAGCCTCGTCAACTTTAAGTCCTTCAAAGTCAAAAAACTCTATAAAGATCTTCAACTTGTCAACATTTTCCAAGGTTCCTAAATATTCACCCAAAGTCTTTTTATTGAAGCTATTACTTTGATCAAACAAGAAACGCATAACTTTTTCGTCGTCATTGCTTTCAATAAATCCATATTCTATGAATTTAGGAATACCATTTTTGGGCTTGTTGTTGAAGGCCTCAGTGGCCTTGATAAATTGATTTTTTTTCATTTTGATCTCCAAGTCCTCACAGTCTATAGAATCCAAATCAGATGTGTATCCTCCATTATCGACAATGCTATCATATAAATACTCGATAAATGACAAAATACCATTCAGACAAGTTGGAGGAACTGCACCAGTTGTACTTTCAGCCATTTCTGGTAAAGACAATTTACAAATTTTATTCATCAAATACACAGCCAAATCTGATCTATCCAATCTACAATCATATCTTATGAACAAACTTGTAAATATATTCATAGTACTTTTGTGAGTATTGCTAGCAACTGGAACAATCCAAAGAAGAGAAATAGAGTCAACAATCATTTCCTTCATCATAGCACTTGTTTGTGTCGGTATGCTACTTCTGTTGAATTCGTTACTAGATTTACTGTAGCCTGCCTCAGGGAAATCCTTATCTAAAACAAAGTCTAACAGCAAAGTAAACATGAACTCTATTTGTAGTTCAATTTTATCACCCAACTGTGAACAAAGTACATTAAATAACTGTAAAGCTGAGCTTAACAAGGATGGTTTTGTGTATAAAATGTTTTTGAAAATGTAGGCCAAGTTTTTACAGATTGAGTCCGATAAAAGTAACATCAAACTTGGATGATTAGGAAAGTATCTTCCAGAAATTTCAATAACTATGGTCAGCAATTGAAATGCTAGATTTTTTGTTGAGTAATTGTGTTTTAAGGATTGTTCAGGAGATAGCAAAGAAACCAATATAGAAAGAAAATCTTTGACGACAGGTAACCCATATGGCTTTTCTTCAGCTTCAACACCGTTAACATCCTGTTCTTCTAATGATAATTGATCTTCAGGTGTAAATTCCTTCTGCAAAGACTCTTCTGATAAGTTTTTGTGCTCGGACTCTTGTGGAGTTGAGTTTGTATACTTTTGWGATGAACCTATCAAATCATCAATYAATGGCTTTTTTTCCTTATCCACAAATACTGTATCGTTGACTATTATGTTATTATTTGAGGTTGYATTGYTCAATGTTGGWTCCATGGTGTTTACCTTGTGCATYARCTTTGTTATGATGTCACTCAATGTAGACTCAGCTGCTTTTCTAAGRATTTCAGTTCTCTTTTTATTACAAGCCAATGACAAAACTGTTTGTAAAACATCATATACYTGTGAGTCAGTTAAGATATCACCAAATTCAGAAACAAATATTTTTTGTATTAGTTCCAAAACCTTCAATAACACAGCATCATCAAACATTTGATCAGTACCTTCAAATCTGCAATGTGTTAAAGATACCATACATTGCCTAACAGCCAGAACGTAATCTTTAGAATCATTGTTCAATATGTTTAGTTGAAAAATAAATTTATTGATAGCTATTAAGGCCAAATTTGTAATGTAACCAGAAGTTGAGCTAGTACTAATTACCAGCAAAAAGGGTTGTAGAATTGTCAAAAAGTCAATCTCATTTAAATCGTGAATGTTCATCAATATAGTCTTTAGTTCAATAAATCCGTATATCAAAGGTTCATTTTCGCCTTGAGTGTCATTGGATAAAGATTTAAAGTCATTRAAATTGGTAGTGTTCTTGCTAGTAGAATGAWWACTAGAAAACTTTCTTTGATTCTTTGATAATTGGTTATGGAAWATATTTCTTCCCTTGTTATTTGAATGCAAATCTTTTGACATTGCAGTCGATAATTCATTACATTCTTTGATTATAGCACATATTTGATCATGTGAATGATCTTTAGAAAGATAAGAAGACATGATTTCTGGTAGTACTAAATTAAGTYAAAGTAGTAGCAAAGTMTTTCAGTATTGGTACTTTGATATCTTTATTGATGTTATTGCCTTATCTATTGTTGGGGTTTTGTATCCAATTTTAGACAAAACACCATCAATACTGATCCAAGAAGTATATAAAAAAAAAAACAAATCTTGTAAACTTTGAAGAAAAAAAAATAAATAACCCACTGTTGAAGAACTAGAACAAATTTTTTTTTCTGCTCTTGTACGTTTCAAAATAAGATAATAAAGTTTTGYARYAAACTTTGAYAAAKTTGASAATAGKTKTTGYTTATTYAACGYAAYGTTYTTAGTTTMAAATAWATRTTGATWTGATTSATTAATTCAACACTTTSTTTTCATGACCTGTTCATTTTCCTTAGCATCATTTCTGTATCTACACTGTCGGTGCCAAATGGAATTGAAACATGTTCTCCAACTGTATAGCGCTACACTGTTAATTTTTTACTTTTTTTTTTCCAYTTTTTATTGCAAAAATGATGAGTTTTGAAAAATATTCGAATATCTTCTCATTTGAAAGMCTTRARGCAGYMTRTTAYCRTCAAAYARYAGYTCACCATACATATTGRTACAMARWARCATGAATATGGAACAAAMRAWTAAYAMCMAGYATGTTTACTTTGACATATCMGTAAATAAAGATCTTATTGGGAGAGTGGTTTTWAAGCTATACTCAGAAAAAGCTCCAAAGGCATGCTCTAACTTCTATGAGCTATGTAAGAGAGAAAACAATGGCTACACCAACACATTAATTCATAGAATTATCAAGAACTTTATGATACAGGCTGGTGATATAACATATGGTAACTTAGACAACATCAACGAAGAGCTACTAGGAACAGGTGGTGAATCTATATATGACGACAGCTCTTTCTTCGAAGACGAAAACCACACTGATCCTGAAGAGTTCAAGACAAAGAGAGAGGACTATAAACAAAGACACATGAAGCTAGTGATGGCMAATCATGGTGAACCTAACACAAACAAGTCCCAGTTTTTTATTYTAACTGCAGACGATTCTTCACATTTGGTTGGCAAACATACTGTTTTTGGTGAAGTCGTTCATGGCTTAGAAGTTATCAGACTATTGGAAAATGTAGAAGTTAGTGAAGAGACAGGGTTCCCTAAAAGCTTATGTTACATAAGTGAGTCYGGTGAATATGTTGAAGGCATGGAAAYACCATTTGCTAAAGGATGTAACAGCCAAATATCTGGTGACATTTACACAGAATTCCCTTGTGATGAGTTCAGCATAGGCGACGATGACTTTGATCATGCTTTAAAGGTTATTGAAACTATAAAATCTAGTGGAGGTGCMTTGTTCAARCAAAAGAGATATTCWGATGCTACATTCAAGTACTTAAAGTCTCTTAGATACACAAACGAGTTTATTCCAGACATAGATATTAATAAGGACTTGCATGTAGCATATAAACAAATGAAAGTCACCTTATATTTGAATTTAGCTCTTTGCTACATCAATAGTAAGAATTATGAATTAGGACTAAAGTTTTGTGACTACATTTTGGACAATGGCCATGGGTTGAAACCTGAAACAGTAGCTAAAGCTCACTATMGAAAGTCATTATGTTTGATTCCAAAATTCAGATACGAAGATGCTTTGAAGGAACTAAAGTTGGGATTACAGCAAGTTCCTGAAGACCAAAACATATCCAAAAAAATTTTGTTTGTGGAGGAATTAATAGAAAAGGAGAAAGAGAAACAAAAGCAAAAAATGAGTAAGTTCTTTGAATAAGTTACATTTCTTTGGCAAGAAAAATATATAGATAAATAACTTTATTGTATTTGTTGTTGTTTTATTTTCAGAAGAAAGATAGATTACATCCAATCATCAAGCATACTTTTTGGCTCTGTACTGGCAATTTTGGTAGATTTATCAAAACTGGAGTTTTTATTGAAACTGTTGAACATATTATTTTCAAATTTGTTAAATTCATTTTTCTCTCTTCTAGAAAATAAGACTTTCTGTTGAGGCTTATGTTTCTCAAGATAGTATTTTGATGCCAAATTATCTTTATTTAAATTCATAATTCTCTCTGTTCTTTTAAGAATTTCTTTTTCTAAGTTATCAGTTCCATATATTTTTACAATCTTCTGCAGGGATTCCAAATCAGTCAAATTCAATGTGAATTTGTCCAAATCAACAAATGACATATCGTAATCGTTGATAACTAAACCAGAATAGAAATACTCCCAAAACATTTTTAAATCCAAAAAGTATTCT
Source organism: Hanseniaspora opuntiae (assembly GCA_001749795.1). Lineage (NCBI taxonomy): Eukaryota > Fungi > Ascomycota > Saccharomycetes > Saccharomycodales > Saccharomycodaceae > Hanseniaspora > Hanseniaspora opuntiae. The sequence goes on from LPNL01000003.1 coordinate 1,233,709, forward strand.
ATGCAATATGTTTCAAGACATTCTTTTAGTTTAGCTCCACTTGAATCAACAAGAGTGACAACGGCTACTGCCAAGTTAAAATCATTCATTTTTTTGAGAATAGTATAGAAACAACTTCTGTAGTCGTTGCCTAACAAGAAAAACCAACATGCTTCTAGATATCTATGCAAAGATAACAGTTTATATCCATTGTTCAGACAAATCTTCTCATTGTAATTGACTAAAAAATTATTAATTTTGATTGCCTCCTTTTTGGTGCTATATTTCCATAATAATTTGTATTCAGTGACTTTACCCATAGCCAAGTAATACAGGCCCACATCATGTGGATTTTTATCTTCTTGAAATTTTGATTTGCATATCTTTTCAAAATCACCTTTGATACTTTCAACAGAGCCAAAAAGAGCCTTATATCCTGCAAAAAAATCTACATTGTCTGGAACAACAAAATCTCTTTCAAAAATAGCTAAAACGGCATCCTTGAATTGGATGTCTTTGATCCTCGCTTTATAGAGGTAATTATAGCCAAATGCTGATAATTTGGTATATGAATTATTGATTAAGTCATTAACAAATAACAAAGCATCTATCATGTACTCGTTGTCCTTTAGCTTTACTTTCAAGTAAGAAAATTTATCATTCCAAAGGTCCTTATTAGTGAACATGTCTTCTAAATCTAATTTTTCCTCAAGTGATTCTAAGCTAAGTTCTTTTTCATTCTTTAAGTCATGCTCTATAATGCTAAACAGATTGGCGGCTTTATCAAAGTTTCCGGCTTCCATGAAAGTCCTTATTAAAATTTCTTCATCAATGTCTATTGATTCAAATATTTGGCTCAAGTTTATATCTTCTAAGTAATCTTCATAAAACAATGTAAGCTCTTCATTAAACACACTAAGGGCTTTACATTGGCTCTTTGTTTTATATGTTTTTGTTTGGCTATTGTTGTAGAATAATATGTGGTCAAAATTGAATAAAACTAGCCATATGTTACCGTCGATACCCAAAATCCAGTCATCAGGTAAAAMATCGTTTGAGATGTTTAAGTTTTCCAATATGAACATTTCATCAGTGTCATAAATCAACATTTCATTGTCTAAAGTCTTTAAAGCAATAATACCTTCTTTGCAACCGTTGAATTTAGCTTTCAGATCCACTTCAAATTGTAAGCTTTTTTTGGTGGGTTGGCTATCAAAAGTGGTGAGATTTTCAGCTTTCAAGCTATATTTCATTATACTAGTATTTGACTTCAMGGAATCAATTAAAACAAGATCATGTCCATTAACTGAACACAGTTGAAAATCAGGAATATCAAAACTTGTTTYCTTTTCCAAGGTTTTCATATTATATCTATCTATTCTATTAGAAAGTACAACAAACAATTTACTATCAACAATACTAAAATCACAACACTTTTCATTTTCATAGAGAATAATCTCATCATCTATAATTATTTTATTTTCAAATAAGCATATAAGATTCCCATTAGAGGACAGTTGTGCTTTTACAACTTTTTCGTCAAATTTGTTGACATGTGATTTCGAATAGATGGTGTTGCTTATAGTAYTCCACTCTGTTATTTCATTTAGGTTAGAGAGTGTTTGCGTAAACTTTGTGGAGGAATCACCATTTTGAGGTATAATAATTTGATCAGTAGTATTACCTGAAGCCAAAAATATCAAGTGGAAGGTATAATTTCCCAAATGATACTCTACTACAGCAGTGCTCTTTTGATCAAAGTTGTTGATGTAGAGCAGCTGAGAACTTTCATCTACTGAAAATTCCAAATAGTCTTTACTTGTCCAACCTTTCGGCAAAAGAGTTCCTGATACACACTTGATATTTTGTTTAACTGTATTTAAAACGAGAGTTTTATTACTGTGGTCGTAATAGGCTTCATGMATTGAATAAATAACATGATTATCACTAAATCCAATTGTGACTAAGATGTTTTTGAYTGAAGARTGTTTAATCAAAAAAAGATAGTCATGATTTAGCTCCTTCAGGTTYAGACTTAGTATTTCTGCTTTRGCTTGCCATACCCTCAACATATGGTCATCATTCAAGGTATACAGTAAGTCTCCATTTTCAAATTTTGACCACTCATTCCAGACAACAGTACTAGAGTTTTGCTTATCCGTATTAAGCAAGCGTAGTTGATATGCATATATGTCTTCAGCCACATCAATGATAGTTCGTTTCCAAACATAAACAAGACTGTCATTATAGGTTAACAAGTTGAATGTGGAGCACACATACTCGGCATTGCTAGCTGTGTTAGCACAATGTTTCACAATATTAAAAATGGGTGAGACTGGATTTTTCATTACCCAAGTACGCACAAGGGTTAGTTCGTCAATGTTTTGTTCTATTTTATAAACAGATATATTTGAGAAATCACATAGAAGAATTTCGTTTTTACTCAAATATTCGATAGCTGTAACTTTTGAAGAAATTAAAGATCCGGGCAGAGATGTTTTATTTAAGACCCACTGCTGAAGTAAAGGAATGTAATTAATGATAAATATATCGTTGCGCTCAGAGACTAAWATTATATCACCTGTGGATAAAGATACACTTAGGCTTATCACTTGTTTAACAACTTGACTTAAAGTAATGGATTGATATAAACATCCATTTTGAGTAATACTAACAACATTACTGTTTGTCAGAAATATGCTGTAAGCATTATCACCATCCACCTGGTACGTGTAATGWGATTGATGGATTTGAGAACTTTGGCCTATTTGACAAACCATAAACCCCTTAATATGTCAATGATTTTAATATATCTATCAGAAAAGCAAAATAAAGCTTGAWTCAAAGMAAAAGTGCTATCTTCCACTGAGTWTATTTTAGGTTGTCTTAACTTCTTATTAAACCAAGATAAATGATTTCAAAGGTTGACTGTATTAGCATAGAGCACCCTAACTTTTGAGGATTTAAGAAAAAAAAATAAWATATATAAAAAATAGTTATTTCAACTTGCCCTGATGCTTTATTTTAAAACTTTCCATAATGGGATTTTYTAGGTTTTCTGGTTTAAGACAATAAAAAAAAAWTTTTTTTTTTTCTTTCGCTTTTCAATTTTAATATGGAATGWAGCCTTCTGAAAAATATTTCAAATCATCAGTATGGTAATGATTTACTCTTWTTATAGAATTGATTTGAAAGCCCAAGATAACATTTTACTATATCTGTCTAGTTATTCAAAAWAAAAAAAAGAGGCATAATTTGGYACAATGCTGAGAAAAGATTTGCTAATTAACTTCAATGCTTTAAGCAAGAGAACAGCTACAAAGAGAGCTGGTGGTGGTAAAACCAACAATAAAGATTCTGCTGGTAGAAGTTTGGGTCCTAAGAAAATACAAAATCAATTTACGCATGCTCATGAAGTTCTTATGAGACAAGTGGGTTCAGCTACACTTCCTGGTGAAAAYGCTGTAATGGGTAGAGATTACACCATTAACTCTATCGAGCCTGGTTATGTTAAATTTTATAGAGATCCATTCCATCACAACAAAAAGTTTGTAGGTGTAGCTTTAAGCAAAGAATCTATTTTACCTAAAGAGCACTTTKCTCCAACAGAAAGAAGATTCGGAAAAGTTAAATTGGATTCTTCGGATGTAAGAGAAATGAGAATTATCAACAAGTACTTACAAAATCAATCAAGATTCTTTGCTAATGCCAAGGAACAACAAAAGGCCTTGGAAGCTCAACAAAGAATGAAAGATAGAATTGGTATGTACAAAGCCAAGAAATTGGAATTTATCGAATCCCTTGAGACATCTAAAGCCCTTGAAAGCATATGGGGAGAAGACTTTGTCAAGTCCATGTCYGAAGAAGACAAGAAATTTGTAGCTGAGTTTGTATATTTGATGAGCAACAAATTTAAGTACTCATATAACATTGAAGCTGCCTTTGAATATACCAAAAACGAAGTCTTATACGACAACAAAACTCAAAAGAGTAAAGATTTGAGTAAAGCTAATATTAACACYCAATATCAATCAGCTATACCTAAATATTATGATTACTTACCTATCTACAACGAGKCYYTTGGTAAAAAAATCCAAGAAACTATTGATTTCAATAAACTAGATCTAGGTGTCATACAAAAGATTTCAAAGAAAGAGAAAGAAGAAAAGAAAGATCAATTGATTAAGGAAGTGAGTGATATCAACCCATTCTTGTACACCAAGGACAATGCCAATTTCAAAAAGATAATGAGCATTTTGGATAAGAAAAATTCATCAGTAAAGCAGTTGTTTGACATTAACGAATTAAACCAATTGAAAAATAAGCTTTTCCCAGAAGTTCTACCACTATCATGGGAAGGTGTATTAATAAACAACAAGAAGGACAAGAATGCTGTTGGTAAGAAGTTGTATGATCCAGAAACCAAATCATTTGAAAACGTTTTAGTTAGTAAGTTTGCTTTCAAGAAGAATGCTAAAGAAATATAATTAAATTGATAAAGAAGATGAAAAATTAATAAATCCATAATAAAAAGAAAAAAGATGTAATTTTTTTTTGCTTTCTTTATTTCCATATACTATGTAAAAAGATACATTTTATATAGACAGATGTCTTAATTACTGTAAATAAAACAATCAACTACTTTATATTGTTAAATTACTATCACTCAATGATAATTTTTTTTTTGATTTTTTGTTGAACAATTTCATGATAAATAAGAGGCGTTTTTTCTTTTGTAACTACTTATGAACAATAAGCCATCCATACATTACATTGTGTGTACTCACAATGCTTAACCAGGTGGTAATTGAGAAACGTCAACAATGTCGTTAATTTTTTTATTGATGTCTTCATCATCTTCATCTTCAGAGGTTTTTAATGGAGTTCTTGGTAAAGCCATAACACCTGATCTGGAAACTTCCAAYAAACCATATGGTTTCAATAATTGCAAGAAGTTGGTGATTCTCTTTGGCTTGGCAGAAACTTCAACAATACAGTTGTTTTGTGAGATGTCAACAACCTTACCACCAAAGTTTTCAGTTAACATTTTGATGTTGGCTAAATGTTGATTTTTTAATCTAGTTAACTCGGAAAATGGCAAATTCTTTGGATGATATTTTTGATCTTGGGCTTTGATCAGTTCCTTTTCACTGATGTCAGCACCGGCACCCTTGTTGTGGTGTTGCAGTAGATCTTCGAAGTATTCGGAACCTAACAAAGAGACTCTGGCTAGCAGCATTTCTCTTTGGATATTGTCACTYTGAGTGTAATCTAGAACTGCATAAACAGGAACCAAGTCTTCAATTTGTCTTCTAGCTTGTTCAACAACACCGTCAAGACCCTTCAAGACAATGGTCATTCTGGACAATTCCTTGACTTCAGTGTTGCAGACAACCAAAGAGTCAATGTTGAAGCCTCTGGCGGCTAAAGTACCAGAAATTCTAGATAAAACACCAGGTTCATTGGTGACTAAACAGTTCAAAATGTGACTCTTTTTGTTTTGGTCAATAGGCTTGACAGGTGGAGATTCATATAGAATAGAGGAGACAGCAGTGTCAGCACTCCACTTTGGGTCTTCTAGGGTAGGTAAAGGAGGAAGCTTTTTGTTTTTATGGAACTGCTTGTAGATGATAGCAGAAGTTGAGGTATTGGTAAACTTAGATCTTTTGATGATCGTTGAAGCTCTAAGCATTTTTCAGAATGAGTATCTTATCTACCTTGAATTTTTTTTCTTGGTTATGTATTGACTTTTTCTTGAGTAACTGTCTTCAAAAGATTTAATAGAATAAGCTGAACAAATCATAATAAAAATCAGCATGAAATCTTCTGTATATAAATTAAAGATGACTAAATGAATTAACCTAGTAAAAAWTTTTTTTTTCTCTCTTTGTTTCACTATTACCTTTACTTTGTTCAAGGCAAATACCCGTAGAAAATATATAATTTTAAAGCGCATGCCTTCTTTTTTTTGATATTTTTAGCCGTAAACGGGAAGTRGTCAGGTGATCAGCTCAGTAAGTTACTTYCCTATATACCAGTACTTTCTATCTTCTTTGTTGAGTTACCATTCAAAACAGTGCTATCTTCAATCTTGGTACTGTTTTTCTCTTGGAAGAAATCCTTAGGTAGGTTCTCTGCTAGGTCTATAGAGGAGATTCTCTGCATTGTGGTTTTATCATTATGCTTATCAATGCTATCCGTTTTTATTATAATATTTCTTCTTGTCAACTCTCCATCCAAACTGTCAAAGGAGATGTCCGTTCCTTGAGTGGATGGTCTGCTACTAATGGTTTCTTTGCCGGATTTTTTTATATCTGTATTTTTGTCTCCCTTGCTGAAGACTTTATCTTTAACAACCCATATGATATTCATGGCACCCCTTATCGTCATTGGATTATATTCCTGATGAACTTTCTTCAGTTCAGTCGTTATAACCTTTTCGTCTATATTTCTTAAGGAGTTAAGTGGCTTGACCATCTCACTAAAAGTTTGCAGAGTTGAGTTTGCTAATTCCACAACCCATCTTACATCGTTGTACGCATTATCAAATAGTGTCTTTGTGGTTTCAAAGGGGTTTATATGAATCACCAGTTTCTTTGAATGGAACATGCGTAACACTCTATCAAGAGCATACAGAATCAATCCAATCATGAACCCAATGCTCATCACCAATAAAAAGTTCATGGTTATTGGATACATCACATCACTAAAAATAACCTGAATGTAGAAAGAGTAAGGTAACAAAGCATTACCAGACAATAAAGAGTTAACCCAACTGTCCTTTTGATATATCGGCTTAATACCCAGAATCTTGTTGATGGGCCATGTAAATGAATCTATTATAACAAAGCATAGATCTCTTATGTAGTTCTTGGTGAAGGTAAATATACCCTTGGGAAGAATAAAAAAAATAGTTCTCAATATGAAGTATGTGGCGAACAATACAAACCATGAAACTTGCCAACAAATTTTGAGTATGAGCAAAGGTGTGTCTATAATAAGAAGCCTGGCAACATTTATGATATATGTGAATTYAGTATTGACATTATTTGTAAACAGTTCGGTATGCTTATTGTTGTTTATACCGTTTGTAAGTATCTCATCCATTATTGGTTATATTTAATTTGTCGAAACGATGTCGTGAGCAACTATAAATAAGAAGAATGACTCTGCTGAATTAGAAGTTAATAAGTTGGTTTAATGGTGATGATCAKTATACTTTACTTATCAAATAACAAATGTATATCATAAGGAAATGCATCTTAGTCTATATCTCATTAATGTCAAAAAAAAAAAAGAAGCCGTGAAGTCCCCTTTAATTTATTAGTTAACGTATTCATGGGGGAATATCTTAATATGTATTTTTTTTTGGGGGGCCTTCCTGCCAGCAAAACGAACCAGACTTGTTATAACTTCACATCAGCAAAGTCACACAAAGTGGTATCAATTGCATTATATATATTGTGCATAGTATTATACAACCAACCAAACAGATAATTGTAAAATATCTTGATAAAATAACTTCAAAACTTTACTTTATTGACTTCTATATCTTGAGCAAAGAACATTTGGCGCTCATATTATATTCATTTGAGACTCTTTAATAGTTATTCTTCCCTAAAAARAAAAGGAAATACAAAATACCAAGAAAGCACAATAATCAGCGATCTATAAACCAATATTAACGTCATGTCTGAAAACATAGAGCAAGAGAATATCCCATTGTTGGGAAGTACAATTGAGCAAGATGACAACACAAATAGCATTACAAATGAAGACTTAGAGGTTGAGACAATTCAAAAGAAAGATAATAAGTATTTGTACAAAACATTACTGCTTATATTCTTTGTCTTGTTTTGTATACTAACCTTTATTGTTGTCACAACAAGTTTATCCCTATGGACAATGCGAAAACAGTTCTATACCAATGAGAACTCCTTGAGAAATCTAACAGTCACAAATTCATCCATAATGATATTAGACATAGATGGSTTCAAGCTTCCTARTTACTTRTCGTCATCCATAACCATCTTTGGCTGGMSKTACTTATTCCAACCATTCATMAAGGCATTGAATCCSAAAATATACYTACCAAACTGTGCCAATGAACCAAATATTYTATTGRACATGGWCTTTGATGTTTCCTTTGWTAACTTCAACAATTCATTRSTGCCCAAAATCCAAAGCTCTGTGTTAAATYCMGACTTTATTCCAAAGGAKTTCTCACACACMATCTGCGTGGCCACAGAGGACTATGTGCTAACCCCACTAGACTTGATGATCGAGTACATAGGGCGAAACAAAGTTGAAAGCGAAGAGGAAGATGAAAGAGACATTGAGGATGTCTTTTGGACAGATGATATGAACTTGGGGTTGAGTATGTCCGGATTGAAGTGGTTCAAAGGTGACATGATCGAGTATCCTGTGAAAAAGGAGCTGATCAGCAACAGTACCTTTGTGAAGAACCTTGAAGTGTTGAATAAAGTAGATTTCAACAAYACAAAGTTCAATATTTTTGATTACAAGGTATCCGGAGACTTTTATATTGAAATATCTTTGGACTTTTTAAAGAATATAGATATAATAAACTTTAAGATGTTGAAAGGAGATTTTTTCATCTCATTGGATGGATCCGATAAGAGAATGATGCTTGTAAAGATACCTGAGTGGCAAAAGTGCTCAGTAAGATCTATCAAAACGGAAGATAGTGAAGGCTTGGATATGGTCATTGAACTTGTGCTGAAAGATGCCGATGTGGAGATACTAAATGATGCTGAGTTTACGAAGTTTGGAAAGAGATGGTTTTTGGATAAGAAGGTTGGTGTACAAGTTGAGTCAATATTGGATTTGATTATATCTGAAGATGAGTGGCTTGGATCGATGGTTTTAAGACATTTGAAGAGTACGGATTCAACAGTGTTGAGAAATTAATTAAACCATTCAACATTGTGCAATTAGGAGATATGGTCTCACGTGTCTTTATATCCGACAGCGTTGAAAAAAAAAAACATTTTTCYAAAAAWTTCAATTTCAACTTTCCCACTGGAGAATCCTTGTTTCTTCGATTATTTWTTTTTTCTAGATGAAATTCAMATTGGTAAATACAAGTAACTAGGTGTATAATAGTTTTGAAGTCAACAAAAAACCAATTTTTTTCTTGTCTTATATAAATACTTGCTAGGTCTTATTTAAATAACCAATACAAAGCCTCAACGAACTACTGAAGTAAATAGATTGTTACAGTTATACCCCTTTAAAAGTTTATATCATATACAACTCCTTTAAAAAAAAAAAATAAGCAAGAAACTATAATTTGTTACGCGTGATCACATTTGTTTTGACTTAATCATTMCCTCATTTTTTATAAAAAGATTATTTCAAATTAAAAGCACAAGGTAAAGACTATAAACTATAAAAAGAATWTAATTATATACATATCAAAATGTCCGAACTTCAACTTGAATCAGAAATACAAGATGATTGGAGCAAACTTGTACAGAAACTCGATGAAGTTTATGAAAAAAATGATAAAAATCCATTTGAACTCAAGATAGAGGATGTYACTGATGCAAATGTRATCTATGAACACAAAAGCAACCTCTTGGAGAGCAAGCTCTTACTTAAAGAGATYGAAGACATATTYATTAATATAGACATAATTGAAGAGAAACAAAAGGCAATACAGGAAAGCAAGGAGCTTCAAAAAGTTGAGAAGCTAAAGGCTATTCACGATGATGAGGAAGATGAAAATATAAGCCCTTATGCTGAAAATGATGTCAGCAATAAAAGTAAAGCGAATAAAAGTGAGATTAATTTGAACAAACCATTCGATGAAACAGAAGGCAAAGTCAGTAAAACAATCGAGGACAGAAGAAAGAAACTACTATCATCCTTACCCTCTCAACCAAGAAAGTTCTCTACACAACCRAACAAMTTATTAAAAAATGTCAATGTATCAACACCTGAGATCATCAAGGAGGAAACTGAGTTGAATTCACTACCAACYAAGCCTAGAAGTTYCGGAAAGGGCATTGCTGAGCCAGCTTCCAAGGAAAAACTCATCAAAAACAAAAAAGGTGTTTCTGCATACACAAACAGTTATAACCCAAAAAGTTGCTACATAACGATAGGATCAACTGTGGCTTACAAGCCAAAATTGACATCTCATGGAGGAAGCATGAAGCGGAAGATTCCAGAGGAGATGAGCGACTGGTTCCAGTGCGTTGTTTTAAAGATACTGAATGAGGAAGGGACACGATTTGAGATTCAGGACATAGAGGCTGCTGAAACAGGYCAGAACAAGGACATATACAGATGCAACTCAAGGGAGATAATCCACATTCCTTTGAACAAAGAGGTGCAAGAAAAAAACCAAAGCTTGAAGGCATACCCAGTAGGCATGAGGTGTCTAGGGAGATACCCGGACACAACCACGTTTTATCCCGCAGTTGTGCTTGGAAGACAAACAGTGGACGGAGTAAACTACTGTATTCTAAGATTTGATGGGGAAGAGGAAGTGGACAAGGAAACCTTAGTGGAGAGACAGCATGTTCTAGTGCTTCCTAAGAAGTAGCCAGTAAGTTTATATATTTCTAATGTAATATTTCAGGTTTGTTACAACAGGAAGGGATGGAAAAAAGGTAGATTTCCACTGAAGGGGTAAAATTTTTTTATTATTTTTATTTTTGAAAGATTCCCCCGTTTCGAAAAAAAAAGGAAGCATAATCTCTTGGTAAATGCATTTAAAAGAATTAAAAGAAAAAAAACCAAAGAAGTTCATAGTTTATAGGTTAATTTCAAATAGAAAAACTGTACCAAACCAAAAAAGAGACATTTCAACACCATCACATAAGAAATTAACACTAGAACCAGATGTCAGAAGTAGTAACACGTTCCGAAAAGGTTGACACAAGCAAAAGAAGAAGAAATAACAATAAGAGAAGAAGAAGAGATGACGACATAAGCCATGACAACAACAAGAAAAGCAGAAGAGACTCTTTTGAAAAGAGAAGCAAACACAGCAAGTCTGGCAAATTTGAAACCAGAGCTCCAAAAGTTGACGATGGTGCCTCATACAGAGCCAAAATGACCAGAAACTACAAAAATTCTATTTTCATAGGAAATCTACCTTACCACTGCACAAGCGAACATCTAACAAAGGAATTTGACAAGTTTGGTAATGTTATCAGATCAGATATTGTTACTCAAAAAGGAAGACATAGAGGAATGGGAACAGTGGAGTTTTCCGAACATCGATCTGTAATAAAAGCCATAGACAACATGAACAATGTCAAGTTCATGGGCAGAATCATTTTTGTTAGAAAGGACAATCCACCACCAGAAGACAACTTTGCCTTGAAAGATGAGGCTAAGAGATCTGTATTYGATGAAGTTGGCGATAGAGAAAATGCCCAGAAAGGCTTTGAGGTTTTCTTGGCCAATTTACCTTTTTCTACAACCTCCAAGGACCTACATGAAATGTTTASTAAATTTGGAAATGTATTGTACACAAAGGTTGTTCTAGGAAAGGATGGAAAGTCGAGAGGATTTGGTGTGTGTAACATGGAAACGAAAGAACAAGCCATATCAGTATTGCAATATTGTTCAGCCCTAACAATAGAAGGTAGAACCTTGGATTGCAAACTAGGTAAAATAGGTTGGGTGTCCCCAGACACATTATCACAACCTGAAGCAGCAAAAGATACAGAAAATAGCGATGTGCGTGTCATGAACACTGCAGAGTTGAATGAAAGAGAAATGATCAAAAGAAGAGAAGCTGAAAGATCCATGAGAGACCAGGGTACATTTTCCTTTGTTGAAGAACTCATGAATGCCAATAAAAGAGAAGAAGAAAACAAAGTGATAACTGAAGAGCCAGAAAAAAATGACAAGGAGATAGCCAAAACAGAAGATATGCTTACAGAAGGGAAAGAAGAGAAGATTGAAGAACCTCCTAAATCATCAACGTTCTTGCTGATGAGAAATGTGACTTTGGATGCTGATAGCAAGGATATCGTAGAACTGTGCCAATCATTTGGTGATGTCATTACTTCAACAAGAGACCTCGAAAGCAAAGAAGGAATAGAATTAGCTGAAAAGAATAAGGATGTACTGAGTAAAAAAGAAGGTAGTATAATAGTTCAGTTCGAGAATCCAGTGTCAGATGAGAGTTGTGTGAAGGTTTTGAATGGGTTCAACTACGGTGGACAAGAGCTGGAAGTATCGCTACATATATAAAACAGAAGATATAAATATTTAATCAATTTTTTATCCCACATATTAGACTGATGTTGTATTTGATCAATACCTTGTAATGAATCATCGTATATGCTCTTGCTGATAACTTTACTAATATCCGAATGTCTTGAAAAATTTTTCTTTATTATTTTTTTTTTCGACGACAAATTTCATCGTTTCATTCCAAATCAGTCATAGATCTCTTTAWTTTTTTTTTTTAGAGATCTTCAACTCTACATCTCTAATTGTTTAAGAATCAATACACAACACCAAACTRAAAAAAATAAACATAAATAATGTCTACTTTTTACTACGTTAATGAATTAACTGGTACTGACAGCGCTGATGTTGCTGGTACCGAGCAAGCTCCATTTAAGACTACTGCCTTTGCTTACTACACCAAGGAAGTTGCTACCTTGAAAGTCTACAAAGAGGAAGGCGAAGAAAAGGGTTACTTTGAAATATCAGGTGCTGGTTTGAAGAAGGCCAAGAAGGGTGCTGAATCTTTAAAGAAGAAAGCCGAAAAGTTAGCCAAGGCCAAGGCTGCTGCTCCTGTTGAAAAAACCGTTGAATCCCTAGATTTCTCCAAATTGAAAATTGACGATTCCTTGAGTGCTCCAACCAGAGCTAAAATCATCAAGTCCTATGACTTAAAGAACCAAAGAGTCAAGATTGCTGGTTGGGTCCACAGATTAAGACTTTCTAAGAAATTGGCTTTCTTAGTTTTGAGAGATGGTACTGGATACTTACAAGCTGTCTTGACCGGTGATTGTGCCCTAGCTGCCGTCAACTTGACCTTGGAATCATCTGTCTACTTGTATGGTACTGTCAAGCCTTTGCCAGAAGGTAAGTCTGCTCCAGGTAACGTTGAATTATCTGTTGACTACTTTGAAGTTGTTGGCTTAGCTCCAAGTGGTGCTGATGCCTTCACCAACAAGATCCAAGAAAACGCTGATCYTTCCTTGTTGTTGGACCAAAGACACTTAGCTYTAAGAGGTGAAACTTTGAGTGCAGTCATGAAAGTTAGAGCCTGTTTCTTGAAGARCATCAGAAGATTCTATGAAGAAGAATCATTAACCGAAATCACTCCTCCAAACATGGTTCAAACTCAGGTTGAAGGTGGTTCCACTTTATTCAAGTTGGACTACTATGGTCAAGAAGCTTACTTGACCCAATCCTCTCAATTATACTTGGAAACATTCAACGCCGCTTTAGGTGATGTTTACTGTATTGCTGAATCCTTCAGAGCTGAAAAATCCCACACCAGAAGACATTTAAGTGAATACACCCACGTTGAAGCTGAATTGGCCTTCATTGAATTTAACGACTTATTAAACCATATTGAAAAGCTTTTGACAAACGTCGTCAAGTATGTCTTAGAAGATCCTATTGCTGGTCCTCTAGTTGAGCAATTGAACCCAGGTTTTAAGGCTCCAGAAGGTCCATTCATCAGAATGGAATATAAAGATGCCATCACATGGTTACAAGAACACGGCATCAAGAACGAAGAAGGTAAGGAATTTGCCTTTGGTGACGATATTGCTGAAGCTGCTGAAAGAAAGATGGTTGACACCATTGGTAAGCCAATCTTGTTGATCAGATTCCCAGTTGCCATCAAGTCATTCTACATGAAGAAGTGTGCTGATGATCCAAGAGTCACTGAATCTGTTGATGTTTTGATGCCTACTGTTGGTGAAATCACCGGTGGTTCCATGAGAATTGATGAAACCGAAGAATTGATTGCTGGTTTCAAGAGAGAAAACATTGATCCATCCTCATACTACTGGTTCATTGACCAAAGAAAATACGGTACCTSTCCACACGGTGGTTATGGTTTAGGTACTGAAAGAATTTTGGCTTGGTTATGTAACAGATTCACTGTCAGAGAATGTGTTCCATACCCAAGATTCAGTGGTAGAGCTACTCCATAATTTACTTGAGGTATATAGAAGAAAATTAATACTTTTTACTTGACTCTTWTCAAAATTAATATGTATTAGTGCCTCTTTTTTTTTTGATTTTTCAACATACCTGCTAAAGTTAAGTTAGCGTCGGGATTTTCAGCCGATTTTAATGTTTTCTCATGCCGTGTATTTTTTTTTTACCGAATAGATTAAACAAMATGATTCATTTTGAAATCTAGTTTCAACATTCTTTAATACTATATATACAAGCTTTGACTAATCTGAAAGTTTCWCAGAGGTTCTTAAATTAAACAAACTCATTCAATATCAAAAATACATTACTTAAATAAACCACAAAGAAACTCTTACTATAAAACAATCGCATAAACATGTCTGAAGCAAACAAAGAAAACAAACTGTGGGGTGGTAGATTCACCGGTACTACTGACCCACTTATGAACTTATACAACTCCTCTATCTCCTACGACTCTAAGATGTACAAGGAAGACTTAGAAGGAACTAGAATTTACACCCAAGGGCTGTGCAAATTGAACTTGATCACTGAGTCTGAATTGGCTGCCATTGATCGTGGATTGACCGAGATAGAAAAGGAATGGTCTTCAAACTCTTTTGTTATAGTTGAAAACGATGAAGACATTCACACTGCAAACGAAAGAAGACTAGGGGAAATAATAGGGAAAGAAATCTCAGGAAAGGTGCACACCGGAAGATCCAGAAACGATCAAGTCGCTACCGATATGAGATTGYATTGCAGAAATATCTTGAATGCTCAACTGATCCCATACTTGAAGGACTTAATTGGAAGTATCGTTCAAAGAGCTGAGCAAGAAATTGATGTTTTGATGCCTGGATACACTCATTTGCAAAGAGCACAACCGATCAGATGGGCTCATTGGCTGTCTTCATACGCCACCTACTTCACCGAAGATCTTGAAAGATTGACTCAGATAGCCGCAAGATTAAACAAATCTCCATTAGGTGCAGGTGCACTTGCAGGCCACCCATACAATATTGACAGAGAGTTTTTGGCCAAGGGATTAGGATTTAATGAGGTTATTGGAAACTCCTTAGTTGCTGTATCTGACAGAGACTTCGTTGTGGAAATAATGTTCTGGGGATCCTTGTTCATGAATCACATTTCTAGATTTGCTGAAGATTTGATCATTTACTCCACTGCTGAGTTTGGGTTTGTTCAATTAGCAGATGCCTACTCCACAGGTTCTTCATTAATGCCACAGAAGAAGAATCCTGATTCCTTGGAGCTTTTGAGAGGTAAGAGTGGTAGAATCTTTGGTAACATGGCTGGTTTCATGATGTCATTAAAGGGGATTCCTTCAACTTACAACAAAGACATGCAAGAAGACAAAGAGCCATTGTTTGATTCTTTAACCACCATTGAACACTCGATCTTAATTGCAACTGGTGTCATAACCACCTTGAACATCAAGAAGGAAAATATGTTGAAGAGTTTGACCATGGATATGTTGGCCACTGATCTTGCTGATTACCTTGTCAAGAAGAATGTTCCTTTCAGAGAAACACATCACATTTCTGGAGAATGTGTTGCCTTAGCTGAAAACTTGAACTTATCAGGAATCGATAAGCTGTCATTAGATCAATTCAAAAAAATAGATGCAAGATTCAATGAAGATGTCTTTGAAGTTTTCAACTTTGAACAATCTGTTGAACAAAGACGTGCTATTGGTGGTACTGCTAAACAAGCTGTATTACTACAATTGGCTAACTTGAAGAATAAGTTAAAATAGATATTAATATATAAGCTGGTTTTTCTATTTAAAAGTTTATTTCATCAGAATAATTATTTGATCCATTATTGAACATAAATTTCTTGAGACTCTCGCTGGCATTGTTAGTGTTGGCTCCTTGTTGATTGATGATCTTTGAAGGATTATTCTCGTCAGGAATCAAGGCAGCTAACTTTTCAATAACTTGATTCTTTAATGCTTCCGTGTCAGGTGTTGCAACATCTTCATCCTTGCTCTGCTCAGTGTTTATCATGTGATCACCGGTAGGATACAAGCTGAACTCTGCTGTGGATTGAGGAATGCTCTTATCAAAGAAATCATCTAGGTTGCTATAATAGAGCATTTGGTCCTGATGATTGTTTTCCAAAAACAAGCCTTTATTACCAGAAGTGTAGTTAAGGTACCAATATTTGTCAATTTCGTCTATAAAATCTAAATTGTCATCACTAACACTGTTTCTTGAAAGTTTTCCGGTATCATGGGCGTCATTTACTAAGTCTGATTTTGAATAAGCTTCGTCTAAAGGAGTAACACTGGCATCCTCGCTTGCATTCTTATTCTTTACAGCAGCCTTTCCCTTTGATTTTTGACTGGTTGTCTTCTTTTTAGTTTTCTTACCAAATTCACTGGATGCATTTTTCTTCAAAAACTTATTGAAGCTTGTCTCATATTGCTTATCTCTATACATGATACCCTGTTTGATTTCATCTTCAGTGTAATGATCACCAAAGATGTTCCATTTGACATGGTTCAATGTTGAGTATATTTCCAACAAGTGCTCCTTATTGTAATGGGTCAAAAAGTTGGCTTGAGGCAAGAACTTATGAGGGAAAGCTCTGCTATACCCGGTACCATTTTGATACTGCCATTCATTTCTATGAATGTTGTTGATGTTAGAGTCCTTTTTGAATAAATTGTCCTCAAATGGTTGATTCAGTAAATAGAAGATAAATTGTGATGATTGAGAATTTCTCCACATTTGGAAGTGTTTCTTAGCCAGCAATCTACAAATACCCCCAGTGTGAGATAACTTTTCCATTAAATTATTAACTATATCGTTAACAATTTTAGTTTCCGGTTCATCCTTATTGCTCAAGTTGTCCTTGAAGTTGAACTTGAAATGTAAAAATCTAGCTGCGATTATTTGAATACCTGGAACCAATCTAATAATCAAATTTTGACAGACTTCCAAAACAATCACTTTACTACCCCTACCAAATATAGGATCAATTTTACTAGAGTTGTAACACAACAGAAGAACAGGCTCAATCTCAACGTAGATTTCTAAGATTTTCTTTAAGTAATAATGATACAATTCCACCTTTTCACCAAGCTCATCATTTTTGATTATCATGTCATAATTTGAGGAAATTTGTTCATCTATGTGAATAAACATATGCATGTAACTCAAAAACAGCAGAACCTTCAACTCTATAAACCAAATGAAATTGTTAAGCTTGAATACCGAATCAGCTAATATTTCAACTTCCAAGTCAATGATGTCACCTAAAGAAGATCCAAAATTCTTTTCAATGGAACCGTTTAAGTTGTTTAGAATGATTTGCAAATTTGGTACAGAGAACTTCAATCTCTTGTTTGTGATACAGTTTAAAAGATCCCTTGCAATCAATGATGTTTCAAAGTTCTTTTGGAAGTTGTTAACTACAATGTCCTCCAAGGGAGCATCTGTAACAAAATTTGGGTATGTCCCATTGGCAGGGTCCAGCTTGAATTCAGGAAGTCTTGTATCAAATGAGTCTATGTCAATAGACGAGCTGTTACCCATGTTGCAGTTTTCCATAAAGTCGAAAAAGTAGACTGAGTACCAGCACTTTCTCCATTGATCCACATACATGCCCTCGTCCTTGACCCATGCTGATCTGGCAACATCTGTATTCAGTCCAATGGAGGTAGAAATTTTCACCAAAAACCCAGTGAAGGTTTCTGAATCACAAGCATCCACCATGTCACCCTCTTCAGGAGCATACTTTCTGTAGACTCTTAACAGCAAAAAGCAATGCAGTACAGGAAGGATACCCTTTCGAAGCATTTTGAACACATTCAAGGATCTTTGTGCCAAGTCAATGAACTCCTTGCCAATAGGGTATGATAAAATGTACTTCTCTTCCTCAGTGGTGCAATCTTTTAAGGAGTCCGGATAAGTCAAGTATGAAAGTCTCATCATGACCAACAGAGTCGCTAACTTGGAAACGTCAAATCTTCGGGAAATGTTGACCTTAGGTTGTTGATCAGAAGTCAATTGGGACTCAGAAAAACCCAACAGTCTGTGCATGGTATCCATCCACCAGTCCTCATTAATAATAGGATAGAGTCCATGGATAGGGCTTTTGAAAAAATTGTTGCAGTGTATGGCTATGATCTTTCCTGGAGGTAAGATGTCTTGGATCTGAAGAATCACCTCATGTTCCAAAGATGGCTGCATACCAAACAAACTCTCTGGAACTCTGTTCTTATAGTTGATGTCTTTAATGATTTGATTGGAAGGCTTCGAAGACAAATCAGAGTTGTCTATATTCTCCAAAACCTTATTCAAACTAGTCCAGAATGCTATATCATCAGTATGATTTTTGGTCACAGTCGGTTTTGAACTAACTCCCAGATATTCGTCTGCAGATGTTGCCTTTTTCAGTGGTTTAATTGCTGATCTCATGTTACTTGTTGAGAACTTCTGGGCTGAGGTTTCCTTATTGGATATTATGGGCTTCCCCTGATGAATAATAGTTTTCATTTCATCCAGTCCTTCGTTTTCCAAGAATTTGTTGTTGAAAATAGCATTGGCTTCTTCTTCCTCATCATCATCATTGTTGCTTTTAGCTTCCGTCTTAATTTTTTTATTTTCACCATCTTCAGTTTGTAGCTTTCTCTTGGAGTTATTAACAGTGTTAATTAAACTAGGAACTGAATTGGAATCCTGAACTCTAAGTGCGTCATACTTCTGATGACTCTTCTTGTTGTCTAAGGATCTGGCATAGTCATTCAAAGTGTTTTCAACCATCAAATTTAAAACTTTCCCAAAGCTGTCTTTTTTTAACACAACATCAGCACTTAAAGGTGCTGTGAAGTTCAATCTGGCATTGAAAACACTTACTTGCTCATACCCATCATAAAAGGACATTTTTGATATGTTGTTATAGATTTGGTAATTGTTATCATCTTCACCATGGTCAAGTGTATCAAACTCCCTAGGATTGAACCTGTCAAATTTAGATTCAAGCTCATCAAGAGCCATCAGCTCCTGGTTGATGGACCCATCAATCAAGGATTCCATGTTGTTAAGATTTTTTTTCAGCACTGATAGCTCCTTCAATAACTTTTGCTTGTTTGAATTTTTTTGAACATATATGCTCAAATCAGCAAATTTGGATGATATTTGACCGGGTTTTTGTTTTTGGATGTTGATAATCTGGTTTAAAGTATCTGATTTAGAGTCATCTGAGTTCATAAGTTGTTGTTTTAAGTTGTTTTGGAATTGCTTTAAAGAATCTTCTTCTTCCATAAGAGTCTTGGAGTAACGTCTTTTGTAGATATTCTGCTGCAAGTTGTTCATAACAGGAGGAATGTAATTTGCTGTGTTGCTAGATATTTTTTCTTGGTTCGACACATTGTCCATATCTGTTAAGTAGATGGTATTATTGTTTGACAAATTCAAAAGAGGTGTCTTGGCCAAGTTGATACTTTCAATGTTCTCATTTTCTGTTTTTGATGGTCTTCCTCTTTTTCTCTTTGGAAAATTAGAATTAATTTTAGAGTCTTTGGAATTGTTAGCATAAACACAACTCATGGCTGAGTTGTAGTTGATGCATTTCAAACAGACAGGTTTAGTTTTATCACATTTGACCTTTCTTCTTCTGCAGGTAAGGCAAGTTTTACCAGAGCTCACAGGTTTAGTTTCCATATTTAAATCAAGTCCAAAATAACAACTATACTGTTATGGTTGTCTGTATTTGTTGTTTGGGTTATTTTGCAATATGATTGTTGTCCAATATAATGACTGATCTGTATACCCCTGTAAGCGCTGAATATCGACGTATCTTGTCTGTTGATCACATAAAGTGAGAGAGAGAAAATAAAAAAAATAAAAAAATGTTCGCGGTTAAATTTTTTTTCAGACAGCCCCGTTGGGGAAAAGACCGGCTATGGAATCTTCAACAGCAGAATGTACACATGTGACACATACCTAGCTTGTAACGTATTAAGTTACATCCTGGATACATCCAACGATTTGTATGATTCTACTAGGTGATATGCCATTGTAAGCAGAATGTTGTACAACAAATTGTATACAGCTAAACATTGTTTCCAAAAACTAATGTGGAATACTAACACTTGTTCTCCATGGAAGGGGGTTTTTGGTATTTTCCTGTAAGTCACGTTTTGCCGGTCAATAACCAATCAGGTGTAAACTGACACACGGAATGGAGGATTATTCAAGAGAACCAATAAAATTACTGAACTGTATGAAGTTTGTGTTAAACAAAGAAAATAAAAATCACCTTAAGATAAGTGATTAAATCATTCTATTCAAACTTGTTAACTGCAGTTATGCCACTTACTCAATTGAAAAGCAATTACTCTTTACTTTTCTTGAACTGTTTTTATAAAAATATATAAAAAAAATAACATCATTTTCCCCGTTATTTTCCACTATCGCCAACCAATGATAACTCGGAGCCTCGTTAAACGGGAAAGAAAAAAAAAAAATATACACATTCTTTTCTCCCCTCAGTTTCAAATTGGTAAAACTATTTCATTACAAATGTGTTGTAAGAAAAACAACAACAAGAGATAGTTAAAACAAAACCACATTACGATTACAAACCATGGGCATCAACAATCCTATACCAAGATCATTGAAAAATGAAACTAAAAAAGCAACACGTATACTGCAGTCCTTTGTCAAGCCTAACCAAGTGCTGAATCCAAACGAAATAATATCACCTAGTGTTTTGAAGAGATGCAAAGGATTGATTATCATGACTGTTTTGAAAGGTGCATTTCTGTTTGGTGGTAGAGTCGGCTCTGGGATCATTGTAACAAGACTTAAAGATGGAACCTGGTCAGGTCCTTCAGGAGTGATTTTGGGTGGTGGTTCTGCTGGTGGGCAGATTGGTGGTGAATTGACGGATTTTGTGTTTTGTTTGATGACCGATAGTGCTGTTAACTCATTCAAGGAGTTTGGTAGTGTCACTCTGGGTTCCAATGTGTCGGTTGCTGCGGGCCTGATTGGAAGATCAGGTGAAGCTTCATTTGCTGCAAACCACAAAAACGTGTCATCCATCTTTTCGTATGCAAAAACCAAGGGAGCATTTGCCGGTGTGTCTTTAGAAGGTTCCGTTTTATTAGAAAGAAGAGAATGTAACAGGAAGGTGTATGGATCCAACTGCTCGGCCAAGATGATTCTTTCAGGAAGAGCTGAACCTCCTGAATTTGCTGAACCCTTGTATAGAATTTTAGAGAGTAGAGCATTTTCCTATGACACCAAGCTATCCACTCGTACAAGCTCCAACTTTGATTATGACTCTGGAAGCAACTTTGACTACGACTCTGAAAGCAACTTTGATGATGAACTGGACCAATACAGAAGAGAATATGGAGATGATTACAGAGGCAGATACAACTCAGATTCAAGAAGCAATAGAACAAGCAGATACGATGACGACAACTCAGCAAGAAACTACTATGAGCAACAGTCCAAAAACATAAGAAGATCTGAAAAGCCAGACATATCCACTTATAACTCCAAATCCAGATGGGAAGATGACATATATGACAGCAGCCTGTCAAGAAGACACCAGGTACCACAAGCCAGAGCCTTGTACGCTTTTGAAGGTGAGGAGGAAGGAGATCTGGGCTTCAACAAGGGTGATATCATAAACATCATCAAAAAGTCTGAGAGCACCAATGACTGGTGGACAGGAGAAAAGAATGGTGTTGAGGGTATCTTCCCAGCCAACTACGTAGAAATGATATAAAGCTTATAGGTTATTATTAATTATTTTTTTTTTTTGTTAATTAAATGTTGATTAGGGATTATTTCCGATGTTTGAGGAGTGGCCAGTGTGCACATGACCTGTGTGTTGACAACCTCCAGAGCTACCATGTTTTATGGCTTTACCGAGAAAGCATTTTCAAGGTTATTTTTTTTTAGAGTTTGTTCCAGAAACTTGAAGTAAATCAAAAGTGTATTAGTGGAACCTGTCAAAGACCAAGTGTATCCACCGTAGGGATTGTACACCGGTGTGAAAAAAAAAAAAAAACTAGGTGGGAAAACCGCTCTGATTGTAAAACAAAAAACATATGACTTTTTTTTTCTACTGTAGTTCCACTACCACTGCTTGAAGTAAAAAAAAATAACACTACCTTCAATATCATATTTTTTAAAAGAACTAAAGGAAAAATTTTTAAATGTAGGATATTCATCACAACACTGAACCTTTACGTATTTAACAGTTCAATGATTAGTATATATAATGTTGGTTATTTCAGATTATATATAAGTGAGCTATTACATTTTGTTTGAGAACAACGGTTTTGTATAATTTAAATTATCTTTTTCTCTTTATCAAAAAATATATTCTCAACCAGAACCAAAATAGTAATCAAATTATTATATACACTAAAAATGTCTTTATCTAACAAAATGTCTGTCAAGGACATCTCTGTCGCTGACAAGAGAGTCTTCATTAGAGTTGATTTCAACGTCCCATTGGATGCTGACTTGAAGATCACCAACAACCAAAGAATTGTCGCTGCTTTGCCAACCATCCAATATGTTTTAGAACAAAAGCCAAAATACGTCGTTTTAGCCTCCCACTTAGGTAGACCAAACGGTGAAAGAGTTGAAAAGTACTCCTTGAAGCCAGTTTCTGAAGAATTATCCAAGTTATTGAACAAGCCAGTCACCTTCTTGAACGACTGTGTTGGTGCTGATGTCGATGCTGCCTGTGCCAAGGCTGCTCCAGGCTCCGTTATCTTATTGGAAAACTTGAGATACCACATTGAAGAAGAAGGTTCCAAGAAGGTTGACGGTGAAAAGGTCAAGGCCTCCAAGGAAGACGTTGAAAAGTTCAGAAAGCAATTAACCTCCTTAGCTGATGTCTACGTCAACGATGCCTTCGGTACTGCCCACAGAGCCCACTCTTCCATGGTTGGTTTCGAATTAGACACCAGAGTTTCCGGTTTCTTGATGCAAAAGGAATTATCCTACTTCGGTAAGGCCTTAGAATCCCCAGAAAGACCATTCTTAGCCATCTTAGGTGGTGCCAAGGTTGCTGATAAGATTTTGTTGATTGAAAACTTATTGGACAAGGTCAACACCATCATCATTGGTGGTGGTATGGCCTTCACCTTCAAGAAGGTTTTGGAAAACATGGAAATCGGTGAATCCATCTACGACACCAAGGGTGCTGAAATTGTTCCTTCCTTGATCGAAAAGGCCAAGAAGAACAACGTCAAGATCATCTTACCAGTCGATTTCGTCTGTGGTGATGACTTCTCTCCAAACGCCAACGTCAAGTTAGTCAAGGCTACCGATGGTATTCCAAAGGGYTGGGAAGGTTTAGATGGTGGTGAAGAATCCAGAAAGTTATTCGACGAAGCCATTGCTGAAGCCAAGACCATTGTCTGGAACGGTCCTCCAGGTGTTTTCGAATTCGAAAAGTTCCAAGGTGGTTCCAAGGATATGTTAGAATCCTGTGTCAAGTCCTGTCAAAAGGGTGCTACCGTCATTGTTGGTGGTGGTGATACCGCTACTGTTGCCAAGAAGTTCGGTGGTGCTGAACAATTATCTCATATCTCTACCGGTGGTGGTGCCTCTTTGGAATTATTGGAAGGTAAGGCCTTACCAGGTGTTGTCGCTTTATCTGACAAGAAATAAATCTTTATATGTTGATAAATAAGTATATATTTGAGATGTAAATTCAACTCTATGGGTTTTAATGAATAAATAGWTATTGGATTGTAGCTATTTGAAGCGTGYTCTTGGTAAAATCACGTGTGCAGGACCTTGCGTATATCATTTTACTTTAGGTTGACKAAAAATTGCTTTTTTTTTTTTCATGAATATCTGYCTCTTCCGCATGAATAGWTTTCTTTTTTTWAAAAAAATAAAYGAAAAGCTRRTWTMAWKTRTATACTAAAATGTAGATCAGCTAAATTGATAGATACAAACTTTAAATCAAGCTAGAACAAACCAGAAAATATYAGATACCGTCTTTTAACAGTACAAATGAGTGAAGAGAATATTCCTGCATGGAAAAAAAAATTAAATCTAACTTCTTTGAAGTCATCAAGTCTTCAAGAATCTTCCAATGATTCTTTAAAAGTTGTCAAGCATTTATCAACAAGTAACATATTAAGTAAAAAAGATAAAAAGAACTTAATCAATGAAAGAAATAAAGTCAAGAAAACAAAGAAAGATAAGAATAGAAATAAAGCCAAGATCAAYGATTTGTCAGAAAAATTAGACCACTTGAATGCAACCTTCTTRAAAGATCATTTCAAGTACCTAATTGAGTACTATATATACAAATACTCTGTTAAGGAATTACCTGAAGAAATAAGAACTTCAGAAAACGTCAAAAAAAACATGGATCTTGATGCGGATGAAACAATCAAAACCTGGAAGTTCAATAAAAATAAACAAAACTGGCTACTTAAAAATGTCTTTGTATATGACAGCAAGACTGACTACTTRGCTATACCTAARGTMTATGAYACMATATTGGTGGAATACTTTATAAATCTACCTGCTGAAAGTGCGATTAAAAAAGACCTGATAGAAAAGAGCTGGAAGTTACTTCATAGTTGGAATGAAGGAGTAACAAAACAAAAGGAGAACATGTTGAAGTTGTTGAATGAAGACTCCAATGAAGAAAAGGAAAAGGAGAAGGAAGAAGAAAAAGAAAAAGAAAAGATAGAGTTGCCTAATAAGKACCTGGTTCTTAGAGCCCATGAAATAGTATCAAAGCTGGATAAAACTAATGCAAGCACCTTCGAGCTTCAAATGGTATAAATTGTATAGTAGACATTTYATCCTTTGGTTAATTTTTGTTTTTCTTTAAATTTGGAGAAAGTGAAAAGGTATTTATTCCAAACCATAAAGCYTAAATTGAATAAGTAAAAGTAATTRCACTCAATGATTGAAGATCAATATATAATTAAGTTTAAAGAGTTTTCATGTTGTATATACTAATYCCATTCGTAGTAGTGTGGTCTATCCAATACATGATAGAAATGACCGTTTTCACCTTCATCTAAGAACTTGTCGTTGAATCTCCAGTGGTATTCCAATGGCAACTCAAGCAGCTTATAATCATACAAGGAYTTTCCCATCTCTTCAATTTCATCTTCAGATACATATTTGAATCTTCCGATTTGAAGCTCTGTGTCTGTAATATCTCCTCTTGCAAGTCTAGCRTATCCGACTTTCTGCAAGTTCTTGTAGAGAATATACTCACACCATCTGTCGTCATCCATAGGCTCAATATCATTCATTGTGGATTCCTCACTTACATATATGTTATAGTTGCCAATGTGAGGTTCAGTAACCAAATAAGATAACAAGATGGCACCTCTATTTTTCGTTGATGAACCCATTAAATTTTGCATGTATTTGGATTGTAAGTATCTATCCTCTTCATCCTCTTCCTGTCCACTATGGAARACAAAGACATCTATGTATTTGTTCTCAGCTATTTCCAAAGTTGCCTTAATGGCAGGAGCTAATTCACCAACAGGGGAGGGTAGTAAATGATGTTCACTGTGGACAATTGGRAACTTTGAAAGTAAGATACAGCCCCATGTATGTTTGTTTGGACCTGGACCGTAGTCGTAATACATGTTCAAGTCATTGGCCAATGTTTGGACCAAGTCTCTATTTCCCATAAGTGTTCTTTGAGTATCTGTTTCTAATAAACCAACAACATCCAATTCCATGTCTGCAATAATGCTTGCCATTTTCTTCTCACTAGCCCACATGTTGTTATCCAGRCCAAAATGAATGGTCCATATACCAGCAGTAATTAATTCGTCCTCTTGATGATAAGGTGYTGGTAACCCGTTTTTGAATGGATTGTTTTTATAAAAAGAGTCATATACCCAGAAGCAACACAAMRTGAATGYTAGTCCAACAGCCTTAAAATTAATGACTTTGGAACTTGAAGTAATCTTTGAGGTGTCTGGATTGGCAACAATAACACCCATACAAATAGTAGCTGTTAAAATTGTTAGCACTAGSGGCAAACTTTCTCTTAGAACATGTCCATAAGGAACAAATGCATATGCAACTGTCCAGATATTGGCCAAGGTAAATATGATATAGAAGACAAAGCTCAATGAATAAATCACAACRGTTTCTAAGTTTGAAGTGTTTGAATCAAACATAMAACTGAACAAAAATGGGTAACTCAGGATTATTCCCAAATAATACGGGATACCTCCATAGAAGAAATTTTCCCTATCTGTATACTCATTATTGCCCAAAACAAAAGTTGAASAGCATAACAAGGCAATGGTTAGAAATTTGATAGTCWTTATGTTTTTAGAAACGTTTTTGTAAATCAARGTCATGCCAAAGAATATGAAACTAACCATAWATTGTGATGCATAGTTGTTCCATGGGTAAAACAACAAGGTCTTATCATCTCTCAATCCTTCATACCCCCAATAGATAATTGTTGTGGGGTCAGTTAATAGTTGGTGAGTACTGAAGAAAAGACTTCCTAAAGAGGCAATTTTAACCAGGAAAAGTAAAGCATGTTTWAGTTTTGTGAATAAATTCACCTTTGTATTTACTAATTTATCTGGTCTTTYAGGTGTAGGATCCAAACTGGTCATGTAAACACCATAAGCAGTACCAATGGACAATGCACTTAAGTTCCATCCACCATTGGTATCATTCATTATGGGCCATAAAGGATTGTTACTTTGGTAATACAACTTCAAAGTATTTGACAAAGCCAACCCAATTAAAAAGTAATATGAGTATGCAAATAAATTATCGCTACTTAAAATGTGATCCAAAATGGCAAATGACTGGAACAAGCAAGACACACCCACAACAATCAATCTATATTCAGGTAAATCGACGTACTTGGCACCTATCATCAATACAATTCCAATAGTTGGACAGTATTTTTTCACCAGATGTTTTTTTATCCATGAAGAAACCATTATTATCGGTAGTATCARRATCAATATAATGCTTTCATATCCAGATATACCCATCCACCACAGAGGRAAATGCCAAATGATACATAATAGCCCTGTAAGGTTTGTGAAAAAGAGAAATGACTGRATAATCTGTGATAAAGCAACAATAAAGCTGTTTGGTTTCATGTATGAATTCTGCTGTTGTGCTTTGTATTAATTTATTACTCGGTTTGTTGTTTGTAATTGTGAATTAATTACAAGACTGCCTACATTCAAACATAATAATGGTGAGATTTTTTGTTGTGAAAAATAGTGTTTATCGTTAATATAGGGGGATTGTTTTTTGTTAKGGTTGAATGGATGCCTTAAGCCTTAAGTCCGATAACACTGGTAATAATCCATAACACAAGCCTTTATTTGATACGTATCAACATGAAAATAGAGCARAAAAGAATTGCTGATAATATAAGTGTTAAGACTTTTGATAYATAGCTTTTTTTTCTCTCTAGTTTGATTCGTATTTCCAAAGAGTTGGTGACAATATTACAAGTATAGTGTTGTATTTTATGGRTATTGTCGGAGATAGTATCTCCCAAATAAGCTGCGGAATATGGTATCAGATTTTCATACAAGATTTCTTTTTTTTTTTTTTTTTTGAAATACTCCAATTGTGTTTACTTCAAAGTTTCATCCTTCTATTTCAACAGACATCATTTCCATTCATACACCTAAATCCCATAAGACCAGAAACCACTTAAGAAAAAACAATTTTGGCAAGTTATTTACTTATTATTGGAATAGCGTTTCCACTCTTTCTYCTTGTTTGGAATTTATCAATGAGCTCAGAACCTGTMCATAAGAAAAGCAAAATTAGAAGAATGTCGGAAGCAAGCAATCAGCAAAAAGTTCAAAAACTCAATAAGGATGCTGAGAAAGATGAGTYGAAAGCTGAAGTAAAGCTACCCAAGTGGAATTCATCWTCTTCAAGTTTTCTATCGTCTTTGTCAACACATAATTCCGCTGGAGACGATAAACATAACACTGGCAATAGAGGCAGAAAAAAAGAAACTAAAAAGAAAACAAAGAAAAAGAAAAAGCATACCGGAAMCCACAACCAGGAGAACAGTGAATATTCTATACATTACATAAAAATGGAGTCTATACAGGCGACCTTCCAGACCAGCAAAAACAACATTCTACAAGCCTATAGCATCGGGAACACACATCACAAAAAAGGGTCGAATATCAAGAAGTACTTATCACATAAAACATACAATGAGTTCAAAGGGGAAACGACAATATACGACTATGTCATAGAAAAGCGAGCCTTCAACAGGTTTTTGAACAAGGAAAGCGAAAGTGGGATATGGTGGCCCACAGGAGCTCCCTGTGACGTTAGGATTTTTTATGAGGCAAAGAAAGGTATGGTTGTTGATAGCATCAAGCTGTTTTATGTGTTCACAGATGACAACGGAAACTTGCAAACTCTTGACTTTAAAAAATRTGAAGACAAACACACCTCAATATTTTTTTTGAATAGGATATTCCAAAGTGATCATGATCTGATTCCCAAAATGGTGAACTCTTTGCAAAATGAGGCGTTTTTCATWTTACAAAAGACCTTGATATCAATATTAAAAGGATGGAATGTGTATCTTGTGTGTGACTTAGAGTTTATTGATACATGTTTGGAGATATACAAGCATGCACACGGATCCAGCTTCTACTACATAAACAGACCTATGGTTCGCTTGGTTAAGGTACAGTCCAACTTGGAGTGCAAAAACTGTCAGGGACATGCATCAAAAACCAATGTGGACGCCAATACTCAAGACATAGACTCCAGCATACGMAAAATCTCTTTAGACAAYGACAGTCAGGAAGGCGATATTTGTTGTGATGAATCTAGAAATCCGGAAACYAGTTCTGYCACCAAAGCGCCAACTAATGTTSAAAGATCATTGACAAAAAATATGGAAACTGTTAATCCRAGGCAACTGGCTTAYGATTTTCTTTCWAATCTTAACAAGAGAAAATAAATGTTTATARGTGATATGTTTTGTGAGAGTTTGTCTTTTKCTGTACTGGTACAATAGTCTATARTTATTTATTGTCGTTTGTTACTTTTAAAATGAAAATATTTATCGTAGGTATAGTAAAATTACTTAAACTTTCTTTGTTTYACAGAATGAATCTTYTTTYAGCAGGTTAGCTATAAAGTCCACAGTCATCGTGGCTTTGATTATTCAGCACTTGAATCTTTAACAATATGGGTTCTCATACATTTATATATATAAATAAGAGACGTGGATAAATTCAAAGATTAAAACCCAACTGAGAACTTTTCAAAATAGTGCAATTAGTAATAAATTTGTCTTTATGTCTTTCTTTTTGGTTCAGTTTAATGATCTACCATACATCCCAGAGCAATGTCTTTATAATCGTTGGCGTACCAATGGTCRTTTAGCACATCCTGCARAATCAGTGACCATTCRAAGTATGCGTATATGGAGTATGCACCTGCTCTTCTTTTGACTGCATGTTGTATATACCAATAAATCAAGGGAATTAAAGTTATGAAAAACATGGAGTGCATGATTTTTTTGAGTTTGAATGATGCTTTGTTAGCCTTATAGTTKAGTATGTAGTAGGGTATGGTYAGTATTATGTATCCAATCATACCAATGTCATGGACGTCATGATGGTCGGATGAGGTRACRTAAATRAAAGTACCACAAAAGACAGTTCTTATAAACCCAACAATACTTAAAGACTCAAAGCCCTTGGATAATTGCATGATATGTATGAGAAATCTAGGAAAAGAGCACAATGCTATGAATATATGGAATATGTTACGTTCGGGGAAGTGATCACCTATACTAGCTGAAACAGAGGGAAACCATTCGTTTGGGTATGAATGAAATGCGTTTTTGGTGACTTTATAATAATGGAGATGCATAGCTAARATCCCAGCAGTTATGAAGCTGAYTAGAGCTAATGTTGTATGTAAATATATAACATATTTCCCATTGATTTTTATATGATTTTTGATAATAACTTTATCTTTTRAGGTAAGATTAAGAGACATTTAMTTATTTAGAAATATTTTTGGTTTGGTGRGRTTGATTTAACTTYATAATTAAATTGATATKTAYTTRTTTTGYCTTTGAAAGTGTTGAATACAGAGATATAAGTAAACTTTTTTAAAATAAAATAAAAAATAAAAGTAGATGGATATGGTTGAATTGATGTWTTTTTTTTTGGTGAATGTGTAGCGTGGATAATGATGTGCACGTGTCCCATTCATAAGGCAACCCTAAAAAAACAAAGGATAAACTAAAAAAATAGTGGTGCYTTTACATCTTCTTTATCYTGATGCTGTACAAATAATGCTTACACAAGAGATCRTACTTCTGAATGATAGTTGAGTGTATCAAAAGACACGTAGTGTSATAWWCTCTGCTAAGATATACATTTGTTTACCTTGTRTCTTTTCGTGGTGGATCCATCCTTCTATGAGGATTCTGTTTTTTTWCCCTGTTGATATATTCTGTTTCCACTAACGAAAAAAAGTGGGGGTGTCTTCAACGTATATACAATTTTTTATTCTAAAATTTGCATTTTTCTTACAGCATACTCAAAATTGTAGTAAAAAAATTTAAATCTTTATCAACAAAATCATGTTGACARCCTCACAGTTCTTGATACTTAATTGACTAGTACTTAAGCACCAGATACCAGAAAACTCCTATTCACTTTATATCAATATACAAAGAAGAATTTGGGAACATAGAGACAAATCACGCTTATAGATCTGATAATGGGAATTGCGAAAAAGCTACACATATTCAATTCCAACACTCCTTCAACCACACCAGAAAGAAATGATTCTGGTATCATAATGGCTGAGGACAAAGAAGCCACTCYTTCTCTCCAAAAAGATACCCAAAAGGTTACAAGCTCCAGCAGCATTTCCACCCTATTTTTCAAACTGACCAATCATACACCAAACTCTCACATACCCACACATGACCWCGTGTCGTCCCAACAAAAGGATCATGAGTTGAAACTGRTTGATGACTACAATAGAAAGATGAAGAGCCTGATACAGAAAAATGAAAAAGTCTTTGGCCTGGAGAACTTTGGAAGTACTTGTTACATGAACTCCATAATCCAATGTTTGTTTGTTATAGAATGCTTCAGGGACAGTATTCTTGAGGCCAAAAGTATCAGCGAAGTACACATGACCAACAGCTACTCGCCCTTGAAGCAAAGGGTATTTACACACAACTCATTGACATCCACCTCAAACAAGGGCACTCGTGTGAAAATCGTTAACATTGATTCTGTTTTGAACAGTCTCAGTGTTAAAATCCAAGCAGACAAGATTATCATTGGGAAATCCTCAGATATGAAGGTTCATTCCAATGACACAAGGAAAAAAAACGCATTGTTAAAGGGACCTGTGATAAACATCGATCACTTATATCCAAACTACGCAAACATCACTACAAAAATGGATGAGGACGATTGTAAAAGAATGTACTTCAGTATCAAGCARATTTTTGAAATCATATACCAGTCTGATTCCAACACTGGTGTTATCTCCCCCGTGGAGATACTGAATACTTTGAAGCAAACCAACTGTATGTTCAAAGGCGGTATGCATCAGGATGCAGAGGAATTCATGAGTTATTTGTTGAACTCGATCAATGAGTACTTTTCATCAACAACAAATGGCTCAAATATTATACAAGACAATTTCCAAGGTAAGTACAAGCATACAATAAAGTGTCTTACTTGCAATAACTCCAAAGACACCTATGAAGCGTTTTTGAGTTTACAGATCCCTATAACAAAGAATTTCAAAAATTTATCAAAGGCATTGAACAATCTTATCGAATCTCCAAACAAGGAGATCCTGAAAGGGGACAACAAGTTCCAATGTGACAATTGCAATGACAAGGTAAAAGCGGAAAGATCAGTGAATATCGATGAAATCCCCAACGTATTGATCCTACATCTGAAGAGATACGAGTATTCGGAAAAGGAAAACACACTGACAAAGTTGTTCAATAAGCTGGAGTATCCATTGAACTTGAGAATAGAAAGGATGAATAAAAATTATGAGTTGTCTGGTATAGTGGTTCATTTGGGGATGGATCCTTCTCATGGCCACTATGTAGCAGTTGTSAAGAACGATAAGTTTGGCTGGTTGATCTATGATGATGAAACGGTCATGGGAATTAATGAAAATGACGTTTTAAAGTTTTAYGGTTCTTTGGAGAACATGAGTGGAGCTTATGTCCTGATCTATAAAATTAAAGAACACAGCAGCAAGTCACCGTCTCCAGCCATGCATGATTCCAAGTCCAGTAGAAGAGGAAGCATCCTGTCGTTGAGYAAGAAATCCGAAGCAATCTCTCCAAACCAAAAGGAATATGATGCGAGGTTGAAAGCATTCATCAAAAACGATGATATCAAAAGACAAAGAGACCAAAGGGAGGCAACACRTACGGACATAAGCACACCAGTATCTTCAAGTGTAAAACTAAATGAGCTGAACAAAAGCAAAGCAGAATCCTCGACCGAGAAAAAGAAAAGGTTTTGGAAAATATAGCGAACGTATATACTAAACTWATGATATAAAAAAAACAACTCAGAAAAAAAAAAACAACGGAACACACTAAATCCATATCTCCATTGGGCATGAAGCATAAGCAAAATTGACACGGGAATTATGCTTTTAAGTACAATACGCATTTAAGAAACGTTTCAAATGAGTGATTTTAGATAAATCATCCTATTGGATAGGCTYTACCCATGGAGAAATTRGGGGTGTCATGCGTTTGAAGCAAACGTATGTTTTTATTCCCAAAAAATCTCCAGATTTACGCTAAGYWCTATTTTTTTTTATGTGGTTTTTTTTAAGGGGGACATAAARWAATGTCATTTTCAAWAAACACGGGGTATGTAAAAAAACAAGGGGGTTATATCATCAAAWGGTTTTACCAGTATCGATTAAGCAAATTCCCTTAACT
This sequence comes from Hanseniaspora opuntiae, assembly GCA_001749795.1. Lineage (NCBI taxonomy): Eukaryota > Fungi > Ascomycota > Saccharomycetes > Saccharomycodales > Saccharomycodaceae > Hanseniaspora > Hanseniaspora opuntiae. Next base: position 1,266,829 of record LPNL01000003.1, read on the forward strand.
TTTGTTAATATAAACTTTACTATATAAGCAGTTAGTCGTATTTTAATCAAATTGTAACTTTAATGTTAAAATTTGGAATTWGCAACAGTGATATGTAAAAAGACAGARCTTTAATGTAAGCCCAACATTTGTTTACAATACACTTTATCATTCACAGTTTGGTAACTAAAATTTGAATAACAAACACAACTACAATTCTTTAATACTTTCTATCTTATTATTTCTTTGAATTCTAATCATCACTTYAGAAACATTTCCACTATACAAAGATAATATTRAAGATTTAAAGCCAAAATTTGAAAAATCATCTCGTTCTAAAAAAAAAAAAAACTACGAAAAAAAAACAGTCATCATTCAGCCGTAAAGTTTTTAATCACTATGTCCGAAGACTCCGTTCAAAACTTCACCACTGATTTTGCCAATGAGGAGGACTCATACAACGGTGATCCAGATGTCTCCAGCGTCAGAGATCTTGCAAGATCTTTTACCAACATTTCCTTAAACTCTGGGACTCTTTACGACATACCTTTGAAAGAYGAAGATGGCAACATGATCACTGAGGATTCAAAATACAACTCCAAGCTTGACCCAAACTCACCTGACTTCAATGCCCACTTCTGGATGAAAAACCTTCATAAAATTAGAGAAACTGATCCAGACTACTACAAAAGCACAAACTTAGGATTAATCTACAAAGACCTATCTTGTATAGGCGAGTCCTCTGATGTCATGTATCAAAAAACATTTGTAAGTGTTTTACAGTACTTTGGAGAGCTTATGTTCAAAAAACTAAGACCTTCAAAGCCAGAGGACATGTTTACTATTTTGAAGCCAATGGATGGTATTTTGAAACCAGGGTCACTGAATGTTGTTTTGGGTAAGCCTGGTTCAGGTTGTACCACTCTTTTGAAAACMATTGCTGCCTCAACTTATGGTTTCAAAGTAACCAAGGATTCCTTTATGTCTTATGATGGCTTGACCCCTAAAGAAATTAACAGACATTATAGAGGTGATGTTGTATATCAGGCAGAAACCGACATTCATTTCCCAAGTTTGACTGTTTTTGAAACTCTTAAAAGTATTGCRCTTTTAACCACCCCAAGAAACAGAATCAAGGGGCTAACAAGAGACCAGTTTGCTACACACATGGCAGAGGCAACTATGGCCATGTATGGGTTATCCCACACAAGAAATACCAAAGTAGGTAATGAATTCATCAGAGGTGTTTCTGGTGGTGAAAGAAAGAGAGTCTCTATCTGTGAAATTTCCTTAATCAATGGTAAGATTGTGTGCTATGATAACTCATCCAGAGGTTTAGATTCAGCTTCAACCTTATCCTTTATCAAATGTTTGAAAACAGCCAGTATTGCCAACGAYACAACAGCGGTTGTTGCCATTTATCAATGTTCTCAAGAAGCCTATGATCTGTTTGACAATGTTATTGTTTTGGACAATGGATATCAACTTTACAACGGTCCTGCTCAAAAGGCAAAGCAATACTTCTTGGACATGGGGTACGTTTGTCCTGACAGACAAACTACAGCAGACTTTTTAACTGCTATAACATCTCCAAAGGAAAGAATYCAAAACAAAGAAATGTTGGCGAAGGGTATAAAAATCCCTAGCACTCCTGAAGAAATGTACAATTACTTCAGGCAATCTGAGATGTATCAAGATCTTCTCAAGGAAATTGATGACTACAGCAACAACATTAATGAAGAGACTAAGCAAAAGTTTATTGATTCTCACGCTGCGGCTCAATCCAAAAGAGCTAAACCATCTTCCTCTTATAGATTGTCTTATGGTCTTCAAGTCAAGTACTTGCTACAAAGAAATTTCACTAGAATCARAAACGACATTGGGTTGTCCGTCTTCATTGTTGTTGCAAACTCTCTGATGGCTTTGGTCATTGCATCAATGTTCTACAAGGTGATGTATCACACRAACACATCCACCTTCTTCTTTAGAGGTGGTTCTCTGTTCTATGCAATTTTGTTCAATTCCTTTTCTTCATTGCTGGAAGTCATGACTCTTTATGAGGCCAGAAATATTATTGAAAAACAAAAGAATCTWGCCATGTACCATCCATCTGCTGAAGCTGTCTCTTCGATTYTATCCCAGTTGCCTTCAAAGCTTTTGACCAATGTTTGTTTCAACTTATTCTTCTACTTTTTGGCCAATTTGAGAAGAGAGCCTGGTCCCTTCTTYTTCTACTTGTTGTTGAACTTCACTTGTGTTCTAACCATGTCCCACATGTTTAGATTCATTGGTTCAGCCACAAAGTCATTCCCTGAGGCGATGGTTCCTGGATCAGTTGTTTTACTGGCTTTGACAATGTTTGCTGGATTTGCCATTCCAAAGACAAAAATGCTGGGCTGGAGTAAATGGATATACTGGATCAATCCACTGCAATATGGATTTGAGTCTTTAATGATTAATGAGTTCCATGACAGAAACTTTGAGTGCGCTCAGTATGTGCCTACAGGTGGTTCCTACAATTCCATTGGCTTGGATTACAAAACATGCTCAGCTGTTGGTGCTGTTCCTGGACAGGACTTTGTCAATGGTGATCAATTTTTGAAATTATCATACGGCTATAGCCATGGCCACAAGTGGAGAGGCTTTGGTGTTCTGGTCGCCTTTGCTATCTTTTTCTTTTCCATTTATTTGGTTTTCACAGAATACAATGAATCTGCCAAGCAAAAAGGTGAAATTATYGTGTTCCCTCAAAGTATTGTTAGAAAGATCAARAARCAAAACAAATACATGAAAACACATCCAAATGATYTAGAAAATCCTATTGATTCAAAAGAACGTGATAACGAAAAGAACATTATCGATAATGATGATTCTGCAAACTCTGCCTACAAAGGTAAAGATGAATCATCCACYGATTCTGATGATGTTGGCTTAAGTGAATCAGAGGCCACTTTACACTGGAGAGACTTATGCTACGATATCAAGATCAAAGGTGAAACTAGAAGAATCTTGAACAAAGTTGATGGATGGGTTGCAAAGAGATCCATCACAGCACTAATGGGGTCTTCAGGTGCAGGTAAAACCACGTTACTTGATTGCCTGGCATCAAGAGTAACCATGGGTGTTGTTACTGGTAAAATCCTTGTCAATGGTAAACTAAGGGATAACTCATTCCCAAGATCCATTGGGTACTGTCAACAACAGGATCTACATTTGTCTACAGCCACTGTTAGAGAATCTTTAAGATTTTCTGCTTACTTAAGRCAGTCTGCAGCCATTTCCAAAAAGGAGAAGGAGGACTATGTTGAAAGCGTTATCAAGATCTTGGACATGGAAAAGTATTCCAACGCTGTTGTTGGTGTTATGGGTGAAGGTTTGAATGTTGAACAAAGAAAGAGATTGACCATTGGTGTTGAACTGGCAGCTAAGCCCAAGTTGCTAATGTTTTTGGATGAACCAACTTCCGGTTTGGATTCCCAAACAGCTTGGTCCATCTGTCAATTGATGAGAAAGTTGGCCAATCAAGGACAGGCCATCTTGTGTACAATTCATCAGCCTTCAGCCATTTTGATGCAAGAGTTTGATAGACTGTTGTTMTTACAGCCTGGTGGTAAAACAGCCTACTTTGGTGACTTAGGTRAAGGATGTAAAACCATGATCAATTACTTTGAAAGCAAAGGTGCTCCAAAATGTCCCCCAAATGCMAATCCTGCTGAATGGATGTTGGATATTGTTCAAGAAAGAGACTACCATGAGGCATGGAGACAATCTGATGAATTCAAGGAGGTTAAGAGTACCCTGGATGAAATGGAAAGAGAGTTGCCTAAGATCCAGATTACTGAGGACAAGTACACCCATGATTCRTTTGCTGCTAGCCCYTGGTTACAATATAAGTTGGTTTTTGTTAGAGTAATGCARCAAAATTGGAGAACTCCATTTTACTTGTGGTCCAAATTCTTCTTGGTRRTATACTCTGAAATCTTTATTGGRTTCACCTTCTTCAARGCTGACCACACGCTTCAAGGTCTYCAAAATCAAATGCTTGCTGTCTTCATGTTCACTGTTTTATTCAATCCATACTTGCARCAGTATTTRCCAGTGTTCAAGCAGCAAAGAGATCTATATGAGGCTAGAGAAAGACCATCAAGAACATTTTCATGGTTTGCATTTATCACTGCYCAAATGGCTGCTGAGATTCCTTGCAATTTCATGTCTGGTTGTCTAGCATTTTTCTGTTACTTCTATCCTATTGGGTTCTATCAAAATGCTTCAAATTCAGGTCAAYTRAGTGAGAGATCAGGACTGTTYTTTTTGTATTCTGTTGCATTCTTCATCTACACTGGTTCGTTTGCWGTGCTTGTGGCTGCTCCATTTGATGATCCTCAAACAGGTGGTCATATATCCTCYATTGCTTTCACCATGACTCTAGCATTCAACGGTGTTTTTGTGGGACCAAGTCAAATGCCTGGATTCTGGAAGTTTATGTACAGAGTATCGCCTATGACTTACTTAGTTGATGGTTTACTTTCAGTGGGAATTGCAAACAACAAAGCTGAATGCTCCACCTATGAATTCAGAGATATTATTCCACCGAAGAATATGTCATGTGGTGAGTACCTGGATCCTTATTTGAAAGCTGCAGGAACAGGATATCTTTTAGATTCTGGAAATGCGGAAGTGTGCAAGCTATGTTCAATTTCTTCCACAAATGCATTTTTGTCATCAGTATCATCCAAATATTCCAGAAGATGGAGAAACTTTGGTTTATTCTTGGYGTATATAGTATTTGACTATGCATGCACAATCTTGGTATAYTGGTTGGCCAGAGTTCCAAAGAAGAGTAGTAGAGTCAAGGAGCAAGGTCACGAAGAKGTTGTAGAACCAGAGAGTAATGTTGAAACCAAAGAGTAGACTATTATGATAYAGTTGAAGTAAAGTTATGTATCTAATGTATGTACTAGGCTTATTTTAATTTAAAAAGAAAACATATTCAAGTTTTTATTTTTTTTCTTTTTCCTGTTGTAGTGCTGTATATAAGTTTAATACATGGTTTGATGATGTTGATGCAGTTACCTAAATTGTTTGCTCTACGACATTAACATACAAGTATCAAAATGCTGATCAGCCARCATATGTACTGTTAGGAGATATAAGCTGATGGTTCAAGGCTCTGAATGATTAGATGATACATGAAGATATGAAGCAGTTGATGGGTTCTACATTTGTTAACTTGTGTGATAGTTTTGSTACATGGTAGCGTGATGACTCAAAGGCATATCTTATCTGGGAAAAGTTGTTCTTCTAGATTCYCTTAACGATGGATTCCATAGATAAGAACTTCCCAAACAGGAAATATTTRCTAGTGATTTTTGTTAAACACAGCTTWATRYAACTATTGCTTTTTTTTTTCATTTTACATGGGGGGGAAAAAAAAAAAATAAACTATTTCCCTTAGATGATAGCAACTGTGTATAAAAACTAAAGATAACTCTGATTACACTCATTTGCTTGTAACAAACTTGGSAAAATACAGTCATATACATGACCCAAACAACCAATAACACCATTAATTAATCATGACAGATACTGAAGAACAATCTAACTCAACTACTCAAAAAAGCAGAATTCCTTTCAAAGCAGAATACCCTTTTAATGTTAGAAAGAACGAATGTGACAGGATCTGCCAAAAGTATATAGATAGAATTCCTGTCATTGTGGAAAAGCAAGGTCTTGATTCCACGTCAGCATCCACTGAGTCTACCAAAAAGGTTTCCAAGTCTAAGGAAGTTCCTGCCTTGGATAAAAGAAAGTACTTGGTACCACAGTCCCTAACAATTGGCCAATTTGTTTACATCATAAGAAAGAGAATTGATCTTCCTCCAGAAAGGGCCATTTTTGTCTTTGTGAATAACGGTATTTTGCCAAACACTTCTTCTTTAATGTCGCAATTGTATCTTGAATACAAGGATCCTGATGGCTTTTTGTACATCAACTATGCAGGTGAAAACACATTTGGTCAATCTGTTTTTGAAGTATCTCACAAGAAAAAGTAACACATTTGGGTTTTGTTTTAAACTAATTTGAACAGTACTGTGCCATAATCATTAATCAAATGTTAACAAAAAAGAAGAATCGGAATAAACGACATGTAAGGATAAAAGGGGACCATTATATCAACAAAAAAAAGTACATTTATGTATGCTTACTAAATCTATATATATAAACTAAATTGATAAGAATTCTTTAATTGGATCATTTTTAATATCAAATGTTTTGTTTTCAATTAATTCAGTCAAGTTTTTGTCATTGGTATCAATAAACTCTCTCAAACTCAAATCCCTCAAATACCATGTCTTGATTAAATCTTGCATTGACTTGTTCAACACTTGAACAACTTCATTATCAACACTGTTATTGATCAAATCCTTGAAGTGGTAATACAACTTTTCATAAGAAATACCACATTTCAAAAAGGTAKTGGTAAARAAGTCTTCGCTCTCACGCTTAGAAATCTCTTGTAACTCTTGTTTGAATGTTTTGTGACAGTATTTGATTAGCATAACAACAAGCTTATCAATTAAAAACAAGTGTTTGTTGTCGTTCAGTCTGTTGCCTAACTTTATGAAGTTTAATTGCAAGATTTCCAAACTACCAAATTCAGTGAAACCTTCAAAGAACTTTTCCCAAGTGTCTAAAATAACATCGATATCTTTAAAGTTAGTTAAGTTGAATATCAACAAACAGATTTCCTTGTATCCCAAAGGTTCAGCAAATTCATTAAACAGGTAATCGCAAGTCAAAATTTTAGTTTCTGAAAGCTCATGGATCATTGTTTGCTTTAGCTCMTTTTCAATAGGTCTGGCATCATCCTTTAACAAGGTCAAGATTTCAAATTGGATATTTGCCACATTCAAGTACARTTCAATTTCGGATATCARCTCAGTRACATCAGTATTGATGCTTTTGGTCTTGGATAACCCATTGGCTCTGGTCAAGTACTCCAGTCTTTTATTKATGTTTAATTCCAAAGTCTCATCRACACCTAACTCAAACAGTACCTTGGCAGCCTCAATGAACTTATTTAGCTTTATGTAGTATTTCCATAGTAGGTTCTTCTTCTCCAATGGAGTGTTTTTAGTTTCGTCTTTGGTCAAGTATTCCAGTAAAATTGAGTTGTCCAATTGTAACAGTTCAGAAGATTTGCCATTTTCAATTAACCAATCATATAAAGTGAACTGGAAAATTTTATCTTTGTTGTTTTTRAAGATCATGACATATACAGACTCCTTGATCTTATCAACAGCCTTGTCTTCATCGAATTTRATCAAGATCTTRAAWACAAGATCATACAGCTTCATTCTTTCTTCATAGTAAACTTTTCTGTAATCAGCATTGTTGGAACCTGAGTCTAGGTATTGTTGTGCTAAGTTGCTCTTATCAATGTTACCGCATACGTTCAGCAAAAAGTCAATAGCCATAGGAATTAGGTTATTGTGCACAGTCAACAAGGATAACAAATCGTTTAAGTAATCGTTACACTTTCCAATCATGATTATTTGAGATGTTATGAACTCGGTTGATCCMCCTGTGCTGAAAATGTCCTGGAATCTATCGTTTCTCATGTTTCTGTTGTTTCTTGATAGCTCGGATATGTTCAACTCATATAACTTGTTAATCAAGGCTAGACAACTGTTTAATTGGAACTCTAAGTGCTCATCRCCAGTGTAGTTGTTGTTACTACTCTTGTTGTTTATATCAATGATTTCAGAACATTTGTGTATRTGYTCTTTGATCTTGTATCCCARAATRTCATGGTTTGAGCAGAATGTGCCACATTTTCTTTGTAACAAGTCAGTGATTGAATCAATYTTRTATCCTTTGATCAAGTTGTTATTGATGATACCTGAGCATATYTCCTTAATTAGCTTGTTGTACTTTTCACTTTTTTTCAAGTCACCATAATTACCACTGGCAAACAAATCCCTGAAAGACATGCYYAAYAACTCACACTGGGAGTTGTAATCRATTTCATTGAARATGGAATCAAACTCCAARTAACTTCCTTCAGTGCCCTTAACTTCACATTCCTCATACAAGATGTTCAAGAAAGACAARGACTCCTTGATGGAGATGATCAGCTCTAATAARGAGGAAATGACAAATATTTCAGATCTGGATTCAGGCAGGATTTTGCTGTTTCCTGATTGTTTCTTGCTTTTTATATTGGCAGACAAGCTGTTTTTGGATGTAAGCAAGTATTCATGTCTTTCCAAAAAGTCATCCAATATGAATATAGAGGACAAATAAAACTCTAAATTGACCTTGGATATAGAAATGCCATTRATCAATCTAGTGTTTACCAAGTTTTCCTTGTCACTTTTGGATAATTTGTATTCTGGGTTCTTAACAAAAACAGGCTTACTCCAGATATCTCTAAACAATCTAGACACCAATAATACAATTGCATAATACTTTGGAGATAAATGAACAAACGGATTTTGTGCTGAAGCAGTCTCAGGTATTTCAGCATCTGTATAAGAGCTTAAGAACATCTTTAGGGCTTCGTTTTTACTTAAACTGGAAGTGTTGAGCTTCATTGAGTTGAACAAGGAGTTTAGGTAAAACTCAATTAACCCATGCTTGGCCATAAAGGCATTACTTGCTGTTTGAACGTCCTTGATTTCAGTATCCTTCTTTTTTTTGGTCATGGCACTCTCACTTGCCATGTTTTCAGTGTGATTTCTTGAAGATTCTTCATCGTTGGTGTTTTTCAAGCTGCATATGATCAGTTCATCTAAAATCTCATCTGATGTCTTTAACTTATAAGTAATCAATCCCTTGGCTGTAAGTATATCAATTGTYAATGGGACATTGGTATATTGGTTCGCATAAATATTGGAGTAACCATTTGGTAATGATGCGTTATTCTGAATATTAGCTGGACTATTTTTAAAMGAAATTGCCTTTACTGGGCTGTCCATGTGGGCTTGGAAGCAATTTTCCATGTACACATTGTTCTCCTTTAGTAATCCAAAATCTGGAACAGAGATGAAGGTGCTATATCTCAGAACATTCTTTCCAGTTTTGTCAGTGGCTTGTTTTGTGATTGGAGCTACAAAAATACCAGGCTCAATCATAGTGGCTTTGTTGCTAGTTTTGACCAGGAAGGTACTTGAGCTTTGTGCATATTTATAGGCTTGTTGGTTGTTCAAATCCATTCTTGCAGCTTGCTTGATCTTGTCAACGTCAAATGATGGAGTAGGTGGCATTTTTATTAAGTTTGAAACATACAAGCCCTTTAAAGTATGTGAATCAGAACCCAAAGAAAAGCTTGAATACAAGTTGTCTTGACTTCCTTTCAAATAAACTCTCCAACCAACACTGGTGATGGCCATTAAAAAGTACTCATTTGACTGGTGTTTACTAATAGGCACAATGCTAACAATTTTATGAAATACTTTTCTTAAGCGAGCAATTTTTCCTCTTTGAACTTTGGTAATGAATGCATCYTCAGATAGAGCAACTGGACTCTTAAGACTAGTGCTATTTTTGTTAAATTGGTAAGCCTTTAAATTCCCATTGTTTGTTAAACAGTAGATAATCCTTCTTGTTTGATCCATGGTCACTTGCACAAAGTGTTCAGAACTACTAGACAACAATGCAAAAAACTTTGTAGGAATGATGTTGGATAGRAAATTGCTGGTGATACAAACTTTATAACAGGCTTTCTTTGTRTTAGCTGTGTCATAAATCAGTTCCCAAATATTCGTGTCWGAAGTAGTTGAAAAGTATACGTTGTTGTTGGAAGTATCAGTAACAAAATGGTTAACTTCAAATCCGTCCAGCTTRCACRATAAGTCCGTCTTGTAAACCATTAGATTATCTTTATTGGTGGTGTTAATGGCCAAAATTTGTATATCTTGTTTGGTGGCAACAATCAATAGGTGAGTTATTTTCTTYACAAAGTATGCTTCCTTTGGTTGAACTAAGATTAYAGATGTAAYATCATTGTCAACATCAAATGTTTGAAAACTTTCTGGCTTGCTAGGATTCCACAAGATGATTTTGTTGCCTATGACATAATAACAACGATCTAAGTCATTGAAAATACCACTTTTAACAATACCAGTGCTATTGTCYCCCTTTCCATGTTGTTTCTCGTATGATTCTATAATATTGTTTAGCTCCTCTGGTAATGGAGTAGATTTGAACTTCTTTAAGGGCTCTGTCATAGTATTGTTTGTATTGGCAAATTGGTATTTGGTGAATTCCAGTGATGTTGATCTATCCAAAGCAGRAGTTGTGTTGTCATATTTGATCAAAGCATCAACGTGTTCGGCAGCTAATTCCAAAGGAGCCTTTTCATTTATGTACTTTGWTGTTGTCATTCCATTCATGACCTTGCCTAAGTTATTGTTCATATTAATGAGTAGTTGYTGTTCCATAGACAGTCCAAAGCCAAAACTGTTGACATTGAATTCATTGACCATACTGTTGGATAAAATGCTTCCATTGACGGAACTTGRATTTATAYTTTTATTTAAATTCGATGATGTTCTATAATTTGATTGTGGCTTAGTAACTTTACCCGAAGTGCTTGAAWAACTATTACCACCATTTGGTTTGTTGGTGAAATGGTATATACCGGACATATTGATGGTATAGAATATTAAAACTTTGGTTTATATCTAAGTTTTTGATGTGTTTATAGGTCAATTAAGTAGGTGTTTAAAAAWAAAAATAAAAGTGGTGAAGGTAAACAAATACGTTTTTAACACAATTGCTGGGGGGGGAAATGAAAGTAAAAAAAAAAAAAWWTTTTTTTTCTTTTTTTTTTTTCTTYTYTTMWTTYAGWMWGWYWGARCATTTGRTTTTACCKTTTTTGGRTTCASCMACYGTGTAGCGCATTGATTCYATCATTTTCAAACTGAGCACGTTTCTTTTTTTTTTTTTGAGTTGCTCGATATWTYCWGAGYAATGCACGTGATAYAAGCWMAYTYGGTGRAAATGGATGACCAAGGATTTAATCAATTACACAAAAAAACAAMACTTTAATAGTYAACATGGAGAGAAAAGGTTTTAAAGAGCTTAGCGCTTTACTGAACATAAAACATGCAAGARCAAAGTTTCAATAGACCCAACTATTGTTTATMAGAAAAGTAAACTATAAACCATATGTTTAAATAACCAATAMAAAAATGGTAAACCTCGATSTAACRAATYCAAAAAAAATTAATATTTTCAAAGACAATCTTTTCGACACAATAAATAAGAACTCTGACAGAAGCAAAATTATTAATGCCATWARAAATAGAGATMTAAATATTGATATCAGAAAAGAAAAARTAAAAGAAAGACAATTTGTTAAGCCTGTAGAATCTGAAAATAATGTAGAMAAATCCAATGACAGYAATGCAGATATTATGGCAAAATCAAGCACGAGTRTGCTTAGCAGRTTGCCTGTAGTGGAAACTCCAAAAAATAATWATTTCTTTTCAAATGTTGAAAAAAACTTCAAAAACGAAACAAAGCTGAAAACTCAATTACAAGTTTTTCATGACCAAGCAGACGCCATATTTCAGCAAAAAATAARGGCTGATGAAAACTATTTAGTTCTGTCAACTAATTCTGAAAGCACTAGGGATAGTAAYAACTATCTCAATGGCTTAAGCATAGTAAAGCCAAAGGAGATGGGAAGTGAACAAATAAATGAAARAAGAGCTTTAAACTCAAAAAATATTGCTCTACAAGAATATCGCTTRGAGACTATATTTAAAAACAGCAATGTTTTTTGTAATCACCCATCATGYAACAACTTTTTAAAATACTATAAGACTCTTAATATATCAACAGAGTCATCATATTCATTTATAAGAAGATATCTTTTTTTTGAAATGGAAATGTTTGAAAGTAAGCAAAAGTTGTCAGAAGGGAACATCAGACAAGAATGTTTTTTGAATTCGATTTATAACGATTTTTTGAAAAGAACTTATCAAATGGCCGGAGAATTTGACAAGCCAATGCCTGAGTGGAAATTCTTRAACACACACATGGAAGTACAGRATGAAGTTGACTTTGACCTAAATTATTGGTGYATRAAGTCCGARAACAGCTTAAAYGATTGTWCAATATTAAATGAKGAGTTGGGTTGTCCAGAGAATGAAATTGATTWCTTGGGCAACCAGTGTATCGCTGTCAATAACAAGGAAAATATATCGGATGTATACGTTGAATTGACATCTTTTGCAAAGCCAATGGCTAACTCTCAGTTGAAAAAAAACAAGATTGATAAAAATACRATCAAAAACAAAGCCCATAAAAAAATAYCCATATCATCCCTTAATGATAGAGCTGGAGAGTTTTCAAAGACTGAAAGAAAACTAAGAAACAAGATCGTTGCAGCAACAAATAAGGAGTTGTATTCGAATTGTCATACAGATTCTAAAAAAAATGCTCAAATAGAAAATGAMTTGTCATTTGCCAATAATACTGACYTRCCACCCTGGTTTTCAAGTAACTTTCATAAAATAAACAAGAAWATCTTATATAAACCCCATATGCCCAAGCATTAAAACATGAGTTGATGAGACGCGTAAATTTTCWTTTTCTTCTTTTTTTTTTTTTTTGATTCTAAAAAAATTATAACTTGCGGTTTATGATTCACACAAAGTTCGTAAGCAAATTCATGTGCCAGAAAGAGAATACTTGTGTTACTGAACCTAGAGTCTYTTTACAACSTTWAARGAAAAAATAAAAATAAACAATAATATACGGAGGCAATGGGTATTACTGCTTTTTTGCCAAATCTCAAATGCACCAACAGACCGATGAGTCTTAGTGAGCTGTCAGGGAAGATCCTAGCKGTTGATGGATTTTCATGGCTCCACAAGTCTGTGTTTACCTGTCCTGAGGAGTTGAGTTCAGGCAAGCCCACTCAGAAGTATATAGCCTTTTTTGAGAAAAGAATCCGTATTCTACAATCCTTGGGTATTCAGATATACATGGTTTTTGATGGGAACAGCTTGGATGCCAAGAAGGGGACGAATGATAAAAGACGAGATGACCGGTTGAAGAGCAGGRTGAAGGCAGAGGAATTTCAGAAAGCGGGCCAGTTCATGAAGGCWAGAGACCAGTTTGCCAGGTCGGTCTCCATWTCAGCTGAAATGTGCAAAACTTGGATCAACGTATGTAAAAGATACARTATCCCCTATGTGGTGGCTCCCTTTGAAGCTGATTCTCAGATGGTATATTTGGAGAAAAAGGGTATAGTTGATGGGATTATATCTGAGGACTCMGACTTGATTATYTTTGGATGTCAAAATCTATACACAAAGGTAGACTTTGACAAAAATAGTTGTGTGTTRATTGAACGATCACAGTTTTATCGATTGAAGGAGGATGTTAACGCCAAGGGGATCCCAAAGTTTGATATTTCAGAGTTCAGTCAATTGGATCTTATAAAGCTTGTCTGTCTATCAGGATGTGACTATACGCCCGGGTTGTTTCAAATTGGTTTAATCAAGGCTTATAATTTGTTAAAGGAGTTTAAGTTTGATATTGAGATAATTCTACAAGCCATTGAAAGGGAATACATTAAAAAAAAAGGTAACAAGCCATCATTGGTAAATCCAATTCCGGAGGGGTACTTAGATGACTACTATAGAGCACTTGCATGCTTCCAGTACATGTTTGTGTTTGACCCTGTTGAAGAAAAAATGAAGAATTTGAACGAGTTGCCACATGACGCCGATACGTCTTTGTTTAAATATTTGGGCTCTGTTGCTAAGACAGATGGAACAATATCCATTTTGAACAGTATGGATGAAATTGATCACGATATGCAAAGACTCTTTAGCCTGGGTGAATTGAAGTACAGATGTTTAGCTAAGTGGTTTGATAGAGAATTTGCTATAATAAACAAAGTTGACACAGAAAATGCACCACAAGTGTTTGAGTTTGAAAARRAAAAAATAATGGATATGTTCAAGGACAAGGAAATTAAGTTTATTTTGCCAAGCAAAAAGGCAAAACTTTCAAGATCGCATACAGAACCAGCAGATATCATGCTTCAAAGCAAGGTTGAAAAGCGAAAGTTACTGTCAAGTGTATCTATGAAACAAGTCAGTTATTCACAAAGTAAATATTTTGGACCAAAGTCTGCCCGTRTTTCTTCTGTTGAAAACCGTGTAGAAGTTGTAGTAAAGCGTGAGTTAACGAAGGAAAATGAAGCAGAATATATTGAATCTTTGGATTCAGGTGTGCATGAAATCTCCTTAAACAACCATCCTAACCATATGATAGTTGACTTTTCCGAAAAGAAATTTGAAGARGTAAATCCAGTTGAGGAAAGTGACATTGAACCTTTTGATGATCAAGATGATATAATAAATGCCACAATACAGCACAAATCACAGCTTTTGGAGGAAATCGGGAGCTTTGTTTATAAACCAGAAGAACAACCAAATTACYTCTTGAGTCCTGTAAAACCCAGAATCACCAAAGAAGAAACAAAGGGAGAAATAATTTTATCACCAGTGAAAWTGTCTTCCAAMTTGGAGWSTGAAGAGATGCTAGAAAATAGTTCACCAGTCAAGAAGAAGCACAAGGGGACTAGGGAAGAGTTGATGAGCAGAGTCAACAGATTAGGTGGGTTTTTAGAAAGAACCAGACAAAGTGAATTTCAATCACAAAAGTTATCAAAAAGAGCATATTCCRCTGGTTTGTCGCAAGGCGAAGTTGATCTTACAAAGGAAACAACACCTTCATTGAAAGACACTATAAGCGATCGTGAAACTAAGAACATAGTGGGAGCACAGCCTGTTGATATGATCAAATCTGAATATAATGGTGGTAAGAAACAAGAACCCACTGAACCAAAGCCTATTAAGGTCAAGACCATCAAGTTTCCAACAGGAACAATAACAATCTTCGGCAAGAAATAGAAAAGTTTATATAGAAATGTAATACATGACCGCACATACTCAGTCAAGATCTTCTTTCTTTTGTTTGATTCTTGGGATGGGTATTTGAAAKTTAGTCGTCAAGATTGCTTATAAAGGATGTGATACCTGKCAATAGCTTTTAGTATCTGAGGGAGGGGTTTATTATTTTCCTTTTTTACAAAAAAAAATATAAAACTGAGTTTTTTCTAACGTAAGCGGGGGATACATCGATTCTAACAAAAAAAGAAAGAAACATTTTAATAATCAAGATAATATAACAWTYAATCATTGATTGAAAACACCATTGATCGATAAAAATATAACAAAAAGGGCATGCTAAAAATCAATAAAGTTTTGCTAACATCTAAAAAGTTTAAGTACCTACCTGAATACAAGCTCAAATGTGGTATTGAGATCCATACACAGTTGAATACCAAGTACAAGTTGTTTTCCAACTCCAGAAATGATTCATTCAGGTTCATGGACCAGCCAAATAGTCTTGTGAGTAATTATGATCTGGCAATTCCAGGAGAGCAGCCAATGTTCAACTATGATGTTYTGAAGCAAGCCCTGAAACTGGCTTCGTACTTGAACTTYCAGRATATCAACAAAAACTCCAAATTTGACAGAAAACACTACATGTATCCTGACAACCCACAAGGTTACCAAGTCACACAAAAGTTTAATCCAYTGGCTAAGCATGGACACTTGAAGCTGACTAAATTYTTGGATGGGATAGACARAGAGGAAAAACTGATAAGATTGAGCACTCTTCAGATTGAACAGGACACAGCAAAGACAATCTTGAAGGACTTTGATGATTTGGAGAACGGAGAACAAAGCGGGATGCTGAAAATAGACTGCAACAGAAACAACGTGCCACTTATTGAATTAGTCACCGAACCTGATTTTGAAGATATCAAAGAGGTGATAACCTTTGTGAGCAAGTATCAGCAGATTGTAAGGTTTTTGGAGATATGTAAAGGTGACATGGAGGAAGGAAACTTGAGATTTGATGTGAACATCAATGTGAATGACCACCACATAGCGGAGTTGAAAAACTTGCCCACACCATCYGCAATAGAAAATGCATTGAAATATGAGTATAACAGACAAGTAGAAAACTTGAAAGAGGGAAATARGGGATCCAAGGAGACCAGAAGTTGGGATAGTGAAAAGACATATTCATTAAGAGACAAAAAYGAGGTTGTTGACTACAGATTTATGCCAGACAATGAACTGAAACCATTGAGGTT
Organism: Hanseniaspora opuntiae; assembly: GCA_001749795.1. Lineage (NCBI taxonomy): Eukaryota > Fungi > Ascomycota > Saccharomycetes > Saccharomycodales > Saccharomycodaceae > Hanseniaspora > Hanseniaspora opuntiae. The sequence goes on from LPNL01000003.1 coordinate 1,283,006, forward strand.
TACAGACAAGTTTTTACAGCAAGTGAAGAATGAAATCCCATTCAACATTGATGAAGAGATCTTGAAGATGAGAAGTTCTCCTTATAACGTTTCTGACAAGCACATTAAGAGTCTTCTCAAGTTTGAATCCAGTCAATTGGAGAAGACCTTGAGGGTGTATAATTACTACCAAACTATGGCAAATAAGTACCTTTACAACTTAGCTGGAGCAAACCAAAACATTAAAACTTTGAACAACTTGTTTGTGAACAATATTTTGATATACCTGCAGCAAGAACAGATTAATATGACTTTTGAGGAGTTTGAAAGCCTGTATTCACATGAGTGCATCATAGATTTGGTTAACATAATCAATGAAAACGAGCTGATAACGTCGCCTAATGTGTTGAACTTATTGACATACGTTTTCACAAGCAAGATTCCTAATCCTGATTGGGAACAATTGATCATAGAAAACGATCTAAAAAAAATATCAATACATTYCCTAGATGAAGAAGTTAAGCAAGAAATCTTTGAAAAGGTTATAGAAGAACTCSACATGACCAAAGTTGTCAAGATACTGAAGAAGGATGTTGACACATGGACTCCAAGAGCACATATCAGCTTCAACAACTTTGTTAATGCTAGTATAAGAAAGGGGTTAGAAATCACCGATAACAAAATTGATCCTGAACATATAAGAGAGCTCGTACACGATAATCTTATATCAAAGAGAGAAGCAATTGTTAAAAGATTTTCTTGATCGATAAAATATGTTTATTTGTAGCCTAAAAAATAATCAAAATGTGTATAWTCCTTTATATAATAAAAATCCCTAATCATGTAATTATTCTTATCATCAAGACCAAACACTTGAGCTTCCATCAGGTCTCCAAATTTGGTTGTTGGTCTTTGTATATATATTTTGGTAMATTTGGTTGTTTGAGTAGAATCCATTCTCCATGGTATCTTGCTTCATTGTTTGTGGGTATTGCATGTTRTTGCCAAATCCGTAGTTCATTGGTGGTGGTGACTGGACCAGTGTGGATCCAGTGCTATTATTGGTGACTACTCCTTGCTGATGGTTCATGTTATGTTCCAGGTTCTTGTAATATTCATTGTAGATATTTTGGTGAGTGTAATAGTTGTTAATACCCATGTTTGAGAATGCATTGTTGGTAGAGTCAACTACGGGTGTTTGCTGATAATACATRTTTTGAGTGTTGTATCTTATGGATTGGTTGTTTACTGGATAGCCATTGGACATATCGGTGTACCCATTCAAATTTGGAGGAATCAAAAAGTTGTTCACAAAGTCGTTTGAGTTTTGCTGGTTGTACAATGGTTGAGATTGTTGCTGAACCTGTTGTGTGTTTTTTTCTATAATTTGGTTATCTTGTTTGCTTTTAACTTCTTCATATTGACTAATGTAAGCTTGCATATCTTCAATTTGTGAAAGAAAYGGTGTTCTAGTGATTTTTAATGGCATGGTGTGTTGTTTTTTTTTTATTTGATTAAATGTCAAATCCTAAAATTAAATGTTTTGAGWTGTGATTTTGTATTMTTATTTGTGTTTGTTGCGTGTTCCTAGAAAATATAAAATACTTATTACAATTGAAGTATTTGTTAAATGATCTTGTGTATGTCCTAAAAGTACTGATGAAATATATGGTRTAACCTAATAAAATGTACTATTCCTAAAATAAAAGAGAGAGATGATTAACTAATCAATATGTGGTGCTATATAAAAGAGTAAAAAAAAAGATATCAAATCTTGTTGAGTGTTGAGAAAAAAAGAATACTGTCTTTTGATAGCTTGTCTTGATTTACAATCAGATTTCAATTGAAATAAACAGATAAATAAATAAAGGATTGATCAAGAGAAATTAACAATTGAATGATTATTTTTTTTTTGTTGTAAATCTTTCCTTGGTGATGACCTTATTTCGCTTTTTCAAGAAAATATCACAAACATGATGAAGATTACAAAAAATCATCATTGKGTGTTTCACGATTCCAASAAAAAAAAGAAAAAAAAAAAGAAGAAAAATTTTCTTCTGTGTCAGTGAGATAGGTAACTGTGTAGCGTTTGTGCAAAAAATCCATTTAGCACACGTGACTGCCAGGCAACTTTCGAAAACAAATGACAATGTAATTTCAAAATRACATATACAACKACAAGTGAGTCAAATAACAGAWGTTTATATATATGATAGAATGTAGGAATATCAWAGAATACTAATTTWAAAAAAAAAATCCCAAMAAAAAAATAAAAAAAAATAAGAGAAAACATTGACTGTTAGGAGAAAAATATCAAACGCTATCATTACCTCTTCTTTTCTTTAATTTCCTCATCGGTGCATTGATGTATTCTTATCACCACTGGATTGTTGGGCTTGCTACCTRCACTTCCATATGACCAATCATAGGACAGTGCGTATGCAAGCAGTGTCCCGTTGGCATTGAAACTGGAGGCCACTATGGGGTAGCTTGCTGTTGGCAGGCCCTTGATTCTATGTCTTTCTCTGACATTCCAGAAACTTATCACTCCGTCTGAAGCAGCAGTTGCCAATGTTCCATAGGTTGGGTGTATCTCAACACTGTTGACTGCATACACGAAGGATCCCTTGTAGTTTGTTGGAATGTTGCCAAGGGTGTTGTTGGTCAGGTTCAATGGGTTGAATGTTCTTTGTGATTGTCTGTGGCATCTGAATGTGAAGCCATCCTTCTTGTGGACAGCCTCGTCAAAGTACACAACAGAACATCTGCCCTCGATGGATGCAATGATGAACCCCTGGTTTCCTGGAATGCACTTCAATCCACGCGGTTGYTGCTTCAAGTTGATCTGTGTTGTCTTGAAAATCACATTCGGTTGGGTCATATTRATCAAGTGAACATTTTTATTTGCACACCCACAAACCAGTATACCACTATCGTTTGCATCCATACAAAACAGCTTGTCTGGTAGCTGCAGGCTGCTCAATGGCTGTGTTGCATTGAAAGTTCTGATGTCCCAATAATTAATAACATTGTTAAAGGATCCTGATATGATCAGCTCCATTCCGTTTATAACTGCCCTTTTCAAAAACGCTACTGGTGAGTTCAATGTGGCCAGTGTTTGAAGACTTCTTGTTTGTATGTCGTATATGTGGATGATCCCATCAGCGCCTCCCGATATTACCTTGGTCCCATCTGTGCTGTACAASGAGCTCAGGACTGGAGCGTTCCCACTATGATTGTATTCCAAAAACTTGRTGATGGCACCTGTTGCAAAATCCCAAACACGCACAAAGCCATCCCAAGAACTTGTCATGAACTGTGTTTGATTGRCAGGGGAAAACTGGATGTCAGTGATAGAATCTGTGTGTCCATTGTCAAGACTTATTTCATTGGGCAACACAGGTATGTTGATTGGACCGCCTTGGTTGCCTTGCAGCAAGGGGTTTGTGTTGCTGGTTGTGCTTAGTGTGCTTGGCTGTGACCCAAAGGTATTGCTATTTTGCTGACCAAACCCATTGGAGAGTGTTGTTTGAKGCTGGTTGTTAGCGCCCCCAAACAATGAAGTGGGCTGCKGATTGTTTCCAAATGATCCAAACATTAAGAGTTAATTTAACTTGTTTGAGTTTTAAATGTTGGTTGATATCAATTATATCTTCAGTTGGAAACAAAGCTGAAGAATATCATTATTTATGATGTTATTTTTTATATGTGTTTTTCGCCCTTTCCTCAGTGG
>LPNL01000003.1:1286817-1354865 GCA_001749795.1 Hanseniaspora opuntiae
ATAAGCTGAAACAAAGAAAAGAAACCTTTTTTAACGAAATTTATTGTTAGATACTTTATAGGTATATAGGTATATATGGATTAAGATATTAGATGTTCAATTTCTTTTTCATTTTATTGGTCAACTTGTTGATTCTGTTGTAAATACCTTCCGACTTGACAGAACCATATTCATTTGAAACAGCCTCGTCTTCAGAGGTGTTGTTGGCACTGGTCTTCTTTGAGCTTATGGAGATGTTTTCTTCCTCAACGCCATCTTCAGTCTTCTTGACTTCGTCATATGAGGCAACGTCTGTTGAGGAGGTGTCTTCATCGTCGTCGTGTTGCTTGGACATACCAACAGTTTGTAGTTCTTCTTCTGTTAGTTCACAGTATGGAATCATGTTTCTCTTTCTGGCTTCCTCGGTGGAGAATGCGTTGTAGTAATCCTTGTCATCAGGGATGGATTGTTGAACTGGCCAGATCAAGCATAATATCCAGTACAGGAAGAACGCTAGCAATGAACTGGTAAAGCAGTTGGCATAAAAGTAGTTCATGATACCTGTTTGGGCAGTTGTAGGGTTTTCAGGCATGTGGATTTGRTAGTAAATACCAGGCAAACCAGGAGCAGTGGCAATCACCCAAACAACAACAGCTCTCCAATTGATACCCTTGTAAAAGTAGTAGTCACCGTGGATAACGAAYCCTTGCGTGACAGAGTACTTTTGGTTTCTGATGCAGAAGTTATCACAGATCATAATGGCCAAGATAGGAGTCATGACAACACCAAATGAGGACATAACAGTTAAGAAGGTGGATGAGGTGTTGAAGAAGTTCCAAGGTTGACAGGCAAAACTCAAAGCAGCACAGGCCATGGCACCTCTGTAGATGTTGATGTACTTTGGCAAGACACCKGAGGCATCAAATCCAGCTGGAACACCACATGAGGAAATGTTGTAGGCCAATTGGGACAATGTCCATGACAACCCACAGAAGAAGATACCACATCTGGCCTTTGAGGTGTAATGGTCGTTCAAGATCAACTCACAGATCTGGTATGGTTGCCAAACATCCTCAGCAGAGACATTGTAGGCCTTCATGGCAGCAGAGGTACCAACAACACCCATGATAGGAACAACAGTGGTTGGAATTAGCAATCCAAGGGCAATACCAAGGTTCATGGTGTACTGGTTGTTACAGAATCTTGARTAATCAGATTGGTTAACACACCCAGGAGAAACAGAACCAAACCAGTATGAAGCCATGTAGACGAATTGTGTGGCAAATTCCTTACCRTGGATGGTTTGGGATGAACCGGAGAAACCTGAACCAACACCACCAGCCTTGTGTGTTAGGTAGCAAACCAAACCAATGAATGAGGCCATACACAAGAAGGAAGCGATGTTCAAAAGGTGATTGATCCTGTATGGCTTAATGTAGTAAGCGAAGATACAAAGCAAATGGAAAATCAGGAACCCRATCAACTCCTTSGTTGACATGGCAACAGAGGATGATAGAGTGTTTTTCATGTTCAAGTACTGAGGCCATATACACTCGATCATCAAGTTGACACAGTAGGCACCCATGAAWGCATTGGACCCGTAGTTGACAATGGACATCAGGATTCTTATGAGGATACCCAAACCAGAGCCGTAGATACCAAAGACAAATCTTTGRGTYAGGGTGTAACCAAYTTTGTAGTTGATACCCTGGTATGAGTTGGCGATGGTGAAAAGCAAAGTGATAATRTCACCAACAAAGTAGGCCAAGATGATGTTACCGTATGACATACCGATACTGGAAGCAGAGGAAGCAGCGGAGTAAGTACCGATTTGGAATGATAGCAACCCCCAGTAGGAGAARTTKGARAAGAAACCCCAGGTTTGGTGGSTTCTTGGGATAGGCAGTAGATCTCTGTTTCTAAGAACGGAGTTAGTTGTTCTCTTAGATTCTGGAATTTCTAATTTCTTAAGAATTAGTTTTAAAACAGACATGTTTGGAACAGGYTAGTATTATGCTTGGTTAKATTATTACTTCTATTTCTAGTTTGTATTTCTCAATAATAAAATATCTCTGACCTTCGTTTCTTTATATATATGTCRAAATTTTYAAAAAAAAGAGTCAARCTGGTTATTAGAAATACTGAATAAAATCTCGAAGACCTCAAGAAGATGTATATCGTTTGATCGAGAATGCAATACAAAGTAAAAAAAAAGAAAAAAGAAAAGATACAGCTGTGGATATCTGTTAAATTGATTATTGATATTGTCAAAAATAAAAGGAAAAAAGTTGAATTAGAGATCTCCTTATTATCTTCTGATGCTATTCCAGTGGTTGTGTATTGTGTTCGTGARGACCATGGGCTAATTAAAATGGAAATAAAGACAGTTTGAGCACTCTTTTGTTGATTTGATATCTACAAAGACTCTTGYTCATAATGATGTGAGACTAAAAYAGCTATACGATGACTTATGAAAATCCTTTTCTTTTGTTTTTTGACGAGATGTACAAACTTGAAAATAATAAAAGGTCTTTGAATATTATTCATTTTTTTTCCCCCCTTGCTGTTTTAGCTTGTGGATGCCCCCCAGTCAGCCGTGTGTGCAAACTGTGCTCAGTCACTGCACCTGGTTCGTTGAGGACTCAAAAATATATTCACTTTTTTTGTGTAAGGAAAATAAAATAAAAATAATGAATATTATGATACACTGGTCGGATGTAACCATTACAAATTATGATACACTTACTTATTATTGGATGTTGAACTGTTCTTTTTGATTCTATTGTTTGCAAGTCGCTGCTCCATCGACATCAGCTGCTCATCGTATGCTGTCAAGTACGGCACCTGGCCATTATTCACGCCGTTGTACACATCATTCGTGTGCGACGACACGCTTCCTGTCTGGTAGCTGTGCACATTGCTCATTGGTGTTGTTGCGCTGCTGTTCCCGTTCTTCATCCCCATGACATTCGCCATTGTGGGGTACTCGTTCTGCTTCACCAGCGGTGTTATCTTGTTCAGTCTCAGCTGCACCATCTGCTGCGTTTGGAGACTTCTTCTTCTCTTGCCTGTGTTTCTGTTCGGGTTCGCAAAKCCATACTCACCCGCGTCATGTCCGATCATGTTCTCATTTTCATCAACTGACTCATCATTCTTCGCAGCATGGTTCTCAGGTGATCCCTGCGCTGAGTTGTATGCATATCCCTGTCTGATGTTGTTGTACTCTGYTTCGCTTTTCCACTGGCGATGCTGCTGTAGCTGCTGTTGCTCTTYCAGCTTGTACATGATATCAGCATTGTTCAGCCCCATACCATCGTATGCTTCCTGGTGAGATGGTGACTTTTGAAACTCATTCGATCTGGAGTTCGGTGGCTGTGGTGTGTTTCCCTTTTGCTGGTTGGGATTGGTGCTTGGGAAGTTTTCATATCCGGATCCAAAGAACGAGTTGAATYCAAATGGATTTCCTGTCTGTTGGTTCATTGCCTCTCTTTGGTACTCACCCTTTCTTTCTAAGATCTGTTGCTCAAACGCAGCCTTCATCGAAGCCTGTCTGCAAAGAAAGTCCAGGTTCTTTCTGCTGATGTTGAAGGAGTAGTACTCCTGTGCTATCTTTGATCCGTTTTTATGTGCCTTTGCATTGAACGCATCCCAGAATATCTGCCACCACTCATTCAGAAACGATCTTTTTATCTCCAGTGCATCCTTGATGGACTTTCTCTCTATGTCTATCAGAAAGTCATGATCCTCTTTGATTTCTCCTCCGTGTTCCATTTCAAAAATTCTTCCCGTTTTGGACATTCCAGACTTGTCCAAAAAATCCTTGATGAATATATTCAACAGCGCCTTTGATTGGTCTGGGGTCTTCAGCACCAGTGAAAGTAGTTCGTTCTCAGGCTCATCCTTGGTTGCACACAGATTTCCTAGGTTGAGATTAGTGGCGCTTCTCAGAAACCCATTTTGGAAGTTGTTGAAGAACTGTTGGTCAGTCATGTTGTTACTTTTCAAGTTGGGGTTGTGATTGTACTTGCTRTATTGATTGTKTGAAGRTSCCCCATGAYTAGGGCTTGCYTGYTTATGAACWTTGTARYTTTTATTYACYCTATTYGAGCCACCCATCGGGAAGTTCATCTCATCCTTATCCATGTTGATTACGTTATTATTGTTTTTTTTTTTATATATAAAAACAAAAGAAGCTTTGTAACAGAAAGAACTATGAATRTAWGGGTTTTTGTCTTTTAAAAGTTATYAACWGATATGTGTATGGTTATCGACTAGGTTATATGATGATGTTCTTTATCAACTGTGTTTGTGATATATGTTCAAGTATGGACAGTTACACCATTTATTCAGRAAAATACCTMTAGGATAATAAGGGACATTAAACGCAGAATTCAAATTTTTTTTTTTAAGTTTCTTCTATCCTCAAAAAAAAATGTGTTGAGAATTCTGATAAAGTTTTGGTGAAATTGAAATTTAGGCGCGTTTTTTTCTTTTGGAAAACCTATCAAAGTGTAACCGCTTGTGTATTTTTTTTTTGTCGTTATTTCCCAAAMRGAAATGTTTCTTGCCTAAAAAAAAACAAGGTTATRACTTSTCATTCACAGTTCATTTTTTTCATATCTCTGTATCKTGTATGGTCTACACGCTGCACGCAGTTAGTGAGTGTCAAAAAAAAMMTACACTWYATTAGTCATAGTTTATATATACCAGTGTTAAYARCAATGTGTTCAAARATGCTARCAACARYGATGACCACCAYTTAGGCATGTASACRTTCCAGCACAACTCATGCAGTCCATACCAYACRAACCCTAACACAACCTTCATCAACTTGTATCTAGTCTTTRYWKCRTTGTTCTTGGTCTTCARTCCATAAGATAACAGAACAGGTATTGACCAATGGTACCATGTTAAAAATTGGTAGTGTAGTGATCTTGAAAATACACATCCAATGTAATTACATGTTGTAAGAATGTACACCATGTGCTCCAATTGTATATCAGGCATCATTATTGTCTTAGAGTTTTGCAACTTATCCTTAATCATCTGTACAAGTATCGTTACCCCACTCTTGTTTCCATTGGCCTTCTTTATCGGACTTAACCATTTTTGCTCCATGAAGATGTACAATGTCATGGCGTGTAACAGCAACAGGCTTCTGGCAAACATGTCACTATCAAATGTATCCTTGCTGATRAATTGCCAGTTTATGGACCATATGTACATGAACTTTCTCTTRAAGTTGAASGCTGTTGAGAAGTARGCCATCATGTCYTGTTGAATGAAMGGTAATCCRATAAGGAACTGTTCAGCTACACCAAATGTTAATAAACTTATTATTCTAATRAAGAAGTTTTTACCATTGTAGTTTAACCAACATAAAATTATCAAAACGGCTGGTAAGTACAACAACGCATTCATCTTAACTGACACTGCTGCAGAATATAAAAACATTACACCAAAGCTTATTAGTAAGGAAAAGTTGGATGCATCATCWGCTATGAACTCCTCATCCAACTTGTTTCTTCTTCCCTCATCTATGATAACATCTCTTACCAATTTGATGGATATCATTAGGAGTATACTCAACAATACCAAAAATGTGGTGAAACAATCATTGAAGAGTCTCAATACATAAATAGAGTGTAATCTGTAGGATGCACTCAACAGTACTGTCAATGATGGGTAAACACTCCCACTTGCCAGTGATACCAAAAACGAAAACACCAGAGTCACAAGATAAAGCACTCTGAAGACCTCTTGGCCCTCGCTTATTCTCTCCACTCCATAGGCGTTGTCGTTATCCTTCCAGTTGATTGTCAGGTCTCTTAAAAACTTGAATATCCAGTAATGGCCTGCTGGGTATACCAACGGACCTGTGTCTCCCTCGATWGTGTCGTATTGGTAGTTGTTGTCCTTAATAACAGATCTTATCTGTTCCATGTATGCCTTGTAGTCAATGTTAGTGTAACTGACGGTGGCTATAATTTTTTTTAATACAAAGGACTCAAAAATAACAAGCAATACAGCTACAAAAATTATGTACTCATATGAAAATAGGCAGTTGTAAATGAAATTTGACAATGAAGGCTTYTCAAGGACTTGTATTTYCTCCTTCTCTTTTGTTTGAGCATCATCCACTTTCACGGATTCATTTTTTTCACTCATACTAGGAGTAWATTTTGTTTTTGTTCTATGGGTCTTTTGAGACTTTGTATCTTTTTATATCAATACCTTTCGTAATGAGCTTTTATAAATGTTTTTTTTTGTAGAAAAAAATTCAAAAAAAGAGTGGACGCTACAAAAAGAAATAAAAAGAAATAAATTCATTCATCAATACGAATCAAAGGAAAAATAATTGTATAATTTCTATATTATTTTTCTATAAATGAAGTGTTTTATTAATTCACTAAGCAAAGGTTTCAAGACAAAATAAAAAGCTTCAGTGACTATTCTTCCAATAACCAACTCAAACTTAATCATACTCTTTCTAAATTATAATTTTTTCATCTTTTTTTTGTTTAACAATAWTTGCATATATACATTTTATCAACTTACAAGCTGCTCAAGGAAGGATGAGAAGCAACCAATTGTGGGTATTTTTGTTTCAAGAAGTGAACCAAAGACACAATTTTAGCTCTCATTTCATCGGATGTGAATTGCTTCATCTTTTCCAGAGCYAGATCTCTACCAATGGTGGTGTTTTCAGACAACTTGGTTCTTTCAGCATCCAAGGCAAAGACATTGCTCAAGGCAGCACAAACAAGGTCGCTGCTTTCAAGAATGATTGGGTCGTTCTTACCGTATAAGTTCAACAAAACTTCAAAGATAGGTTCGTATTCTTCGTATCCGGCCTTCAATGGTAGTTGCTTCAACAAAGGTGGGATGGTGGCACTCAATGGAACCAAAGTTTCGTTATGTAGTATCATTCTGGCTAAGCAACCACTGCAGTTGGCAATACATCTATCAATGACTTCTTGRGTTGTGTTTTCATCTGGRGACTTCTCACTGGCAACRGTCATGACTTCAAACAAGCTCTTCAAAATTGGTTGGTAGGCTGGGCTGACATCAACATTCTGGGCATTGTTGACCAAAATACCAACACCATATGCAGCGTATCCTCTGACTTCCAAGGACTTRTCAGTGCTCAACTTGTTAATGAAGTGTTCCAACAAGACACTCAAGAATGGGTTTTCAGTACCTAGGTTCATACAGATTTCAGCAACAGTTCCGATAACAGATGCTCTCTTGGCTCTTGATCCAGAAGACATCAAGGCAACTATTTGGTTTTGTAAGCAGGTAAAGATGTTGGAAAACTCAGAAACAGACAAGACCTTGGATAGGGCAGTTAGGGTTTCCAAGACAACATTGGTCAACAAACCATCACTTTCAGATGCATCCAAGTCAGCTAGACCAGTTTCTTCATCATCAAAGGCTTCATCCAAGGATTGACACAAGTGCTTTCCTTGCAATAAGTCAACCAATTGGGAACACAACAAGTCCAAAGAGGAGTGGTCGTTGTTACCACTGGATAAGATGATGGAACCGTACTTGTTCATGGCTTCAGTCAAGTTTTCTAATATGGAGGTAACAACAGAGATTTCATATTCATCAGCCAAGGAACCCAAGGTGGTTTCTCTGGCAGTTTCAACAAAGCCTAGAATGTTGGATGGGATGTATGAAGCTTGRGGTAATCCCTTTGGAGCGTTGTCCTTCAAGGTTGGACAGGTGGTGTTAATGATACCGGAAATAACATCCCAAATGGAGCTGATGAAGGCTTCCTTCAAACCATAGGTGTTTTCAACTTCAGAAACTAAAACAGACAAGGTTTGTTCAACATAAGGCATGAAGGCTTCCTTGGTGGCAACAACTAATTCAGATAGAGCAGCAGTGGCAACTTCCTTTTCAAAGGTGACACCAGTGTTGACTTGGAACTTGGAGGCAATTTCATCAGTGTCCAAGGCATCCAAGTTCATACCATCAGTGTCRATATCATATTCAACTTGTTGTAAAGTCTTCAAAATTTCAGGCATCAACAATTCCAAGTAGGAGGAAAATTGAGTACCGTAAACCTTGGCAACATTACCAACAAAGGCATAACCAGCTTCTCTGATTCTGGAGTTGTCACAGGAAATGGCTTCGTAGGCAGCATTRATGAAGTCAGCRGCATATGGCTTGAATACTTCAGCCTTGACAGCTCTACCAATGGTGGAGATGTTTTCAAAAGTCAGGGCTCTCAATTCAATGTCATCTTCGGACAAGTTACTTAAGGAGTCCATCTTTTGAATGAAGTTCTTCAAGTATTCAACAGACTTGGTGAAGTATGGGACAAAGGCTGAACCAGCGGCAAAGGCAGCAGAACCAATGGCAGAAACAATTTCACATCTCAACTTTGATGATTGGTTGTGTTCCAACATGGAGAATAGCTTTTCCATCAATGGAGCCAAGAACTTGGAGATGTGTTCCAATTCCATGAATTCCAAGAAACCATCCAAGGCCTTGGTGGCATGTCTGTAAATAACAACTGACTTGGCATTGTCAATGATTTCAATGATCAATGAAATGAAGGATTCGTAGTATTTGGTTACTTCGTTTTGTAATTCAGAAGTTAAAGATGACAAAGCCTTTAGAGCAGCTAATTGAACAACTGGTTGAGGGTTCTTCAAACCTTCTAAAACATTACCAATGATCTTAGAGTCCAAGTTGGTGGAAACATATTCTGGAGAACCAGCAACGGCAACTTCAATGGAAGTGAAGACAGCTCTTTGAGCAAATACGTTACCAGAGTTCAACATCTCTGGAATGGAGTTCAAGATCAAGGCAGCGGTTTGTTGAGGAGGTAATTCAGAACAAATGAAGTATAATAATCTGGTGGCCAATTGGGAAGGAGTGTTTTCTTCGTTTTCATTGGCTTCATCTTCATTGGATAATTCGTCTTCAATATCAACTTCTTCAGAGGCAACCTTCAAGGCAACAACAGTGAATTCACCACCTAATTGAGATTGAATGATTTTACTCTTCTTGTAGGAAACAGCAGAAGTCAAAAATCTTAAGGAGTGACATCTGATTTCTTCATCGATTCCGGTGTTACCAGCAACTTGTAAACAAGCTCTAATGACATTGATAATTTCATTACCAACTAATTTGTTATTTAGCATTAGCAGTTCATTCAAGCATGAGAAAACTTCTTGGGCCTTGACTTCATCTTCTTGTTGGATGACAGTTTGTAAAACTAATAAAACAGAAGAACATAAGGATTGGAACTTTTGGTTGATTTGAGAGGAGATTTCTTGTTCACTTTCTTCAATCATTTGACCAAGCAAGTTGTAAACTTGAATGGATAAACATCTGGTATCTAAGGAGTTTTCAGCAGCTTCAGGTAAACTCAAGCTTAATAAGTCAAATAATTGAGGAGCTAAAGCCAAGATGTTTGAGGTGAAACCTTCACAAATAGTRACAATAACATACATGGCAGTTTCTCTAATAACAACATCATTGCTRGAGGCAGCTTGTAAAATTTGAGATAAGAAGTCRGTGTTGTTGCTCTTTTCAAGTTCTAAGGCAGTAACTTCACCAACAACTCTGGCAATACTGTGTCTGATGTTTTTTTCCTTGATCTTGAATAAGTTTTCAACCAATAATCCCTTAAAATGAGCAATRCTGCTTTCATCGATTTTATCCCAGTGAACCAATACTTGCTTTCTCAATTCAATAGCAGCTAAGTTCTTGACAGAWACATCAACACCTTCAGTGATGGCTAGTTGCAGTAAAGCAGGRACACATTGAGCTTGGCTGTATATCTGCTTTTGTAAAATTTCRGTGGTTTCTTTCAAAGATTGACCAGTAACAATCTTTGTTAAAAGTTCATTTAATTGTTGAATTAATTGATCCATTATTGTATGTATATTATTATCGGTTTATAATATTAATGAATCAAAGATTAAATAAAGTTTAGGTGTWTAAATTAATTTAACTTTTTAACTTGGTTTGMTTCTTYAAGRAATTTWCAAATARATAATKAWTTRTTTTTACAAAAATAAAAMAAAAGGWCTTGTATAARATTTGAAGATAAAGACATCAATMAKAAAAAGATCAATTAACAAGGTTTATTACAGAAACAAAAACAAAAAAAAAAGAAACTTTTCGTTAKWTTTGCCAATCTGAAAAGCCAAAATCTACAAAAAAAAAAATTTTAGTACAAGARAAAAAAAAAGAAAAGAKGWTAGTTTCCCTTTTTGACTGCTTTTGCCTAAAATGGTAATATGTGTAWGAGTAMGTTTATCAGTGRTAATCTATGAATATRGTATRAACTCATARTGTTKACTATAAGCAAYGGAKTACAKTGTTTYTTTYATTGCTWTTAGRTAGCCAARCTGTGWRTGAYYAGGTGMAGTATCAAAYATATTAAACACATGCWYYRAARMYWATAACTAATCRAAAGGTTTGGAAATRATGTTGTGCATMTTYTTTGTTTAATRTATGTCACGTGCTTYYAAAWMAWTGTTGTTTACATTTARCARTMAWGTTAGGTTTAATTAACRTGTATTTACAAACWWKTTAASTAAATTYRRTTMAYTWWWGAWARTKTACTTACACTRATTWTAWAWWKYTTAYTTTATTTAAAYTGTARATAAAYAAAMAATRATTTTTTGATGATTTTTGATGAASTMTACTTTTCATAAARAKTRAAWTCTTTAAATATATATTWATAAGAAAAACTAATAAGCAAATAGACTATTAATATACCTAGATCTTAGCTTCATCTCCGGAATTAGCAATCATGCGCTCTATGAATTCAATATATGCTCTTCTAGTCATATCATCTTTGTCATTTCTCTGTGCATCCATCATATAAAACAACCTTGTTTTAACCWTATCCATTTTTAACAGCTCTCCGATTTTTTGCAGTTTGAWAAGTCTTTCCTCAGCAGTGTTTGAGTGACTTTTTCTATCTACCTTTGCCGTCTTTAAGGTCAGTTGTGCAATCAACGATTCTTGTATTACTTTCTTCCATTCAGCATGTATTGTATTTAGTCCGGCCGTTACTTGATGTTCATTCTCTAAATCTTTTAATTTCAATTTTTCGATCTCATATGAACTATGTATGTCATACATCAATAAATATTTCTCGTTAATTTTCTTTTTCTTATGCTCTAAATCAATTAGTCGTTTCTCCCGTACACCATAGATCTTGTTTAAKGTAGAATAAGTCTCATTGATTCTGGTGTTTAAGGATTTCAAAGCACTCACCATATTTTGATTGTTCAACCTGTTTCTTTGTATAAATGCATCACACGGATTAGGTGATCTTTTGAGCATGGTATTATTAGCGGAACTGATTTTTGAAATGTTTAATGGTGCCAATTTTTCAGATCTACTCTTAGAGTAGGTTCTTGAAGAAGGTCGATCATCTCTSCCATCAATGGTTTCATAATGCTCAAACATGTTGGCTTCATATGTAAGGTAGTTTCTCAAATCGGGTACTGTAGGCTTYCTAGTATTACCCTGRGATGCACTTCTAAATGGATTTCCTTCTTCTATTTTAAAACTGCCTATGCCCATATCCTCTTCATCTCTCTCCAGCTTCAGTATTGGGGGTTTRGGATCACTCATGAAATCATCATGATTGTTTACTTCAGAGCTTGCTTGGAGCTCTGTCTCATCTGAAATTATRGAATCTCTTCTTGTCTGKGACTTCTCCACACTCACTGCTTTATCTGAAGTGTCACTGTTCATAGTTCCAGATCCTAGAGAAACTGCGTCTTTTAATTTTGATGGCATGGTTTTACTCATGTCCTCAAGAGTCTTTGATATGATCATRAAAGCTGTCTCACCTTGCAAATTAGGTGCAGTGGGCATAGCCCCGAGGGAAATAAATCGATTATACAGTTGAACATTACCATTGCTTGCCAATATATGTAACGGAGTATTTCCATCACAATCTTGATAGTTCAGTCCGTTCTTCAAAAAATTTTGYTTGGTCATTATCACTTCATTGCTCCCATCAGTYCTCTTCATGGGTACGTGAACCTCTATAGATAAAAACTTYAATATCCAATTCAAATAGTAAACACTAACATTAATATCMTTCACCTTTAGAGAGCACAAGTCAGCAACATAATGTAGAGGCAACTTCCCATTGGCATCTTGTATAATCAAACAGTTTGATAAAATAGTCAAAATAGACTGGAAGGTATTGTTCTTGTAATTATTGTCAAAGAACAATGACTTTGAAACACAATTCATCCCTTTKKTATTGGATATGAAGGGATCAGTCTTCAAAACCTCAAGCAGATACYTAACCARTCTTATGTTTCCTTGAGCTACAGCCCAATGCAATGCAGTGTTACCTTCCTGGTCTACATGAAAGTTAGGATCTAATTTTTTAGGAAACTTGGTAGCATACAAAATGGTTATCAATTCATCACTTTCACTCTCTGTTTCTAATGCCTTGAYCACAATGCTTTTAAACTTTTCTCCATTCATTCTGGGCTTCTTAACAGACTGTGCACTGGGGATAGTTGATATACTTTCTGGGAGAATAACCTTTTTAGATAAGGGAGAGCTATTTTGTGAATACATCTTWARAWTCCCCGTACCATGMTTATTTAGTGATCCATGAATATCAACTTTTTCTTGAGAATTAGCATTAATTGAATTATAGTTTCTAAATGTAGAAAGTTCGTTTCGATTCATTCCAGTTTTAGAGTTATATGGCGTAATGTTTAAACCATTTGTAACTAAGTCACGTTGATGTTCACTTCTTTTTGATTGCATCACTGGAAATGCTGTTTTATGCATATCAAAGAASGAGATTTGATCATTTGSGTTGTTCACTTTAACCTTTTTGTAAGGCGAGTCAATGTTCATGTTGGATTCRTTATCAGAAAAAATGTTTTGTGAGCTYGTCTCCATYTTGATATTACTATGGAAAGGACTCTCATTTTCWTTGCTATTTTTCATGGTGTACTTTGCTSTATCRTAATCATTRGGATATATTTGATTCAATGATATTCTTTTRTKACTGTTTTTAGCTTTAAGATCTTGTGAGCTCTTAGTTGCRTTCTTTAGTTTTTGTGCCTTCGGAGTTTTGYTKTMCTTTTTAGTGCTGTTTGGCATTTCATTRCATACTGCATCAAACTCAAATTTTACTGGTTGGTAGTTYTTAACATCTTGCTTGACMGRYAARGRCTCATTGAYRTTTTCCTTGAARCTAAGTATGGTTAAGTTCACTARGTTTTTRAATRARTACTTCTTAAACAAATACACAGCATCGCTCGATGACACCCATGAACCTTGGATTCGTCCCCATCCTCCTATAACTTTATCAACTTTTATGTTACCCATTTTTTCTTCTTCGTCTATAATTTTTTGTCTTTTACTTTGGTTAGARTATGTTGTCTCCAGCTTAAAGCATTGTGAAATGTTTATCCATCCATCAGACACTCTTTTCGTAGATGTTTCCTTGGGCAGGTTGACATTATGGATTATGTAGTATTCTTTATTYGAGATTCTTGTCTTTTCAAGACTCAACACAATTTTACTGGTGGTCATTTAATGATATAGTATGTGGCTTATGTTCAATTATCCAARATTGAACTAGAAAATATGTGTTTTTTTTTTCTTTYWTATTCAGAGATTTCYTGCCAATTTGTTTGTTAGATTTATATTGCTTCCACTTTGAGRTTTATATTGGTAAAATTRTMGAATTAAAGTTTTGATGCTAGAAAAATAAATATTACAAAAWKTTTTTATAGAATACTATTTTATATTTMAATAAAATAGATGAAATATTCTGGTTTTGATAATCTTGTTCTCCAGAACTTACTATTAGTATACTTTAGATCAACAACTTTAAATATTGTTGGTAGTGTATTAAACGCGTCTTTAAGAACATCTGTTATATTRGATCCTGAGAGATCTTTSGAAAATTAAGATTTTTTTCTGCGTARTTTTTTTTTTTCAAACTCAAGATTCTATTTATATTTCCTATTTGGGAAATTCTTTAAACATTGGTCATCCWACTATTTATRAAAAGAAAAGAGTAGAAKRTATAAGTATATGTTYCTTTTCAGTWAGCATTTAATCAGTTAGTACATATTTTGAGTTCTTTTTGGGTTGCTGGTATGTTTTATTCATAGTATCTTTTTCTTTATGGCCTTGATAGAGGCATAATTGAATATTAGCATCTAAACAAATTTAAAACAACAGAAATCAACMGTAAACATATATAATTCCTATATATTACTGATCTACAACCTTTAACAAGAAGTTAAMACAAATGAACTAAAATTAAAGTGATGTTTTACTAACATGAAAACTTGACAGATGCTAACTAATGCTCCTTGAACAAAAAGGAATATTTTATTTYACCGCTACCAAATGCTTTAAAAGACCGTATATCATTTACATAAATTCTAAGCAATGAAGTACCTAGGAATYGACTTCTACAAATAAAGATTAACAAAACTTTGAGGCTCACCTAGTTAATATATTGATCAAACCCAAGGTTAAAAATTTAATTCAATCATTTTTAAATTTAACTAAAACTCTTGTCTCAGTGATGCTTGCTCTTTGAAATTTTCAGTTTTTTTTTAACCCTACAAATATTTCTCACACGGGTTGCTAGCAAAATAAAAAAAACATTAAGGTGGGTTTTTTGTTAAATCCAAATGATATTAGCCWTTGAATRTMGATARAMACATTTARAACATTATAATTCTATTRAACAAACAGCAAAAAAGGACCAAAACGACTTAMAATAAATATGGGCTCTTTAAAGCACTTTATTAAAGACGTAAAAAACGCTAGTACTCCTAAAAAAGAAAGAGATATTATTAACAAGGAGGCAGCTAAAATTAGAACTAGATTRAAAGATGATTCTGTTCAAGGTGAAAGAAGAAGAACTTATACATCTAAACTAATATATCTATACATTCTAGGGGAAAACACTAGTTTTGGACAGATAGATTGTATYAATCTGCTGTCAAAGTCTTCATCAAGTGTGTCTACACTAAACTATGAAGGTGGGATTGACTTTGAAAACAAAAGACTGGGGTACTTAGCAGCTTCCATATTGYTGAAAGACGATAATCAAGAGCTACTTACACTTATTACCAATGTARTCAGCCAAGACATAAATAACTCCAATAAATACATAGCTGGTTTGGCATTGGAAACTCTGGGCTCTTTAGCTAATAGAGACYTGGCAAGAGACTTATGTACAGATTTGATAACCCTGATCARGCAAAGTGTGGAAAAAGTATCAAGTGTTGACAACTTATTAACAAACTCTTCAGGAACCAGCAACTACTTGATTAAACATTCTTTGGTAGCTGCCAGCTCGTTAGTCAGAAAGGATCCAAACTTAATGGTACATTTCTTTAGTTCAGAAAACCATACCTTAATTGCTGATATATTTACYAGCTTTTTTAATGAAGATGGAACTGTCAAGAAAACTGGAACAACACACGGGTTACTTTTGTCATTATTAGATTTTGTTCAAACCTGTTTCCAATCCAAAAAACACTACAACTTTGATAACAATTATGACTTGATGATCAAAAAGAGCATTGTAGGCCCATTGACTGAAAGTTTTATTTCATATCTTGAAAATCTTTCTTTGRTTGTTACGGGAACTGAATATGGCGTCAATGGTGTAACCGATCCATTYTTRCARTGCTCTTTGCTGGAAACWTTRAGGGAAATTTTCACTTGYTATGGAAGTGATGTTGGCGARAATGTTCACTCAAAATTCAAGCAATGTTTGATGAGAATTATGAACCACCAAAGTTTACCTGATTTACAAAGTGTTGCTAATAGTGGGAAGAAGTCTGCCATTCCTAGAYTTTCACTTTCAGTTAAGTATGAGTCMATTAAAACSATMATCATGGTAGACTCATTGGATTCCAGTTTGAAGAGTTTGGCAGTGGATGTTCTTATCAAGTTTTTGTCTTCAAGGGATCCAAACCATAAATATGTTGCTATGAAAACYTTRTCCAAGGGTATTCAATACATGGATAAGCTTGATGAAAAGAACTTGAAGTTTATTCTTTCATGCATGTATGAATCTGACTTTTCWATTAAAAGAMGATCCTTAGCAGTTATTTTTGAAATCTTGCAAAACAAAAAGTTGGCTAATCAAGAGGTTATTTTGAACCAAGTTATGGAATTTTTATCTCAAGCTACATCTTCTGATAAAGAATTAATCAAYTACTGCTTTGTTAAAYTATTAGAAACAAAGRTTCTTGAATCAGCAGAAAACRTYAAATACCTAACCAGAGCCATTTTGTATTGTGGGTTTTATTTGAAAAATGAGGAAATAAGTGAACTTATGTCYGTTATAAACAATCTTGAATCACAMGTTTCAGCGGAATTYATCAAGGAATTGATYAACTTATTATTCTCWAATGAYATAACCAAGGAAGACAAAATATTCTTTGAAAGCAACTTTGCATTTAAAGTWCTATCCATTTGGTGCATTGGTGAGTATGGCTCTTTCATTTTGGAGACATTGTCAAGAAACAACCCATCGCCTGTTTCCAATAAAATAGTGGCTTACTTTGATAAAATATCCAATGATTATTACAATCCAATAACAAATGAAAAATCAGCTTATATCATAAACTACTTGATAGTTGCAGCAGCAAAAGTTTCCACTTATATCATTGATAAGGCATTAGTCGAGAGATTAAGACAATTGGTAATATTTTACGCAGGCAAAACAAATAATTTAGTATTAAGCATCAAAGCCAATCAACTGTTAAGTTTATTCTCACAGCCAACCGATACAAARAGACAGATATTTGCCAAAATGCCACAAAACCTGCAAATAACAGATTYCTTCAAAGCACCAAATGCGAACAGCTCTGTYAGTGGAGGCAATAATCAAGTTGATTTATTAACAGATTTATTTTCTGATAACATGGGTATGATGAAAAGTAATCCAATTGATAAAGTAGTTCCTGAAGGTAGTGTTGAAATATTTTCAAATAAAGATTTGAARATGTTTTATGGAATTTCCCTAMATCTTACTCAAAGTAAACATGAAGCCAACTTGGAAGTTTATTATCAGAACATAGGCAATAATGATATCAGCGATTTACATACCTTTGTAGCTGTAGGAAAAGCACAAAATGTTACTGTAGGRCATTTGTCAAATGCAAATATCAAGCCAAATATGATTGAGAAGCAGCAGTTTAAAATAACGGGAGAGGGTCATTTAATGACAAGAATAAAAATCCAATACAAAGTCCAGAATATATCCAATGTTGAACAGTTTGATTACAAATTTGAYAAAAATATATAGAATCTTTGTAAACTAGAAAGTAAATATATATTGTTTTGATGAATAATTAACTTATTGAGCAAATCCAGAAGCCTTAGCAGCCTTAGCAGCCTTTTCTCTTAATTGRTCCTCTAATTCATTGGTGATTTTGGTGGAAGAGATAGGGCTTTTATGGTTCAGAATATATTTATCACTGAATGGAGATATTAACTTGTTGTAAATGACCTTTGCACCACCAGTTTGGGGAATGGCAATGAAGGCCAAAAAGATTGTTTTGAAGAAGAAATAGAAAGGAATCCAACCTAAGATGGATTTACTCCAGAACTCTATAACATTGAAAAAYCCATAAACAACCCAGTAAATCAATAAGTCTGTGTCGTCACTTTTGCCAACAGTYTTTAAAGCTTTTAAGGATARGTATGAAGGAAATATGAAACCGATGGTGTTACATAAAATTTGACCTAAACCACCGGCATCTAGCAAAACTAACAAGAAGTAAAAAGCAACAGAGCCATARACTAAGTAGCTTCTAGGTAATTTGGTTTTGCTGTGGAATTGTTCGAACAACTTAATGCCAACTAATTTGTTTTCTAATCCTTTAATTTGTGAATTGATTGCTTCCATTTTTTTGTTTTTTTTTGGTGTCTATCTTAATTGACTTAATGTTCAAAGGAATAAAAACTTTATYCTGGAAGTAAATTTCTTTTTATAARGAAAATAAAAAGGAAGAGGATTTGAAAAAAGTGACGAATCATCCACTTGGTTTATTTTTAGGGGATAGAAAAATCAAAAAAAATCATAAAAGTATAAAAAAAAACAGCCATTGTTCTCTTTGGGTCACGTGCTTYACCAAAAMTTTGAACATCACTTCATTTCAAAAACAGAATAATGATATTCAAGTAAACAGTGTAAACAATCGTTTTCAGCTGTCAACAATAAGAATAGTTGTAAAAAAAAAAAAAATAAGAACAGCATATWWAAATGTGAAAGCCAGGAATGTACTTTTGAATTAGATATAAAAGTGTGTCAGACTTTTCCTTTTTGATTAAATCTGTCCAAATAAATGCAAGTTTTCCCGTTTGCTTAAGTAATTACACATTTATAATCACTGCAAGATAAATAAGAAAAAAAAACTTTATGTAACAGTCATAATGATGCATAGACAGGATATCTGAATGTACTRCTAGTCGTAAGAAACATAGTTGATCAACTGTAATTATCTTCAAACAGAAAATCTGGAGATGTGTTTTTTCCCCGTACTARCCCTCATTTTGCTTTTCAAACAACATGAATCAAKAGTCCACATATTAAGAACACTATTYTCTGCTATAATKTACCATTATAAAGAGWWCACAGYTACATTATTCCTYATAAAATGACAATTCTATGAATATTTYCTTTTTGGTCCAAAACTTTGRCTRAAAATTTTGCSTGTAAATAATTAACAAGCTTCTTTAGCTCAGTAGGGAGAGCGCCAGACTGAAAATCTGTAGGTCCCGCGTTCGATCCGCGGAAGGAGCAWTTATTTTTTTGTTTTTTTSAAAAGTTTATTTATATAATAATTTTTTTTTTTTATAAAATATGAAAACATTAATTAAAACCATTATTTTAATACGATATTTTCATAAAATATATTTTTTTATATCTAAAACAATGCAATCTCTCTGATTATTGCACCGAACTTCTCCGAATCATCCACATTTATTGGCATCTCATATTCCTTATCCCAACCATAAACACCTTCAAAGCTGATCATGACAAATCGAGTTTCAAAATTGTCATAATCTCCACAGGAGAAAGTCTGGAATTCCTCCTTATTRAAGATATTCCTRACGTTGTCTGGGTTTGGACTSTTTTTGACGTCCAGGTCGTCATACTGGCAGAATCTYTTGTARTCRAAARTGAAKGATGTTTCGTTAWAAGGAGGAATGCTRATTCCATCGCCTGTCTCTATYCCYCTTTCAAAAGGCTGACTGATGTTGACTTTATGRTCCTTGATCAAAGGTAAGGCTACCTTTTTGAACTGATCGGCTTCAATCTCACCATATGCTAGGGCAATTGCCAATCTGTTCAACTTGAAGTCTGTTTCTCTTTTGGACARATGGGGGTACTTGTTGATATACGATAGTTTGTTAGATTTTTCCACAATTTCAACAATTTTTGATTTTTGAAGGGCATATATGGAAAAGTTCTTTGCGGGTCTTTCTCCCCAGATAATGGTGCCACCCTTCAAAACAGTGGAGTCAACAGGACCAATATCAATAACAATGTTAGTTTCAAACATGCTGTATGGTTGGAAATGGGTTTCATTATTACCATCATTGGCCGACAAGCTTATTTCACTAGGAGCTCCTTTGTTTAAACTGGTGATCAGTTTACACTCAGCCACATTGTCTTCAATGTTTTCATCCAAATGGTAAAGTTCAAGCTCCAAAGTTTCTTGAGGAATCAATGTGTATGAGTCATAAGTWTTTTCACTGTCACCAGCGTGCATGTCTGATGTGTGGCACATCAAACACTCAAAGYTAGGTACTTTMACTGTTATCGGATTATCCCCCAATGTGTATGAAAGTGATGCWGTGTAGTCTGATATGGTGATGTCAAATGTACCTCCCAAGTATTTGAAGTTTCTTATGGAAATACCACCTGGAAGCAACTTTAAAGCCTTTGGATTRAACTCTAAAACTCTGTCCAAGTTGCCATCTTTCATAACATAGTTGAATCTTATACCGGTTAGACCAAATATAACACTTTGTATGAATGCTCCATTGGCAGTCAAAAATGGGAAAGCTGGTGGGAACTTTRAGTTGGAATCATCTGCTTGTTCACTGAACTGCCCAAAAGGTAGTCTTAAGTAAGGGATGACTGACTTGTAAAGGAAAGATTGCGATGAACAGCCATGATTCAACAAAGAGCTTGTCACTGCGACGTATATCTGATAAGACATTGCTGGTCCATCAGTTGCCTGTTTCAAAGTGTARAACTTCAAATCATTCAAGGCATTTTGATAATCAGGATTTTTGTTGTAAGCCCCCAATGGGAAAATGTTCAACAAGACATCTGCTTGCTTTGTTATAATGGATGAGTTCATACCATCATACTCCATGGTGATGTTGTTTTTATTGACAGGAATGTACATGTTGGCAAAAATGTGCTCCCATCTCTCTGGAATTGTATAATTCAAATGCTCGCTGAAGTCAATTGCCCAACCAAATAGCGTCTTTATGGCAAAGTTCGTGTAAGCTCCGTTATTCACGTGGTTTGCATACTCATCAGGGTCTGTAAGGTTATRAGTTTCATARAGCCCCTTAGTCTCATTGTATTGAACATAAGCGGACATGAACTTACAAACATCWGACATCATTGGCCACAATGTGTACTGCAAAAACTCTTCGTCCTCTTGAGGATCCTCRAAATTACCAGCTAAATAATAAGTCATAAACGAATAAACAATATCAATGTTGATGTGATATTCATAATCAACTGCTGGACCTGTACTGGTCTCATTGGCAAATCTGGCAGATGTCCATGGGAAGCAAACCATACCGTTATCTTCATAGCCATGTTTGATGCAGTTTTGTCTTGCATCAGCCACGGAGGAGTTTCTGTACTGGATGAGACTCTTGGCAATGTTAGGAGAAAACGGTATCAGTGAAGGTAAAACCCACAAGTCAGCATCCCAAAAGACCATGCCACCATAAGAATCTGAGGATAATCCTGAAGGTGRCACTGGCAGGCCCCTGTCYGGATYAACATTRTACTCTCTTAAGTTTGARAAYAAATGGAACAAAGAGGCTCTGACAACCATTTCAAGTAGAATGTCACTAGGAATTTCAATGAAACTCTCCTTTTGATGGAAATCCTTCCATCTGTTGATGTGCAAWATTCTCAAACGATGGTAYTCCATGGGRATCTTGTTTGGAACAGAGTAYTTTTCAATTTGCCTTAAGGAACGCTCAAAGACAGAAAGATCGGAATTTGTGTTGACCTCAGATGAGTGGATGGAAAGAAGTTTAATCAATCTGATATTTTTGCAGTTTTTGAAGTTTTTACCCCAGTCATTGAATTCATATTTGCTGATGACAGCACTGGGGGTTTTTGTATAATGAACTTCATAGTCATTTTCATCAAACCTTTTTGAAAAGATCTTATGTTTGATCATTTTTTTAGTTGATGTGAGYARATCCTCGTTAACATCTGAACATGAATTAACGTATACGGATTCAACAATAGCAGCTGAAGAGTATGGGACATTGGAAGGGGACACTTCCATGTACATGATTTTTTTATCAACATCAAATCCATGCTTGACTAGATCAATTCTTTCACCTGTGTTCAAGTCAAGTTTATTTTCAATGATTAATTGCATGTTGTTAGATAAAGGTTCCTTTCCGATGTATTCGATATCAAAGACTATTGAGGCCATTGAAAAGATCTTTTTGTTGGCAATGATTTCAATGTTGAATCTGATTTTTTCTAACCAATCAAAGGATGTTGAAACAATACCTGTTTTCATTGATAAGGTTTGCTTGAAGTTAGTGAATTGAGACTTTTCCAAAGAAGGATCATTGGGGCTTAATATGTGAAGAACACCTTTATCATCAATGAACTTAATTKTGAAGTCRTTCCAGTATGGAATGGCTGAAATGACACTTGGCCAACCATCATTGTCRATYTCAGGGAAATTTGTATAYGGAAGYTTTGGTAAAAGACAATAAAAATCACTYAAAAAKGCACCTGTGTATCTTTCATTTTTTAGGGGCCATGAGTTTGAAATGACACGACCGTGTGTGTCGTCATTGTCGTAGGCAAACCCAAAGCCCAAGTTGCTAATTTTCAGACCTAAGTACCCATTGGCAACATAAGGTTGCTTGGAAAAAAGATTTTTTTCATTATAAGTGTTTGAAATTAAGTCCATCGTTAAAGAGTCGTATTCAAAGCCATGATGATTCTGTAAGGACTCCAACCACTGCAACGACTTGTCTCTATAAAGAAGAATTTGTTCAAAGCTTTCAAGGGCAGTAGTTTCATTAGAAACCAAGAACTTCAAGTCATCATCCAGTTTGTTTGCTTCTGAATCGGTGTTAATTTCAGCGRCTCTCTTTTGCTTGTTTAATTGTTTCAAGAATTTCAATTTGTTTTGAATTTTCTTGACACCTTTTTCTAAAAGATGCTTTTTGGCATGCTCATTGATCTGACAGTCATCAGGGTCCAAATAACAACTGATATACTTTTTGATAATCGAGTTTGTATAAACATTGCTATCATCTAATCTGTTGTATTCTTTGATTAGCATTTCATTTTCACGTTTTGAGTTGTGTTTGACATTGGTTGTGAGCTTGTGGATATAGTCTATTTTAGATGAGTCACTTTTACTGTAGTCATAATACTGTTGTAAACTTTTGAATAGAAGAGAGGTTTTGGTGGAGTTAATATAAATAAACCATATGGYATAGTTAAATATACAAATAGATAATGTTATAAGAACAGCAAAGTATTGAGCTTTTTTAGGTGCAGTTAGTATCATTATTACAAGACGACAGGGAAAGCTTGTTATACTTCTAATATATCAACTATGCTAAACAATGTAATTGGTTTTACGATGATATGTTTCAATGATAAAGGATTTAATCAAAAGAAAAAAAAAAAGGGGAAAGGGTGGGATTTGCCACATATAACCTAAATAGGGATAATGAGTGTGGGGGAGAGCCCATATTTTAGACGTATAGAAAAATATAGGCAAATCCTCCTTTTATCAAATATATGTATAAAATCATCTACAAGTATATAATGAATATTTTGACTAGTATAGATATATTTACAGACTAATTACTTTATATTATGAATTTTTTATAATAATGACAATTATCATTAGAATGTTGATACTTGTTAAACACAGGTGAAGGATGCCTTGTCGGACTTAACAGTTATTCCACATATCTGTGTTTGTTTTTTTTTTTAAACCAATAAAAAACAAGATACTGTCGTAACTCCGACGCACARGGTTCCCACTTATTTTTTTTCTCACCCAAGCAAATCACCATCACCCATGCTAAGCGTTTTGCTTAGCAAAAAGAAAATACAAAAAAAATTATTGGTTGAAAAAAAAATTTTTTTTCATTACCWTTTCGCAGTGTAAAAATTTGTTACTGCAAAACTAACACACATTTCCAGTGTGCCCATGTTCGCTTAACAAAAWAYTCAAAATCAAATTCTATTGGGAAAAAAAAAAAATTTTTTTTTTTATATACTTTTTCTTCAAGTTTTCAGTGTTAATATATCTTTACAACATTTTTCKTTGGTACTAGTTTGTGTATTACCACTCTTTTGCTTACGAACTTCTTCATCTTYTTAACAAAACATAAYAAACAAAACCAGCTTTGAATATTATTAAGTTAAACTTCCTATACTAAGTTTATTAATTAACCAACAACAAAAAAGATAATAATAAAATATATTTTATTACTCATATTTCATTGTTATTCAAGTTATATCAAAAAAAAAAAATCCACAGTAGTTAATTAACTTATTATATCCTTTTAAGATTAATACAATCCAAATAACTATCAAACCAAAGATTATATCACTKACYTTTTAAAGATTGTACATTTCCTTTTCTTTAAATTAAAMATATAATATTTTACTATTCATAATAATAAAAAAACCAAAAGCTATTAAATTATAWTAAAAATGTTCTCAAGATCTATTAAATCTGCTACTCCTGTTGCTCAAATTGTYTCCAAGACTTTAGCCAAGCAAACCATCAGACCAGCTGTTTTCGTTGCTGGTAGAAGATTTGCTGGTGTCAAGGCTCAACCAACTGAAGTTTCCAACATCTTAGAAAAGAAGATCAAGGGTGTTTCTGGTGCTGCTGACTTAAACGAAACCGGTAAGGTTTTATCCGTCGGTGATGGTATTGCCAGAGTCTACGGTTTAAACAACTGTCAAGCCGAAGAATTAGTTGAATTCGCCTCCGGTGTTAAGGGTATGGCCTTGAATTTAGAACCTGGTCAAGTTGGTATCGTTTTGTTCGGTTCCGATAGATTAGTCAAGGAAGGTGAAGTCGTCAAGAGAACCGGTAAGATTGTTGATGTTGGTGTCGGTCCAGGTTTATTAGGTAGAGTTGTTGATGCCTTAGGTAACCCAATCGACGGTAAGGGTCCAATCGAAACCGTTGCMAGATCCAGAGCCCAAGTCAAGGCTCCAGGTATTTTGCCAAGAACCTCCGTCCACGAACCTGTCCAAACTGGTTTGAAGGCCGTTGATGCCTTGGTCCCAATYGGTAGAGGTCAAAGAGAATTGATCATTGGTGACAGACAAACCGGTAAGACCGCTGTTGCCTTGGACACCATCTTAAACCAAAAGAGATGGAACGATGGTGCTGATGAATCCAAGAAGTTATACTGTGTCTACGTTGCCGTTGGTCAAAAGAGATCCACCGTTGCCCAATTAGTCCAAACCTTGGAACAACACGATGCCTTGAAATACTCCATCATCGTTGCCGCYACCGCTTCTGAAGCCGCTCCATTACAATACATTGCTCCTTTCACCGCTGCTGCCATTGGTGAATGGTTCAGAGACAACGGTAAGCACTCCTTGATCATCTACGACGATTTATCCAAGCAAGCTGTTGCCTACAGACAATTGTCTCTATTGTTAAGAAGACCTCCTGGTAGAGAAGCCTACCCAGGTGATGTTTTCTACTTACACTCTAGATTATTAGAAAGAGCTGCTAAGATGCATCCTAAGTTAGGTGGTGGTTCYATGACTGCTTTACCAGTCATTGAAACCCAAGGTGGTGATGTTTCCGCTTATATTCCAACCAATGTCATTTCCATCACTGATGGTCAAATCTTCTTGGAAGCCGAATTATTCTACAAGGGTATCAGACCAGCCATCAATGTCGGTTTGTCCGTTTCCAGAGTCGGTTCCGCTGCCCAAGTCAAGGCTTTGAAACAAGTCGCTGGTTCCTTGAAGTTATTCTTGGCCCAATATAGAGAAGTTGCTGCCTTCGCCCAATTCGGTTCTGATTTGGATGCCTCCACCAAGCAAACCTTAGCCAGAGGTGAAAGATTAACCCAATTATTGAAGCAAGCTCAATACTCTCCATTATCCGCTGAAGAACAAGTTCCATTAATCTTCGCTGGTGTCAGTGGTTTCTTAGATAACATCGAATTATCCAGAATTGCTGAATTCGAATCCTCTTTCTTAGCTTACTTAAAGGCCAACAACGAAAGTATCTTAGCCTCCATCAGAGAAAAGGGTCAATTAACCAAGGAAGAATTAGCTGAATTRAAGTCTACTACTGAATCTTTTGTTTCTACTTTCTAAATAATGTAAAATAAATGTSTGTTTATATATTATTTAACAAATATTTAGTTTAGAAAGAAAGAAGAAAAAATAAAATTCAATAATATAGATTATTAAGAGAAATGTTATGCTATGACCAATAAGAAAATTATCAAAAAAAAAAAAGAAGAAATAAGAAAAAAAGGTTTCAATTCAAATTATCAAATGTAGAATTAATTATAACT
Source organism: Hanseniaspora opuntiae (assembly GCA_001749795.1). Lineage (NCBI taxonomy): Eukaryota > Fungi > Ascomycota > Saccharomycetes > Saccharomycodales > Saccharomycodaceae > Hanseniaspora > Hanseniaspora opuntiae. The sequence continues at coordinate 1,312,618 of LPNL01000003.1, forward strand.
ATTTATAGTTAATACCAGTAATGGCATTGGTCTGTAAATAATATAACAAAATAAAAAAAAAAACAAATACAACAGTTGAAAATTGATCAATTGAAGACTGAATTTATAAATATTCCTTTAATCATTTCTGATTTCAATATTTTATGTTTGAGTAAAKYTGTTAAAAACAGGTTTACGATTTGTATATATTCATATATATTTGTTTCCTTTCTCTTATTCTTTTAAAAAATAAAATATTAARWTAGTGTTTATTTGGTGTTTAAAGGCAAATGAGTTAATCAACTTATCTGTTTTCAAATTTATTGTAGATATTTCGTTAAAGAATTTGAAAAAAAATTTTTTTTTYCTTSTGTATTTTTGCCAATACYCTTGATTGATGAATATATAMATGTCATTACCATCAACAATCCAGATCCAACTGAACAATAATAAGGTYTATTACATCCATTATGTCAACAGTTACACCWGCACTGAAAACATCGCCTCTTTATTCAAATCAAAGAATCACAGATGACGATATATACAGAAATTCCTCTCAATTCACAAAGTGGTCCTTTACAAAAGATGMTTTGAAGGAAACACGAGAAAAGATAGCAGCATCGACTAAAACTAGATACRCARCYAAACTAGAAGAATTTCTTTCYAATGGYGAAAACACCAAGGATYTAACAGATGATGAAACGCAGGCCCTTAAAGATGAATTCAACCTTGGAGTTTCTGCCACTGAACAATTACARATAGTTACTCTTTATACCCAAAAGGTTCAAGTGTTTTGCACAAAGCTGAAGCTTCCTAGTGAAGTGTCTGCCACTGCCATGAGTTTTTTCAAGAAGTTCTACATCTCTTTTTCAGTGCTGGATTTACACCCTAAAAATCTGATATTTACGTGTATTTTCCTGGCCTGTAAAAGTGAGAACCACTTTATCAGTGCGGACACATTCGCTAGTAAAGTCAAGCAGACCAAGGAAAGCATATTGGAGGGAGAGTTCATGTTATTGCAAAGCTTGAAGTTTTCCCTGATGGTTCATCATGTGTTCAAACCTTTGCACGGATTTTACTTGGACATTCAAAGTGTGTTGAGTGGCAAAGTTGACAAGAATTATTTAGGTACAGTTTACGAAAATAGTAAAAAAAGACTCATGAACAGYTATCTAACAGATGCTCTATACCACTTTTCTCCTCCACACATAACCCTGTCATCATTACTCATGGAGGATGAACAATTGATGATGAAATATTTGGAATTGAAGTTTTTGGGCTTTGACCCAAACACACCTACCGATAAACTGAATGATTCTCAAAGGATCAGTAAGGAAATGTACGATAAGTTGCTAAGCTCCATAAGCCTCTGCAAAGAAGAACTTCAAAGCAACATGATTCCAAACAGAGAGAATGCTTGGAAAATCGATGCCAGAATCCATTATTWCTCAGACCCAATGACGTTCATCAAGAGATACAGAGCCCAGAAGGCAAAAGAAACAGAAAACCCAGCGGAACCAGATGCTAAAAGACAAAAAGTATAGTTATTATTTACAGGAAAATTTGATCTTATCTTTATTATTGTTGATGTTATATATACAGTCCTTTCATTTGTTTAATCTTTTTTTTAGATAACTAAATCAAGTGTTGGTGAGCAACATAGAGTAAACAGAAATAATGTTGAAAAAAAAAAATTAAAAAATTTAAAATACATCAGCAATGATAACAAAGCCTAAAAAGTTTTTAGACTATGTTATTATTTTATAACGATGCAGCCATTCCACCTTCTAAATTTTTTCTACCATCAGACTCTGGAGTGTCAACTACACTGTTGGTTCTGTACTTAGGTCTATCAAGGCTCTCACCTCTAATGACCTTATCCATTTCAGCTCTATCCAAGGTTTCGTAATCAATCAGGGCCTCAGCAAGTCTTCTGAACTCCTTGTCTTTACTTTTCAGTAACTGTCTGGATCTCTCTTCAGATTCCTTCARCAGTTGGATCACTTCTTGATCAGCCAGGTCTTTCACCTTTCCTGACCACATGTTCCAGTCTTCGGTAAGTTCAACTGGACCGATTTTTTCGTTCATACCGTAGGAGGTAACAACGTTTCTGGCCATTTTGGTGGCTGATCTCAAGTCAGAGCCACAGCCWGATGTTGTGTGTTCCTTTCCAAAGATGACTTCCTCAGCAGCCTTTCCACCCATGCAAACATCCAATCTGGCCAAACATTCCGCCTTGGTGATGTCATATTTGTCAGCTTCTGGTAATTGGAAAGTCACACCAAGGGCATTGCCTCTTGGTAAAATGGTTGCCTTGTACAAAGGTTCTGTATGCTTTGTGTACAAAGCCATGATGGCGTGTCCTGCTTCGTGGTATGCAGTGGCCTTTCTSGTGGCTTCTGGAATGACCATTGACTTCTTTTCGGCACCTAATAGGATCTTGTCCTTGGCCCATTCCATGTGTGACATGTCAACAGCAGTGGCGTTTTGCTGACATGCGTAAACAGCAGCCTGGTTGATCAATGAGGATAGTTGGGCACCTGARAACCCAGTGGTTCCCTTAGCTATGTTTTCAATGTTCACATCCTTTGAAGCTGTGATTTTCTTCATGTGTTGTCTTAAAATAGCGGCTCTGCCTCTGATATCTGGCAGGCCAACAGTGACCATCTTGTCAAATCTTCCTGGTCTGGTCAATGCCTTGTCCAAAGACTCTGGGAAGTTGGTGGCTCCTATAACAATGATACCTTGGGCTTGTTCAAAACCATCCAATTCAACTAACAATTGATTCAATGTTTGCTTTGCATATGCTTGATCCTTAGGATTTCTCTTACCACCAATGGCATCCAACTCATCAATAAATATAATGGCTGGTGCTCTGGCTCTAGCTTGCTTGAACAAGTCTCTGATTCTCTTGGCACCTACACCAACATAGACTTCATCAAACTCAGATCCTGACATGAAAAAGAAATCCACACCAGCTTCACCTGCTGTGGCTCTAGCCAATAAAGTTTTACCAGTACCTGGTGGACCAGTCAACAATACACCTTTAGGCAACTTACCACCCAAGGCTTCATATTTGGCCGGATCCCTTAAGAAATCAACAATCTCTTCCAGTTCAGCTCTAGCTTCATCACAGCCAGCAACATCATCAAACTTAACATTGGCCTTTGATGTGTCTATRGCATTGTCAGTGACTTCGTTGTTTTTRAACAAAGTACTGTTTTCAGTTAGGAACTTGACACCTTCATTCAACAGGTATAACAACAGCCCCAAGGTGACTACATAYCTGACCACTCTGAAAACCATGGTAAAAGTGGATTCAGTTAATACAACATGCATAGGTTCCTTGGCTGTACCAAACATGGGATTGATGATTGGAGCATTGGCTTGGGCCATCACAGGAGGTGGGGTTGTTGTTTCAGCATTGCTGGTGTTCAAAGTTGGCTCAGCTGCGGCTTGGTTCCCCATCAGAGCCTGTTTGATGTTGCTGGCTTCAACATGTCTGCCTACATTGGTCAAGGCCTCCATGTAAAGACCCATACATTCAGGAGAAGTTGCTATTCCCGGGGTTTCATAACGCGATATCACATATTGAGCATAACCAGACTTCAGCAAAAGCTTGTAGAAATCGGCTTGAACTTTACTGTCTCCCAGGCTTCTGTTGGCTTCTTGTTCTTTCACAGCCAAAAGCTCATGTGTAGGTGTAGAAGTTTGATCGACTTTTTGAGTATTTTCCGTGATTTTCTTTTGGTCATCTTCTATCTTGTTCATAAACACTGACTTTGTGGAAAATCTATGTTTATGGTTGTTCAATATAATGCTTGGCAAAAAGACAGACTTGTATGCAGTGCGTGAATGTATTGATCTTTTCAGAATCAACTGGTTATTCAAAAGTAGTTTATTGGCACTACTTTTAAGCACGTTGTTTTGTGCTATTTTGAAGAATTTGTTCATTTAAATGATTAATGGTATATGATTGTTTATTTACAGATGGTTGTTCTCAAAAACAAAGAGATAAAAATAATTTGAATATATGGGTTAATTTTTTTTTTCTTAATTCTTTAACAAATTCAAAATTAAAGAATATGTGTTTATACCCTTTATAATACTCTGAAAATGATATTTAAGGTACTATAAAGACGGAAAAAAGAAGAAGATATTGAACAAGATACTCGGTATATTCTTCCCTTTTTCTTCTTAAAAAAAATAGTAAATTATATACTTGATATTCTTATTGAAGATTGTTTTGTTGTTTGGTGTGTTATATGTAMTATTTCCTAAATTTGCTATACAAACACGCTCAATGAGTAAATTATTAAGAGTCGATGGACAATATATATTTTCCTACGTTTTCTGGAAAAAGCTAAGAAAAAAATTTTTTTTACCACCCGTTTTTTCCCTTTGTGAATTCCGTGACTTTCCYAGTCCCAGCAAGCGTCATGGGATTTCTGGCGGCTAATCCCTCCTCAGTGCCAGGGTGTATCGGATGGTGGAATTCAAAGTGAGCTTAGTGGTACTGTCGGGGGTTAATCTCCGAAGAAGAAACACAAGTCTACAAACTCATTCAAGGTTCGTATATATCTTAATCAATTGTAATGGTATCTCATCAAATAGAAAAAAAACAACTCTCCTGTTCGTTGCCTTTCTCAATTTCAAAAGACTATGGTCAGATCYTGCAAATTCACTTCATCTTTGTCTATTCTAAAGCCGTGCTCATTTGCCAAATGAAGTAAGCAAATAAAACAGAAACTTGTGGATAAATCCTTCARTGTGTCAAATGTGTACAATGTTTTTAATTGTTTGATAATTGAAGAAAATTGCAGTTGTTTACCTTTGSTGCTATCCAGTTTAGTTAGTTGATTTTCGATGCATCTCCAGATATTATCTTTCAACTTTTTGATGTCAACTTTTTTGGCTACTCTGCTGTACATGACCTTTTGAGTCGCATTCATTTGAAGCAAAGTTTTCAAAGTGTTGGCTTCGGGTTTTCTTTCATTCTCCGTGTCTATTGATGACAACATAAATCCTGCATTCAATGCCAATCCGTTTTCGTCCACGTGCTTACTTGCTTCGTCATCCAGTGAAAGATTATGCAYCATCTCGTTGTCATTRCCTAAGGCATCATTGAAGTCCAAGCCGTTATTCATATCCAAGTTCATAGATATATTACCTTGATTTGAATTGATGTCCTCAGCAGCATCTAGATCTTCTGGTGCCTCTAGGTCTTCATACATATCCGCCCAATATTGTTGTTCTCCATCCTGCTCATGTGATTTGTCGATTCCTTCACTAACTGTACCGTGTAAGTCATTGTGTTCATCATTATCTTTCCATTTGGATCTGTGCTTAATAGGCTTTCTGAAAAAGTTTCCCTTTTGCTGTGGTCTTGTGAACAAAACAGTCATTTTTTCTAGAGTAACATGATAATCCGTTGGTAACAAGTTATAATAAGGATCTTTACGGTTCTTTATTGGTATATCTATTGAGCGTTCGTTTTTAACCTTCTCTGCTTCCGCTTGCTTYAAAACAGTTTCGTCAGCTAYCGACCAATCTGAMAAGTCTATTTGTGTTCTTAGCTTTTTGTTCCGTACCCTTTTRGATTTGCTGTTGGATGYTTTACTCACATCRCTTTGTCCATCTGAGGAGCCTTCATTATTATCAGTAATCGGAGGAATTATTGAAGCATTTGCYTTTTTTATATTCTTGACCTTCCAATGATCTTTACCCGTCCATGCTTTGTTATTGAAAACACCATCAAATTCCGAGAATAAATTCTTTTCAAAATCAAGATCAAAGTTCTCCTCACTTTCATCGGAATCGTCCAGGACACKTTCATTGACATCATCAGCAAAAACTTGCTCGGCCTTTTGCTCATATTCTTCTGTATTGACATTCTCAAACTCGTCATCAAATGCAATATCATCATCTTGAACATCTWCATTGTTGTTATCAATGAGACTTGCTTCATTYAATTCAAACTGTTCAAAATTATCCACATTGGACTTTTCACCAAGAGCCACATGTTCAGATGCAAGCTCTCCAACCAAGGATCCTTCCTGTCCAATGCTATCAATCAAATCCTTGACTTTAGTGATGTCCTGAATGCTATCTCTAATTAACCCCAACGAGGAACATAGTTTTTTCTGTGGGATTGTTGTTGACAATATGTTCAAAGATGTGCCTAGCTCTAAAAGATTGTCATCTATGATCTTCAACTGTTCCTCTTCAGTGTCGGRGCCTTTGTAAACAAGCTGAATGGCGGGTTTCAAACCATTACTAGTGGATTCAGTATTGTCTTCCATATCCACGTCCTTATCTGAATCAATATCTTTGCTCATTTCATTTTTGGCAACATACTCTTTGGCTGAGTCAAACACAACACGGGCGTCCCTTTGTATATGTAATATGCTTAAAAGCAAGTTTTTGGCTCCTGCCTCATCAAAGTCAGCCAGTGCCTTCTTGAACAATGGATCAATGCTGAATTCCTCCTCAAATGACGATAACTTGATGTTTTCAAAGTTTGTTAATGTGGTTTCTAAAACTCTGTTATTAACCCTTCTTTTGGAAATAATATCCGCTTGTTGATTATCATTTACCACTGAAATTGGCAGGCCTGTTTGGGGATCAATCAACACGTCACCTTCTTGAACAGGAATCCCCGTGGTGTTACCATTCGTACTGATTGTCCCATTACCGTTTTCCACCTGTAAGCTAGATGCTCTATTACTGTTGTCATTTGCTGTAACTATACCACTCAATAACTTCCCGGCCTCATTAACAACGGAATCTATTCTTGATGCATATATTTTCACACATCCATCAAGAGTGGCTGAGGCCTTCTGGAAGTTAATATTACCGTTGTTTTCTTTCAAAACTGTAAGATCATGAAAGTAATCAATCAATGCAAAGTTCCATGAGTTTTTGACATTGATTTTGTTATCCGTTGCTAGCTTTATCCACTCTTCAAAGTTGGCCAAGATYGTTGCCTTGTTACCTGATTCAAACAATGATTGCTGTATAGGTCTAACAAATCCAGAATCTGCACTTGAAGTCACTGAACCATCGATCTCATCTGTAAGAAGGTTTTTCCGCACTTCTACATTATTGCTAACTGTTCTTTTTTTATGTGTTGAGCTAGCCTTTCTAGCTGAAACTTTTCTTATGGTAGTTTTGTGTACATTTTGCTGTTTGAGTACTCCGTATGATTTTTTATTGGATGAAGATCCTGTATGTTTTGTTTTATCAACAGCCATTGTGTCTTTATACGTCTACAAAAATAGCTTTTGGTTTAGTTTTGAAGGTTGTTTTTCTTGTAAATAATCAAGCTTTGTTTCTGTAATGGGTATCTCGCGTTGAAGCATCAAGTTATCTTTGAGCATTGTAAACAAAACGATTTGTTCTCAGGAAAAAAAAATAAAAAGAGAAGATGGAAAAATGTTTAGCGACAGATGCAAAACACGTGCTGGTTTTAAAAATCTAAACTCCGTGGAAAGTCACCACTCGATATACAGGAAACAAGGTGCTCCCTATAAAAAATATAACATTTTGAGCAAAGATAACAACGAKAATCAAGATTTACTTCAAACATTGGAATGTACACAAATCCAATAATAAAAATAATAATAACAACAGAAATACACTACTGATGAGCAAACCTATAAATAAAATAGTAGATTATCTACTGATCCCTTCTGTTGGGCTCATGGCTGGGTTATCATTTATGAAACCATGGCCTAGATTAGACAAGTTGAAACAAGATCACGAAGATAGATTGGTTGAAGATCCAAACGCGATTAAACAATTAAACAAACATTTGGGAAGTGTGTACAAAATTGGTGATAGCGACAGTGCTGACTATAAGATATCCAAACAAAGTGAGCTTATACCAAAGGAACACTCCCACAACCATGTGGGAATAAATCTATTTAGACATCCTGAGAGATTTTGTATAGATCCTGTTTTTGTTAGACATAAAAAYCCAGACAACTACAACGGATATGAATTAAGCTGTTACTTCCAACTAGGTAAGCAGTTTGTGGATGACAACAACTCAAATACATACAAAGGGGCCTTGACATTGATAATGGATGAAGTGTTATGTTTTACTGGTTTCCCAAAACTTCCAAACAAGAGAGGGGTTACAGCAGCATTGGAAATAGACTTCATGGATCACAAGATACCAGCAGACCAGCTGCTCGTACTGAACTGTAAAATTGTTGAACAGAAAAATAGAAAGTGTGTTACAGTTTGTGAGCTTTCTACAGTAGAAAAGAGCACATATTACAACAAGTACAATAGCAGCCGAATAAGCTTTATATGGACTATGAGAAGTTACTTAAAGAGTCTTTTGATCAAAGAGAAGCCTGAAGATAGAGTGTTAGCAAGAGGAAAATGTGTACTTGTTGAACCTAAATGGTTTAAGTATGTATCCTGGATAGACGTATTCAGTGGTGATGCCTTAAAATAGTTGTCGTGTAGTTTTTATATAGAGAATTATATATCCATTTAGATTCMATGTGATCACGTTTTTAGTTCATTTAWGCCCAAAATAACCCTAGACGRTATTTTTCCGTTACACTCAGCATTCGCAAGACAGAAGGTTGGTGAGAAAATTTTTTTAAATTTTTTGATTTTGTTGTTATTTTTTTTTTACCCCCTTGAACATTTTAGTCTTATGATTATCTACTATATWTCTTAAAGATAGTTCATTAGTTAAATCAACAATAATAAACAACCAAACAATTCCATATATAGGGCAAACTATACGTATCTTAACATATTGCTTGCTTATTCTGGAAACATAGATAGAAAATCAATAAAGTATGGACGCACCTAAAAAAACAACCGATACTCTGTATCAACAGCTATGTAAACAATCTGAAAACAGACAATGTTTTGACTGTGGTAATAAAAACCCTTCTTGGTCCTCTGTTCCATTTGCTGTCCTTTTATGTATCCAATGTTCTGCTGTTCACAGAAATATTGGTACTCACATAACATTTGTACAGTCCTTCACACTGGATACCTGGTCAGTTGAGAACTTGAGACGTTTCAAGTTTGGTGGTAACCACAAGGCAATTGAATACTTCCAAAAACACAAAGGAGCTCAGCAATTGAAGAACGATGATGCCAAGGCTAAATATACCTCTAGCATTGCCAAGAAATGGAAACTCCACCTGGACAATCTATGTAAAGCTGATAGCGAAAAGAACGGCGTTGATGATGTGAAATTGGATGATATGGAGGAAAACTTACAGGACTCAAGCTCGACATCTAACTCTGCATCAAACTCCACTGATGATTTCTTCTCGTCATGGGACAAGCCTGGTGCCAACACTCCAGTCAATACCTTGAAGAACACAAGCATGGGAAACTCCAGTACTCCACCACCAAGATTAACAAGAACCAACAATAAGACAAGCGACGCTTCCAGCGCTCCAACAAAGAAGCTCCCACCTGGAAGAAGAAGAGCCCCTGGTAAAACCACAATTACTTTACAATCTAAAAAGATAAACAGCAAGCCATCAAATGAAGGACAAGATGACTTGATTATTATAGATTCAAAGAAAAGCAAAAACTCAGACAGCTTTTTGGACAAGGTTTCCAGAGAAAAGGAGTTCAACAACACCTTCAAGAGCAATCAGTATCAGGATGATGTGAAGATAGTTGATTCTCAGCAATTCGGATATGATCAAGAACCTGTGGTCAAGAGCAAGAAGCCTGTTAAGGAAACATCCTTCTTTGATGAAATCAACGAGGATGACAAGGCTGAGCAAGTTTTACAGAAGGAAATCRAGCCAAAGTTTGCCAAGCTAGGGTTCGGTATGGTGTCCAACAATGCAAATGAATTAGCGGAAAAGCAGAAGCAACAAAGCAGTCAAAGACAGTACCAGTACACAGGAAAGGTTGCCAACAAGTTTGGTGCACAAAAGGGGATCTCCTCTGACGAGTTCTTTGGAAGAGGATCCTACGATGAAGAGGCCAACAAGGAAGCCAGGGAAAAGTTGAAGAACTTCAACAACGCCACTGCCATTTCCTCAGATGCATACTTTGGCAGAGACGGAAGTGATGATGAAGAGGATGAATTTGATGAGGATTACCACCGTGGATTTGGCAACAATGGCCCAAGAAGAAATAGAAACAATAGTGAAGGATTCGGAAGTGTTGTTAACAACTTGCTTGAGGAAAACGAACAGGAAATTGAAATGTTGAAGAATGCTATGGAACAAGGAGCAACTAAACTAGGTCATTTCTTTAGTGACTTGTTGTCCTAAATATAGTGACGTTATATATCTCTTATGAATCTGTTTTTTATTATTGCAAAAAGGTCTGTCGAAACAATGTTACTTCTCCAACTTTGATACATTTTGTAGAAGCTGTTGCCCCCCCTTTTCTATACGAGCCTTTATGATTTATGAGGGGGTGAAATAGTATCGTCAAAATCAAGAAAAATAACTAATTAATGGAAAAAACGCTTCTYATTTTTTGAACGTGAAAATATTTTCGTCTCTATTTTTTTTTTTTTCCTTCAATAATTGGGATTTGACACACATTACCGTTTTTAAAATCAAAAAGTCTATGTGAAGATGTTTTCTGCGATAACTTTAGGATTATTTTGCTCAACCACCAAAACAAAAAATTAAGGAAATAACAATATCGGCAGATTTTATATTTGTATAAAGTGAATAGAACATTTTTTGAATCAATATYAGAATAGAATATCTACAAACCAGAGAAATATATCTATCAATTTGTTTCACAACAATTTAAATTAATAATTAATACACTGTTACATATATTACTATTATATCTTAGTATAAACCAACAAAACACTTTTAAAGGCATACGACAAACAGCTGTACTCAATTCAACAAAGCAATTATAACTTGTTAAAGATAACACACCCCATCCMTTAAGCAAGAGATTTAACGTTTAACTACAGTCAATCTCTTTTACAGTATACATATTCACAAGTTGTTCATCAGAAATACAGATCCAATAATGGGTGTTATAGACGATATGATACCTGACTACTATTACTATATAGACCCTCAAWCTGARAGTTTCAGAGAGCCCGAGCCGAACCCTATGGACAATCTGATCAGTGTYTATGGATTGAATGATATAGCCCAGCAGGTGGCAAGATTCAATGATGATGGAAGCAGGGGTGTCAAGCTAAGAAAGTCGTACAAGAACCAAATATCAGATGTGTCCGGACACTGGACCAGTGAAAACATACCGAATGTCGAGCAGCATGGAGACTTCCAATCAAGAATATATCATTACAACAACTCTGTAAATCCAGCAAATGGTCAGGTTGACGTAACTAGACAGGACGTTCAACAGGATGAGGCGCTGTTCAATGTTGAGAAYATAGATGAGWTCAAGCAAACAATAAGCAACTTTGGAACACAGAGAATAAACCCACAAGACTTCAATCCCAACCAATTGGCATTTGATTTCCAAGGAGGCATAGCGGGATCAAGAAGAAAGAGAAGCGACAATGGATACAGCGGTATGGAAAGCAATGGAAACACAGGCACTCTTCCCGGAGCATTGCAGAATGAGGGACTACGACAAATGGATGAATCAGCAGACTATAAGAGACGTAAACTCGGAAATGAAAGCCCAGAAATGCAGAAKTAGCTTTCTTTTTTGTTTTTTATTCAAGATTCTGAAATATATAAATTAAAGTTTTTTTCTTATCTCATTATTAYACAAAGCTTATTTGGTTTTTTTTTTTTTGAAGGTTTTACCGTCGTAAACAGAGGAGATAGCAATCGACATTGAGGTCATGGAGTTCTGCAAAAGAGATAAAAAAACAAAAACAGAAATTATGTTACAATATTTTTTGTTACAGTTTTTTTTTCCAATTTAACTTCTCTTTAAGAAAAAAAAAACCCAGATTTACCAAAATGGAAATTATTAAAAATATTTCAGAGCAGTTATGTTGCCTAAAAGRGTAATAATTTTTTTGATAACAAATTACACGGTTTTAATACTTAAAAACCTTGCAAGTGTTCTATCAAAATAATTGGAGTGCATATCATAKGCACAGGCAAACTTCCAAACATTACTTAAGAATTGTACCATTTTATAAAGGATATTGATAACATGATWTGGTGATATAGCAGGATGTTTACTGTCTTTGCTGTAATTTTGATATATTATGAAGTTTGGCAATTTCCTAATTAGGGAATTTTTGTTAAGATTTCAACTTCTTTTTTTTTTTCAACTACGGAAAATRAATAAATTCAGAATGAGTAAAAAAAAAAAAAAGCTGGCAGATGCTGATTTTTTTTTCCAAGTTCTTTCTTACTACACACAGAGATTACACCTTCACTGTAACTYTTCTGTAGGAAGCAGGAAAAAAGAAAGAAAWAGAAASAGTAATTTTTTTTAAAKTAGTAGAAAARTAAAATTTACAGTTATTTTGCATTATAGTAGCAATTTGTTCTATATAGTATTAATATATCAAATTTATATTACTTTAGAGATAWAAACCACCAAGACTATCCAAGAACGTATGTATACCTACAYAGGTACCTGAATAATGTTTATGAAGATGAAACATGAAGAAGTGATACTAAAAACCAAGCAGAATTATTTATGAGAAAGCAGGACTCTACACAMGTTTTATATGTTATGATGGTAATGTCATAAAGTGATTTCCAAGATTAYACTACARCRGAGAGYGGTTATTAAAGCTATATTTGAMAACTATATTYTAAARAGAATGAGAACTAAGAGTGTATTGAATAAAGTAATACGARAAAGATTATTGTWAACAGTRAAGGAGACATTTTAATAGATYAGTCATGTAAATGGAWTAAAATGGAGGAGTAAATTAGTTTCATAACAAAAAGTTGATGAAGYGTTGTTATAGTTYAGCTGGAMAGAAGATCATGAGTTTTATTACTGTCTTTTCTGCAACAGCATTTTGAGAACCTGAACGGAAATGTCATTAATTTCAAACAATATAATGTAATAAAGCATATCGKTATACGGTTGCACAGAAATTCTGTTGCTTAAAAACAATTAAAGAAAACATGTGGAAGTCTTCTATAAACCTCAAATCAAGAATGATTGTTGTCAATGCATAATCCTGTTAACTCATTACACACCAGTTTAGAAAAACTTCGATATAGAATTTTTGTCTTGTTGAACCATTAAGGAAAAATAGCAAACAATATCATTATAGAAGGAAAGATAACTAATGCGAAAATACTGCYTTGAMAATAGTTTSACTATTCATAATATCTTCTTAAATTCAAATCAATAGATATAGAATTATCTAAAATAATTAATAATCAAACATTATTTACTAACAATTATTCACATTTTTATCATAGTTATAAAAATAACAAAAGACTTACAATTTTGATAAACAGAAAATGGCTGCTTCTATTGCTCACCCAAAGATTGTCAAGAAACACACCAAGAAATTCAAAAGACACCATTCTGATAGATACCACAGAGTATCTGAAGCTTGGAGAAAGCAAAAAGGTATTGATTCCGTTGTCAGAAGAAGATTCAGAGGTAACATTTCTGAACCAACAATTGGTTACGGTTCCAACAAGAAGACCAAATTCTTATCTCCATCTGGTCACAAGACTTTGTTAATTGCTAACTTGAAGGACTTAGAATTATTAACCATGCACACCAAGACCTACGCTGCTGAAATTGCTCACAACGTTTCTTCCAAGAACAGAGTTGAAATCGTTGAAAAGGCCAAGTCTTTAGGTATTAAGATTACCAACCCTAAGGGTAAGTTAGCTTTAGAAGCTTAAATTTGATGCATATGAAAAAGGGCCTTTGTGTCCRTCTTTTTTTCTATATCCATATCAAATTATATAACCAAACTCTTATATAGAATATTTGTGAAAGATATTAGTTTCTTTTRTCAATATTTGATCAGAACTAATAGCTTTTTTTTATTACGTTAACCAAAAAAAAAAAAAATTAAAATYAAAAGRAAATTTGTCAAGGTTGTTGTTCCTTGTTATTTTCCCCCSATTTAATTAATAGCTWGAGTTAAGGAAAACACATGAATGATGAGCTTAACACTATTTATAARGRGTCTYTAACGTCTTCTATAATATAAATACATATTATTCTCAAAACAATGGCTAGGATAATATTTTAAAGCATGTTATATATAAYTAYTTTTTTATAAATTGAAAAACACCGGCAGCAATRATGACAACAAGAACCATCAACAATAAAGAACTTGAGCTMTCAGACTCAACCACTTGGGTTTCTTGAACGGTTTTGACAGGRGTTTCTYCCTCATCTTCCTCAATCTTTTCATCATTATAAATGGTCTCAACAGTTTTRTTGGCAGCTTCAACKTCTTCCTTGGAAGGTTCATCGACAACTTCTGGAACAGGTTCTGGAATGGTTTCCTTGGTTGGCTCCTCAACAGGTTCTTCAACAGGTTCTTCAATTTCCTTTGTATCTTCTTTTTCCTCAACGATATCTTCAACCTTGGCATCTTCCAACAATGGATTCTTGTTGACAAAGTCAAATGCCACTCTTATGACTTTATATTGCAATTGGCTTTTCATTTCAGTTCCCAAGGATGCCCATGCCTTGTGCACATCAGTGATTTCATATGGACAAGGTATGCTTTCAATCAGGAATTTATGTTTACAACGGTAAGGCTTGGAAGGGTCATGGCTTAAAAGAAGATCATTGTCATTGCCCAAGTAAACAATGCTGACATCCATTTTCTGGTGTGGCTTCAAAACTTCAGAGTTAGGCTTGACACAGTAGTTCTTTGGAGTGGTTGTTTTGACCTTGAAGGTGACTGTTTCATCGCTGGTATTTGTGATGGTAATCTTTGCTGTCTTGCTTGGCTCATCAAATGGTGGGTAATAAGTAATGTTATCAGGAACGATATTTACAGACATGGTTTATATATTTAGTAACGAAATAAACACAAATAACAAAAGGTAAAAATAAGGCAAAAAAAATTTAGAAGATCACTGATGTTTCAAATTCGTAGATGTAACTAAAAGTTAGTGGTTATTTCTTGATGGATTGTATAATTGAGTTTGGTTGTTATTAACTATAGTCGAGCATACACCAAACATCCAAAATTAAGTAAAAAACAGCAAAAAAAATAAAAAAACAAACACATTGTGCTTCCCCCTAAATGTTGGTGTAACAACTCTTTCAGTAAACTGCGGAAAAAAAAAATTTTTTTTTATATGGAATCCTTCTGCCTTGTAGGCGATAATTGGACGCTATCTTTACAAAATTACTGATTATAAATAACTTTCTTATTATTAATTAATGATACACATAAACCCTTTATCATCTTAGCCTACAAGTTTGTGAATGTTGGAAGAATGTAAACCATGTTTGCACTGAGCACACCCATTTGATCGTAATAGTACTCYCCYTCTTTAACGTTTTTGTCTTTCAACAACACCTGRTGGTTATTSTGCACATCCTGCTTGTAGAACACAACATGRCACAGCCCACTGCACATGTAGAGCTCACMATTTGAGYTTTGAATGACATCGCCGTCATACCCTATCATGTAGCTCTTTGGCCTTAGGGMCTCCTGTTCGGGCCTCCGTCCTATGACATCCTTGATCATCATAGTGGGCAGGTGKATGACAGTGACGGGGATCTTCTTGGACACCATTCGGATGTAGTCCTTGTCCTTGGTGAGATCCAGCTTCCCACCWACACAGATTATGTACTTCCCCTTGAGAAAGAAGTGATGGTTGGCCATTCTCAGGTGTATGTCCACATACCGTGACTTCTGTCTTATCAATGGACGCTCAATGTCTTGCTTCAAAGGCGCTTGGACTTTTTTCTCTTCCCACTCAAACTTCTTGAAGTTGAAGAACAAAAACTGATCATGATATCCGTGGTCGTCCTTGTACCCACCATGGATCARCATCATGTATGACAGGACATCCTGCCTGGAATSATTGCCTTTGTGTTCCAWCAKGCCTGTTYTTACATCATTCAAAAACATCTTGTTTGCCTTGATGTCCTGGTTCTTCACTGCATTGAGGTACAAGTCAAAYTTGGCTYTGTTGYTTTCGAATGTKTTGATCARTTGGTCTAGTTTCTTACCTGTTTCTTCGTAAGATCTGGTATCCTTTGGATGAAGAACTCCAGGTTCCAGTAATGTGCTTGAATGGAACGCTGTTGGCTGCGGCGGTTCCTTGGTTAATCTTTTATCCATGTCAATTCTCTTAACAAAAATGGTTGGGGTGGACTGGTTGGCATCTGCATCGTGCATCTTGTTGTCCCTGTATGAGTGAATTGTCAGCAGGAACATGTCATTGSTCAATGATGGGCCATTGCCTTGGACAGTGTGCTGGTACCCACCAAACACCAGGATGTTCCACTTCATCAGTTTCTTCTCAGCTGTGGGGTCATCAAGGTTATCCTCCTCATCAAAAACAGCTGATGAATCAGARCTCTGCCTGGAGGRWTCCAAGAAATTTTCRTYTTCRTRMGAATCTTCWAGRAAATTCTGCATTGACAGCTTCTCATTGTTCACTGATGAATCACTTGAGATATTTAATGATTGTAGTCTTTTCAARTAATTTAAGTATCCGTTTTCAAAATGAWTAAGTGCCTTATCCYTGAGTAACATCTGAGAATGTCCAACCATTGAAGGCAAGTTAATATTGYTTGATGCATCCTGTTGATTGATCAATTTATAGTACCCATTAGTTGTATCAAGAAGGTAACAGTTATTGTTGTACTTGTACTCTTGCTTCAAAAACAACTTGTTTGACTTTTCATCAAATGACAACACCTTTCTGTTCATTTGAATACCTCCACTGATGAACACGTATTTATAGTTGAGTCTTGTTATTGWYGGCTTYAGCAGATTCMGGGGAACATCACCCTTTGCTTCTAACTTGGTTACAGTACTGGTGACAGTGTTAATTTTATAAAGGTGGTTGTTTGGAATGTAGTTTGGATTKGTGAGTATGGTCTTTTGRAAGTATGATGGTAAAACATCCTCCWCCTCACTTACGTATATGTCCTTCAACAACGAGTCGTCKATATCTTTGGAAAGTGTCGTGAGACCTCCCATGCTSATKATGTAGCTGTCCTTGCAGTCACACGATGATGAGTAGATCAGAATTGGTAGCGRTGAAACRCCATTYATGGTAACGGTGTATCCRAATCCATCCAAAAACATTTTTTTTTGCTTTTCTTTGGTTTTTAAAAGATCAGGATTCAAAAACATATCCCTTGTTATCTCCGTGWAGTTTGAATTAACCAGCATRTTTGAGCAGCTCGTTGTGGGGATCCAYAGATCACCCTGAACCACATCCTCAATGTTTGTGTTATCAAGCAAGACTCTCTGCCTGTAGTTATACTCCGCGCAATACCAAATTTCGGGTAACAATGCCATGATAAGTTTTTTCAGAATGAAGTTTGAATCTTTTTCGAAAACATCCATTAAGTGTTTATTTTGTTTGTAGTTCGTGCCCAGGATAATCTTCAAAATTTTCTGGAATTGCTGGTCCTCAATAATTTCCATGTTTGAGTAATCTTCCTTTGATTGTAGATTCATTAACAAACCTGTTATGAAGGTCTTGTATACATTGTCATTGAATCTAACTGTTTCTTTAAAGTCTTCCCTTTTCTTGACATTGGACATTATATGTGTATYTGYTGAGTCTAGCATGTTGATATAATATCCTTTTAACTCATCCAGTTTGTTGTTGTTACATGTTGCTTGGGTTGGTTCAAGCACAATATCTTTATATGAGTAGTAACAGCTAATGGGGGTTAGGGAGCAATGGTGGTTGTTAAACACCAATGATTTTCTGTCCATTATAATCAGCTGCTTGTTTGGGTTTAGATGTGCAATATTGGCTTGTTTGGACAGTATATTCTACTCAGCTCTTAARTAATAATCACTGGGTTATCCTTTATTTCAGCCCCCCTTTTTTATCGCTTTTCCCCCTCAAAAGGAAAAAAAAACAAAATAATAATAATCCTATGAATTATTCCATAGACTGCAGGTATTCAGTCAATGGATGGGAAAAAACAACTGAAACCCATAGAACGCCAGCCAGTARTCGGGRTGTGGRAAAAAATAAATGTGTTTATATGGAACAGAACGTTGAAAATCAATTGCAGTCAAAAAAATGGATTGTTTTCTGGTCACTTCCTCACACCACTTCATATCCGATATAAATGCACACATTTCTTGTTTCAGAAATAAACAAAAGGCAATCTCTAAAGTGTTTAGTAAGTACATACCATTGTTTTAGCATACAGTGCTTGATTGTTTGACGACTCCTTTTTGAAAATAAAAATAGCTCATTTTATTTAATACACCACTGTTTATTTTCAGGCATAATGTATTTCAAAGTAATAAGACGTATCATACATTGAATATTGGTGTCAATGGTGATAATAATGACAATCACCACGTGACTTACTACGTGGAGTCTACCAAAAAAAAAAAAAAAAAATTCTCCAATTTTTTCTTGAACACAAAGTACATTCAACTGATAAAATTTTCCGATATACTCAAAATATATAACATTAGAAGGTTTCTGGGAACTTCAGAACTATCTGGTACTTCTTCTGCTTCTGGCTGCCTTTCTTCTTCACCTTCTTTGTCTTCGGCAGCACGATTGACTTGTTCAAAACGTGGTCCGATTCCTCGTTTTGTGTGCCGCTGCTGTTCAAAGTTGTGTTGTTCAATGAAGTCAGTCTTGATTGCGAGTTTGTTGTGAATGACCCCATTCTTGGTAGCTTTGAGGTGTTGTTGAGTTTTCTGGGTATCTTTGGGAGCTTGTTTCCCGACTTCTTCAGCTTGCTGATCAAAGGTGATGAAACAAGCTGGTCCTTATGCACAGACTCTGTGTATGAAAGTTCAATGGTGTCCTCCGAGTTTTCCTCATCTGTCTTGCAAAWATCGTTGTTCAGCTCATTTTTCAGTGTTCGCTTCTTTTCCTTTCTCATTTCCTTTGCATTGTTGATMACGACACTGGGGCTCTGCAGCTCCTGTATCATTTGATTGAAGTGTGTCATGTCATTGTTGAAGAGGTTGTTTATGCTTGACTGTTGGTTTGACAGCAGCTTCATATTGCTTTGCGACACTGATTTGTTAAGATTCAGTACTGGTGTCTTCAACGGGGTCTTGAACAGTTCAAGATTATGAGAGAATATGTTATTGTGATTTATGGATTCCGGTGAGTTATTTGTCTTGTTAAATGGTGAGCTTAATAAAAAGTCTCCTATAACATTATGTGAGTGTTTGGTGTCTTCGTMATTTACTTTGCTCGATCTGATATTGGATTCAAAGACCAAGGCACTCGATCTTTGATGCGTATCAGCATTTTGATTATAAAACATCAAGTTTTCCAAAACATTGCCYGGACTGGTGTTGTTATATAAGTTGTGATAATTCTTTGATGCAGACTTCAACAGGTTCGAATATGGAGAATCAAATGCCATATTGGATTTGTAAATGTTCTTTGAAAGATGATCTAGCGTGGATATATTGCCATTGTATGATAAATCATCAAATTCATTGTTTTCCTCAGCATGGATGATTTTATTTGATTTTGGTGTGATTTGTTTTGAATCATTGGATTCATTTGTTTTCYTTTTATTGGTCATTTTTTTTTGTTTATATATATAAATCCTATTATCTCCTTTTAGTATCCATATATATTGATTGATASCTTTTTGGGTTTCTGTATAGATTATTATGTTTATATGTATKAGTTATATTTCAAATGTTTATTTAGTTTTTATTTAAAAAAATTATAAWGAATGGTAAACATTGAAAACTTGTTTGGGGGAAAAAAAAACTGAATAACGTGTTAACCCAAGAGGAAAAAAAAAAAGAAAGAAAAAAAAAGATACAAATTTTTCTTTTTGGCCTAGTTCCTTTGGAGATARGCACGTGATCTKTTTGCAAAAAAAGRCACTTGTATTTTCCCAATTAGGAAATATAATTTGACTATCTGCATAACAGGATTGTTTTTTCAAACATAAATAGTTCCACTTAAAGAAAAAAAAAACAAACAAACAATTGAATGAATACCTCAAAACTTAACAAGTGTTTYATTGATTGATAACAATCAACCCTTGTCATTTCTAAAAAGAAAAACAACTATATATTTGTATATATAAAGAAAAAAAAAAAACGATATACATAAGTAAAATATATAAATTGTATAAAAATACATAAATTTTACTCATCAGTTAATACATTTTTGGCTGCTTGTTCAGAAATTTCATCGTGTCTCTTCTTATGTCTCACCAAGTTGTGTTTCACATTGAACGCACGACCGCAGTAAGAACACTTGAAGGGCTTGATGTTCGTATGTGTGATCAGATGTCTTTTCAATGTGGATGGCTTTTTGAAGCTTTTGAAGCATGTCTTGCATGTGTTTTTGTTTTCATCATTCTTGTTTATTGGTGCATTCAGCAGCATTGTGTCCGGCAACAATGTAAGCGCCTTGTTCTCTGCGCCCGCGCTAACCRATTCTCTCCGGGAAAAATCATTCACTTTGTTCAGCAGGTTCTTTATTGGGGGCAGACTAACTTTTCTATCTGTYTGTGGCGTGACACTGGCCAATGATAATGACTTCGGTCTCGTTGTATTCTCAGYTGGTGATCTGAATGCTTCATAGTAAGCCATGTTTGGATGATTGGCAGCAACATATCTCCGCTGATACGGTCCATTGTAGGTGTCGGATAAAGGAGATATCGGGAAACTGGAAACATAACTAGGATTGTAAGCAAAGTAACCCATTTGATTCATACTTGGCTCATAAGAGTTGTAGTAATGCATGTTTGGGTTCATTGGCTGTTGATAYTTTTGATTAAACGGCATGTTCGAATTAATTCTGTTGTGGTTATTCATTCTTGTTGCTGCTTAATGGGGTTAATTGAATTRAATTGTGTTTTGATGTTTCTATACTATTGATAATAWTGAAAACGACGTATAAAGAATTATYCTGTGAAAGAAAGRTATGAATAGTCTTGTTKAAATACGTTATTAGAAGAACTGAATGTTTGTATAGATTATTTGATTAATAAAATAAATGTTGTTATTATTGATGTRWATTATTTCAGAAAAATATGGGCAGGGGGAAAAAAAYTAAGAAAAACAAAATTTCCGTAAARAAAAATAATAGAAAAATGARAAGAAATCTTGATGTTTTATTTTATGTATTAATAATTTTTACTAATGAAGAAAATATAATACTGAMCAATGATTGAATTCTTGTAATGATAGTAAATGTTTGGGTATGYGTAYTATGGCAACAAATAAGAAATAAAGTAAGATAAAGTATTAACGTTGRTTATTAATRTGTTTTTCTCTACTTAATATTTAAAAAAAATAACATAACAAAATAAGAAACTAAAGTYACATTTTGGCTTCCTTTATATATAAAATTTGTTGRTAAACAAAAACYTATTCTTGTYCACAATGGAGAGTTTCCTGTKTGGATCGCAGGCGGACWAAAAAAAAAAGGGGGGATTTYCCCACCAAAGGCTAGTCATTTTGTGCTTTTGTATGTGTGAGCTAGAAATGCTGATGCCTGGTGGAACATCTATTTGTGAAAAAAATAAGACCATCACTTCCCAAATGGGAAGTTGGGGTTTTGTTTTTAGTTTTTTTTTGSTCGTAAATGGACTCTCCAAGAACTTCATGAGCGATTTTTTTTTTTTTCATATTTTTTGTGGGGRTAGTGAAAACATGTGTACTCGCTGAATRAACAAGAGATAATATTATTTTATTTGTTTAARAACAGATTTTTGGACAGTTAAAGATTGATTACRATGACTAACAGATGATTTTTTCTGTTTTCATCAACAATAWTATCTGGAAACAAGGGGAAACAGTTCAAAATAAAATGAAATAATAACATTCTTGGTAAAATAAGTCTAGATTTATTATTTATTTTCATACCGGAAAAAATAAACAAAATAAAAAAATAAAGGGTGATCGAAAGTTTCCTGCTTAGCTTGGCAATTYCATGGACTTGTAAATTTTTTRAYATATGATTGATTATCATAGCTTATTTTGAGTTTACTGTTTATTTCTTAGGTACATGGCACCTCTTATTGTTTTTTTTTTTTCATCTAAAAGTACAGGTATTTAAAAAAAAAAATGCCTAATTTATTAGGTTACACGGCTGTAAGGAGTATCACAAATATTTTCACTGAAGACGATCCAATACCAGTGTGAATTTACCAAGGTTGCCAGCTTTATTTGTTTCGTCGTAGCCTTTGTATTTTCATATGGTTGCTGCGCCTTGTTAACATTACGAAATTTTCTCAATGTATAGCTTTTTAAGGGTAATTAACTACTCAAATAAAAATGAATTCCACTGAACTTGTATAACTCTAATCAACTCAAGTAAAACAGGAAAAATATACGATATATTACGTTATCAATAAAAGGTCAAAAGAAATCTTAACAGTTGTAAACATTCCACATTATACATTTTTTTTTGAATAAAATCTTGAAATGAAAATTTTTTCYGGGATATCGTGATAAAAATTTGAACCGACAACTTTATTATTCTTCACGTCTATTGTTCTGGTATCCGCGCACATTTCATCAAAAAAAGGGCCTAAGGACCAACGCTACAATAAATGGATATAACTTGAATTGAAAACAATCACCTTATCTGCGCAGAAATGTTTTGTTGACATAATACGTTTTTCCTTATCTAAGCTTCACCAAAACCCAAACTTAAACTTAAAAGATATTGTAACTATAACCGGTATCCTACCCTAATGTCAGGATACATCATCGTTTATCTTTGGTGAGATTTATTACTTCATCGTTTTGTTAAGATGTAAAACTCGTCATTAATAACAACATTAAAAGCAAAAAAAAGACCCGTAATTTGCATATACGGATACCTATTATCTATAAGGGGTTGCTTTGGACGGTTACCTCTTTTTTTAATTGACTTTTGGAATCTAGTTTGTTTCTAGATCTCTAAAGAGACCCTTTGTTAATCTCATCAAAGTCATTACAAATTGTAACCGTCATGTATTGCTCTTTAATTCGATCTAGATTTGACTTAATACGAGTGCTAGCTGTTATAGTCAGCAATGGAGTTAAAATAGAGAATGCATTCATTTAATTATTTGTAAATTAAAAGTGCGGATGTTTAGAGTATACGTAATTAAACTTTGTTATTTAGTTGATAGCTAATGATTAAAATTAAGTAAGGTATATCAAAAGCATCTGAGCTCACACTCTCTTYAACAAGATTTTAACAAATATCTTTTCTACACTTTGGGAGATTCAATGGTAAAGTTACCATGGGCATTGGCTGAATCTTGATAGTCCTGTTTTTTACATTTCTTTAAAACACGTGATCTATCGGATATCCATGCTGTTGTTGTTTTTTTTTTGGATGTTTTGCGCAGACAACAAATGACAGTGTGTAAATAGATTGTATGCATTTATTTTTTTTWAAAAAAAGGAAGAACATACCTAACTCTGTAGTATCTTCTTCTATAAAACAGCGACACAGGCACCACAGCTAATCAAACAAGTAAAAATGTCATCTATGTTTGGATTAAACAACACACAAAGCCAAAACAGCCTATTTTCAAAGCCCCTAACAAATCTTATTATCATATCTTCAGTACTATCGATAGGCTTTTTGTTTATAATACTATCAGTATCCCTATACAGCACATACGGTCCATTAGTGAATCTGTTATTCCTGTTCATAAGTATTCTACCTAAATGCTTGATAAAGGTTGTTCCAAACACATGCATAAAGAACACTGGCGAGGATAACAGACTGGACACATTCAATGTCTTTTTCTCCAACTTTTTCCTGTGGTTCTTCCTTGGACTCAATGTTGTCCAGTTGCATACAGGTATCATGAATACTAAATGTTTTGTTTTGTCACTGATTGGTGATGTTCTGATCTATTCCCAAATAATAATGTTTTTGTATACATTCAGTAATTACGATCATGACCTTTTGGATGATGAAGATGAATATTACTACTAGACTGTTAGCTTTTTGTAGTCTTTTTTTTTTTTTTATAAAACGTTTCATAATATTTATAACCAGTATATAATTATTGTTTTATGATAAATATCTATCAAAGTAATTCACCATGTTGTTCTGATCAATATCTTTTAGATACTGTATGCTTTTAAGTATTTTGAGTTCACAGTCYTTCATGTTTATGGAGACTCTATTGGTGTCATCCAATCTCAAATTGTTCAAATTYTTTCTGTTATCTATAGTAAGTTTCAACACRCAATGGATTAAGTTCAAAGTGTAATTGATRCTTTGAATAAGCCTATCCATATTGGAGAAGTCATCCATGAGCTTATTGTTCAACATTGAGTACATCAGTATTCCACTGAATAAATCGCCAACCCCAGTGAAATAATAATCAAACTTKGGGACTTTGAACAGTAGCTTTTTTTCTCTTAGTAGACACATGATGTAGATATACTTATCATTGTTGAAAAGAACCAGATCGTTCAAGTTAGTCACAATCAAAAGCTTTAAATTGTTTTTATGTTCAAAGACCTTGTTGCTCATTTCATAAATGTCTTCCATCTTCAAGTTTTTAGTTATGATCTCTTCATAATTTGTCAATAATTGCAACTCAAAAAYATTAGGTGTCAACACTAAGTTATTGGTGAATAYATTGTCATTACAAAGTAAATTTTGATACTCMTTTATAATATTTTGTTCCACATATATCACATTGTCATCCCCCATAACAGGATCAAGGATTACTATGTAATCTCTGAAGCTCTTTTGATACTCTTTTTTTAGATACTTAAGAATGCACTTCAAGTTGTTGTTGTTGGATAAGTATCCTAGAATGTATCCATTGTAGTTAAAATCACACTTCAAGTTTGCGTCCAGGAGCTTGTTGATTTCTTCAGAAGAAGAGATTTCCCCCGTATGGTTATTGTAACCTGTATGGTTGCTAAACTGAATAAGATTGATGATATCCAAGTTTGTCTTTAAGGAGGTTAAAATTGGTTGAATGGTCCTGTTACCCACATAGCCATGTACGACATGTGATTGCAAAGACAATATAGAGTTCATTTTTTWTATATATTAACAGGGTGTATCACACATATGTCTTTCATAAGAAAGGTGGAATTAATTATCATTTGATTGAAAAAAATTTGAAATATTACAAAATATATATGAAGATTTTGATTGAAAATTCACTTCCGTCGTCGGATTAGTCACTTGTCACGTGCCATAACCAGAMGGAGATAACAGGGTCAAGCTGCAATACCAAGAAAACCTGTTGGCACTTTTATTTTTTCTCGTTTAACTCCGGAACTGCCRTTAAAGGAAACAATTTTAGTCGTTTCCTTTTTTTTTACATTTTTTCWWAAAAAAAAAWATTTAAAATTTTCTTACCTTGGTTTATTCATTTGTTCAAACTTAAACTCATCTCTTCTTCTTTGGGAAATGYGAATCAGTTTTGAWTAAAYAATTAGGTTACATAACCAAAAACTTGTCAATAGTAATAAAAATGTCTTCGGTCAACACAGCTGTGAAGGCTCTTTTACACACCTCATTGGGTACAGGTTTGATATCTATACCGTTCTTCTACAAAAACAATGGTATTATTCTATCTGTAGTGTTATTGGCCTTTTCATATTTGATGTCCACAACAGGTTTGATTTTACAATGYCAGTTATCCAACTGGTTGCCAACCTTAACATTAAAAAAGAAACTAAGTTTYAAGAGTATAGGTGACTTGTTGTTTGATGAAAAGAGCAACAAGATTGTTYTGTTCGATATAGCCATTGCCATCAAGTGCTTTGGTGTATCGATATCATACTTGATTGTGATTGGTGACTTGATGCCTCAAATTCTGAGATACTTCACTTCCAAGATTGATATCCACAGATCAATCTTCATTTCTTTCTCTTTGTTCTGCATCATCATGCCATTGTGTTTCATCAAAAAAATATCATCATTGAAGAAGTTCTCAATGATAGCTTTGATTTCTGTTGTTTACTTATGCTTCATGATCATCATCAATGCATTTGTTTACAAGGAAAATGATCAAAAGGGTCACATATACTGGTCCAAACCTAAAAAGTCTTATAAAGATATCAACTTCTTGACATCTTTCCCTATATCTGTGTTTGCATTCACTTGTCAGCACAACACATTCTCCATTTTCAATGAATTAAAGACTCCAACTTTTGCAAACTTCTCCAAAATTGTTGTTAAGGCTATGTCATGTGCCTTGATTATATATTTAACTGTGGGGACCCTAGGCTACATAACTTTTGGTGATAATGTTGAAAGTAACATTATAAAGATGTACGAAATGGATAACTTTTTCAATGTTTTGGGTAGATTCTGCATTGTTGTTCTGGTCACCTTGGCATACCCACTGCAAATGTATCCTTGTAGATTGTCCATATACAACATTTACAACCACTTCCAAAACAAGCCAATATTCAACTCATTAACAGATACAGACACAAACGAATCTATCACCTTACTAAACGAAGAAGAATTGAACTTGGAACAACAAATCAATAGCTCACATTTGGACATCCCTGACTTACAATTCAAGGTAATCACAATGTCAATTATTATAGCTGGTTTCTTCATTGCCATCAGCTTAACAAACTTGGGTTTGGTTCTAGGATTCATCGGTGGTACTGGGTCTACATTGATTGCCTTTATTCTACCGGGACTGTTTTCATATTTGCTATTCTCCAAGATTGAAAGTGATCCTGCCTTCATTCAAAACGTTTTGCTAAAGAATACAARTATCAAGGACTACAAACAGGAAATTGCCCAAATAGGATCTGTAAAACAATGGAAKTTATTATCCATTGGTTTAATTGTATACGGTGTTTGCATCATGATATTTGCCAATATAGGTATCATATACAAAATGCTGCACTAATTGCTTAATAAGTAAAAAAAAAAAAGATTATTTAGAATATTATATAAAAGCTTTATCATTTTAATTTATTTATTTGTATTTATATATCAGGCTTTAAAACTCATTATTCATATTACTAT
Organism: Hanseniaspora opuntiae; assembly: GCA_001749795.1. Classification (NCBI taxonomy): domain Eukaryota; kingdom Fungi; phylum Ascomycota; class Saccharomycetes; order Saccharomycodales; family Saccharomycodaceae; genus Hanseniaspora; species Hanseniaspora opuntiae. The sequence goes on from LPNL01000003.1 coordinate 1,339,635, forward strand.
CAAACCAACCTAGAATGTCATCTGTGTTGTTGTTAGTGTTTTCATTCATCCATTCATTATATTGCTGCAATAGCAAGTTATCTAGTTCGTTTTTGGCATTTTTCTGATTGCCTGTTCCGCTTTGCTGTCTGGCCTTCTTCTGAGTATTTGACAACTCACCAAACACACTCTTCAGTGATGGCAGACCATTTCCTGTGCCTTGCTTAGGCGACCCACCAACACTTAAGTTACTAGTGGCTCTTCCATTAGGCACAGTATCTGAAGTTAAACCTTGCTTGGTTCCACTCAATGGTGTTTCTCCAAGCATTGTCTGCTTAGCCAAGTTAGTTCCACTTGACACACTTGGTGGTGGAACAGAAAAATTCAGCCCATGGTCAGCATTTGTTGGCGAGTAACTAACATATCGATTCATACCCATGATTGATGAGGTTGGGGAGTTTGGGAAATTCATGTTACTTTTGTTGCTAGGGCTTCTAACATCGCTTGTTTTGGCCAGCACTGTTTGCTCTCCAATTACTGAGAACAATGAGTTGGGTTTCATGTTATGCATCATCGGGTCCATCAAGGATTTGAACAAATTCGTGTCCACTCCGTTTGCCTTGGCTTTGCGTGAATTAGTTTTCTCCTTCAAGGCAAAGAGTTCAGTTTCACTCGTCTCCTTGGTCGACAACCCACCTGTTTCGTTTAACATATTCAAAGGGATACCATTAATCATCAACATGTCATCACTTTGATCAAATTTCTTCATATTTTCATCAAATATCTTATTGAAGGCATTGGTCATACTTGAAAAGCTATTAGATTTTAGTAATGAGTTTTTCTCATTACCCTCGGTATCAAGTTTGTTGTCTGTGTTGGTGACTTTAATGCCGCTAGGCTTGATGAAGCTGTTATTCTTGATAATTCCAGGAGACATCATCAAGTTGGAGTTGTCAAATGCACTTAAGGACTTAGCTTTCTTGGCAGTTCCCTCTGGACCATCATCATCACTCACATTAGCTTCCTCCTCCTCGATAACTCCATACTGCTGCATAATCTGTCTTTGTCTCTTCTTTTGTTGAATGCTCAATGATTTAAACTCCTTTTTGGCTCTATCAATGGCTTGCTTAGTTGGCACTAATGTAGTCACAGAAATACCGTCTTCAGTTGTGACAGTAACAGTTTCAAAATCATCTTTACTAATTTGATTGTAAAATGGAAGTGGTGTCAATTTTTTCTTACGGTTTTCTTCAAATGTATTATTACTTTCAACATTCACTTGTCTCTTCCAATTAGGATCATTTTCTCTCTTTCTAGCTTCGTGCACATACCAGACTAGATCATAAAACAATGTATTGGACAAGTGGGATCTCATCTTTGTAATCAATCCATTGCATGAATTTTTTTCATTTATTCTTTGTATGAACAGTTCAGGATGTGCTATCAACACAAAGTTCAGTCTTTCCAAAACATTACCCAATCTGGATATATCATTTTCAACAACAGATGTCCAGGCAAAGTACTGATTTCTGAAGAATCTATGGACTGTTACTATGGATTGTCTGCATGAGGTGACATAAGCTTCCTTCAGTAAAGGTGTTAGGTACAATTTGAACAGCATTAGAGAGGTGTATGTTATACAGTTTCTGATGTAAATAGGTAACTCAAGCAACTGGTATTTATCCTCTTGTATCAGCTTTGTGGTCAGTGTAACAACCTTSACACCGGCTAAATAAGCCTCAGTAACCTTTTCTGTCAAAAGATCTTTATCTAAATTACTRTCATCTTTTTCATTTGATGGCAAAAAGTAATAAAATAGCAATGTCATCTTCACATACAAATAATAAATTTCCATAATCTTATCGCTTTCRAAGTTTCTAGACTCCTTCATCGATTGAAGTTCATCCATTAGCTTCTGTATCAAGGGATATCTTTGTTTATGTTCATATAATCCATCTTGAGAGTTTATATTGGATGCCAACTGTTCTTGCATTTTATTTTGGAAGTTGGTTAGCAATAGCAAGYTTTTCAGTCTTAGTGGGAGTAGCTTTTCRTCATCTGGCTCATTCAAAGCCTTCTGCACCAAAAAATCAATTTTTGTGTTGTTTGGCAACCCTAACAGACTGCTCCATATTTGTTCCTGAATGAAGACAGCAATCCATGTTCTTGTTCTCCATAGTTCATTATCGTTTTTAATTTCATCATCATTAATTTGTTCATTATTTTGCTCATCTTTGTTAAGCATTGTTTGAGTTCTTGAAAACTCCCACATGAATGCACCTCTGTGCAATCCCAGTTGCATTGCAAGATTCTTAGCAAAGCCCAAAAATCTATATGAGCAATCATCCATAATTTTTTGACTCGGTAAAGGCCAGCAGGACAATATCAACAATGCTTGAATGATGTAGGCAGATCTGGGTGTATCAAGCCAACATTTTTGCATAATCTTTATTTTGATCAAGTCCGACAGAGCTAAGTATAGTTTGGGTGTCGTGGATGATAAAGAGGATGTCAGCATGATTGTCCAAAACAATATAGGAGATTGCTTATAGAGTTCTTTCACACTTGCGGTTAGTTTGACTATAGGGAAAAATGACAAGTATTTCTTTTGGAAGTTATCATAGAGGCTGGTAGCTTTCTCCAAAGATAATGTCACATCTCCTAGTGTGAATCTTTTAGATTTTTTATTATTGGTATTTCTACTAGAAGAATAAGAACTTGATGTACTAGGTGAGTCTGTAGTGCTTTTTATTTTACTGAGAATATTATTGATACTATTAGTATTCCCCGTCGCAGATTCAGTTGGAGAGTTTATACTTGTGGAAATATTTTTATTTTCATTTATAGAATAGTTTTCGGAAGATGAAATTGCCTTTTGGAGCAACGCAGGAAGTTGGTCAAATCTTGTAYTTATGTTTAATTCCTCATTTTTGCCATTTTCATTCACAGAGGACAAACTTGGAATGTATTTAACATCTTTAAGTTTAGAAAGTAGTTCATCGCTTTCTTTATTGACTTTAATGCAGTTGGCTATAATACCTTCATTTCTTACTAAATAATTTAGTTTCATTTTCAAATCGTTTATGTCATTCTTAAGAATAGTTAATTGAGAACCCTTCTGAGGCTTGAAGTCAGGATTCACTTCACACACCAGGTTCATTTTCAAACATCTGGCACATGGCTGCGGTAATGTCTCTAAAGCGTTACATTTAATTTTGTGCTGTCTACAATGTGTGCATGATGTAACAGGTCTGTGACCGCTKGTATTTTTTTTTGAAGTAGCACCTTTGGTAATTTTTTTAACAGATGCCTTTTCATTGTTTGAACTTATATCATCGGAAGTCTGTTCAGCTTTGACTTGTTTCAAATCAAGTTTATCCGCCATTGGTGAAAAATAAAAAAAAAATTATATTCTTGATTGTATAGTAGGTAATAATAATTTCTTTGAAGAAAAAATAACAAGAGAGTCTAAATAGTCTAGTCTAGTTAAAAACACATATGTAACCTTATGCTTTGTGGGTCTTTGAGCTGTTATATAATGGTTCTATTTAAGAATCAAAACGTTAAAAAATGAATATTTGCCAAGATGGACGAAAAAAAAAAAAAACAAAAAAAATCAAAAATTACAACGGAGCTTCTTATAATGGGCGGGGTAAAAAACAATGAAGACACTTTTTCCATGAACAGACATGTGATTAGCTATAAAAACCACAATATATACATCCTACACTTACTCTTTGAAAAATACACCATGCTCAAACAACTCGTCATCTAAGAAACCATCCAATGAGTAGTTTGCCTTTGAAAACACAGTTTGTATCAGTCCATGTGGCAATCTTTCRTCMTTCTCMTCTTYCAGKTCATTGTTTTCCAAATTTAACAGCTTCATGATTTCCTTATCCATAAAGCTCGCTATCTCAGCATTCAARCTATTCATGTCYTCATTGCTCAAGCTTGARTTAAAATGCWCAAGGGCATCAYTATTCATTTGGTAAGGTTGTTGAYTTGGCAATGAATTAGTGTTTKGCTYGCTGGAACCGACATCATAAAACGCATYTATTTCGTTGTTGGTGTATATTTCATTTTGCTTGGCACTTTYCTTTGACCTCTTGGAGTCCAATCCGTGCAAAATAAGCTTGCTKACTTGATCCAATATTTCAACTGTCTGAACATAATCATCTTTAAACARCTCTTGGAAATKCAAYTCTTTRCCTATGTCATCAAGYGAATTTAATTCAAASAGTATCTTCATTATSGACATACCTAGCACCGAAATGGCTGACCACTTCAGTGTATCTATGAATCCTTTTTTAGACGACGTCTTTGTCAACAGCTTTATAACTTTGACCATCAAGTCCCTGTTATYATCAAAGAATTTTTGGTTAAATATACAGATATTGAATGCTGAGGAGATAGCTACCAATGCACAAAACAGAACAGAGCTGGATTCGTACTTGTGTAAGCCACTGAATTCCATGATGTACACTGTTGTCTCCARTGAATCCTTGATTGCCTTCAAGAGATGTGGATTTTGGCAGTACTTAGTGGCCCGTGCCATGTCCACTTCKGTCTCAACATTTTGAAGTGTTTCCARATCAGTCAAGTGTATGATCATCACCAGTGTGTAATAATCAATAGCTGTTACTAAATACTTCCATGCTAGYTTRACCTTTTTCAAAGTRTCRCAGYCTGAKGTTATGTTCCCAATATGAGCAACGATGTTGATGGTTTGATCAAACTCGGTGAATCCAAACAATGTCTTGACTTGYAATTTAAACTTTTGAAGATTTTCAAGCACAAGCTGCTTTTTTTGAAGGGTAATTTCCAAAGGATTGTTTTCGTTCTTGGTGGCTATTAGATATCTGTACACCAAGGAGTGCAGATAACTCACTCTGAAGTTCAAATGTTGAATAATTATGTCTGAACCATCTATGTCGTTAATCAGCGCATTGTAAAGGATTGTGTTACCATCTAGTATGTTTATGTATTCATTGTCTTCAGCACTGCTTTGCTCTTTGCTTAAAAACTTTCCAAAATTATAAAACTTCAACAAGTCTCTTGAATGATGATTCATCACCGTAAAGGCTTCATTTTTGTTACTTAAGAGATCTGGCTTATGACATCTCAGAGATATTGTCTTATCATACATGTAACAAGTCAGATACAAGGATCTGATTTGAAACTTTAAGCTTTCTGGGTAGTCCATATTCTCGTTAGGTAACAGCTGATTAATATACTCACTGTCGTTGTAATGCAAAAGTTGAAGATATGAAATACATGAGGATAAAATTCTRGCTGAYAAAGTTGGTGAGGGAGARYTTTCCAAATAAAAGGCAAAATTYAACAGACTTTGGATGTTGTAAATGTTGTTCTCTATWGTTTGTGATTTTCYGGACACATGTGCAAAAATCTTRTAAAACCTAATGACATTYTTCAATATWGCTAGTTCYGTAATGGAYAACTCWTCAAARAACTCTGWATCGTTTTCYTTTTCGTTTTTRTACARAGTTATGTTTATYAATAAGATAGTGTTAAYTATATTGATCTCAGATAATGTCATTTTGTTTCCAAAMTCTATGTAYCCATTTTCGCTGGCAWTTGAATTCAGCTTTTCAAATATGTCGTACAGTTTCATAACTCTCTTTTGTGAYTTTATAAAGAAAAACTCATTGCTCTCAAGAATCTTAGGCCTTATAAACTCCATAATCCTTGTTGGTATCTTCAAAATTCTTCTRGRATGGAACCCAAAGTCTACATCMGATTGGAACATACTYTTGCTATAGATTTCATTATCTTTTTGCARTAGAGTATTTAGGGTGAAGAACACTTCTGATGCGTTCATACTTGATTTATATTCCTCTAMGCTGTTGRACTTTATRTGGGAAATCAAGTTTTTTARGTGTGTGGGATTGAGGTAATAAAACAGTTTGTAACTCAGTTGAAACTGTTCCAGTTGACCCTCTTTACACATCAAAACATTTTCRAGYTCAAACTTTTCCATGTTTGTAAAGTTTTCARCMGCMGTTTCATTRCTTTGTTTTGTCTTTGACAATGGATTTTTATTAATKCCCATTTTCAAGATCCTAGTSGAATCYGTTTTAGTTTTGATARGYTGCTGCTTATTTTCTGCTGRAATAAAGRATTGATCAGGGGTTTTTCTTTTCTGTGGCATATGTGAGGAGTTYTTAGTGTTTTTAWTGATYTGGATTGCTTCTTTTAARATGGMTTCTACTTGGGATGTATCAATGTTTGAAACAATTGTTTGGAGCTTATTCATTTTCTCGTTAATCRAGTTGTATACTACCTTATTGCTCAATCTTGTATACCCAGCTGATCTGTTTTTGATTTCTTGATTATAAGTACATTTAATGTTCATAGATGACGATGACTGTTTGKAAATACAGTTATCGCAAGGCAGTGTGCCTGAGCATATCATRTTCGAGTCTCTACAAGAGTCGCATACTCTATGTGTAGTCTTATCAGTGCACTTCTCTTCCATTTGGTTGGTTYGATAATGGTTACTGATYTTTTCTTGTTTTCTTTKTTCCTTTTTTTTTCGGAGCCCGTATTTAAATTAAGCCAAGAATACGATATCATATCATTTWAAAAAAAAAAGATGTWTAGAAATATAGTGGCAGTATGAATAKATGATCCGTGATTACAAATAYAWWATTCTYAGTTAAATATMKTGCTGGTCCAGCTGATCAAATRATAAATCGTCTTTTAAGAAATCRTCAGTGTTAAAAACATTAGAWGTGTAGAAATTGTTCTTTATCAAGCTATCCAGATCATTACTAACAGCGAACATTTGTTCTTCGTTTGGATACTTGAATTCGTTTTCAAATATGTGTTTGTCATCGTAGGGGAACTCAACATCATTGTTGAGGTTGAAAACATATTTTGGATCAAGCATGTTCAACAAGTTGGATTCTTCTTTGTTTTCTTCACTAATGCTTCCATTCTCAATGCTCTCCTTGAACATTAAACTGTTCTGGCTGTTGGTGGAACCTTCCTTGTTAGGGGTATTCTTAAAGTATTGCAATGTTGAGTCAGTTGGGCTAAATGAAAGAAATCCGTTGCTGTCCTTGAATGGAGAGAAGAATGGTTGTTGACTCTGCTGGAAAACATCATTTTTCATATCTGTTTTTCCATATTGTGGATTTTGAAGCAGTGATGATGGTGTGATGATAGTTGAATTGTTATTTGAAAACTCTGTGAACAAGACCTTTTCTGAGTCCTTTAAGTCTGTAATGAAATTCTTCGTCTTTTTGATGTTCTTGAATGCCATCTTCTTGAAGTTTTTAATGCATTCATAGGCCCTTTCGTATTCTTTGTAAAAGACAGTTTTAGGATCAGCTTGTAAAACGTTTYCAAAAACATCYGGRTGGCATGCAGCCAATATTCTCATAAAGAAGATTGTATGTGCAGCAGCTGTATTCCAYTTAACAGGATCAAAAAAGTGTGGCTTTGCAGCAATGTTACTGAACTTTTTTATTATGGACATCATCTTTTTGATGTKYAGTTTGAAATAATCCTTATCCAAAACAGAGTTATAGAATAAACATGACAAGCAACTRATGTAGGATATAGCTATTTCTGTACTTGCACAATGAGCCCAYCCTGTTTCCAARAGATATTCCAGAATATGTATTTGAGTGTTYGATATTTTGGTTAATGATGTTAWTAGTTCTTTTTTGCTTKTGCTGTTGGTATCATTGTACTGTAAGTTACATCTTATWTCTCCAACAATSAWAGAACAACTTAACTTCAATGTATACAAAGTTAAAAACAAATAMGTARTCAAATCAACAATAATTTTTTCATCGTGATTCAGGCCTTTATTWTGAAATTTCTTTGATAATCTTTTRATCCAGTCTTCAACAGAYAARTCAGGRTCAATATCCAAATAGTTTTTGGCAATTGCTTCAAAGTCATCATAGGCCTTTARCAAAGCCTCAGTCTTGTTTAAAGTATCTGYAATATYTGCATTCTCATTCTTTGAAGCTACTATAGTTTTGTAATAGACTGTTTCAATTTGAAGSAGTTGCAATCTYAARAAGAATCCAATTACTAATAAACCGGTTTTTTGGCTTTTTAAAAACTTCATCCATGGAGTATTGGYACTACTGTAATCGACAACAAGGTCACTGKTGRCCAAGTTCAACTTGATAYCGWATGATTCCAATGAATGTTTGAAWATATCATCAATCATTACAGAAGGATCAAAGCCCAAAAGAAACTCAGGATTACCRAATGTGACTGATACATGCTTTTCCGTGATGAATGAACAAATCCATAAATTTCTGGCCTGCACCTTYAGCTCCATGTTCAAACTTGACCCATAAGTTGCCAAGTTGTCATAGTTGAAATCCTGACCAACAGTGATAACTATTGAGAATAGGTGAACAGAAAATCTGGGACAGGGAGAGTTGTTGAAATAATGCCCCAACAAGAAAAGGGCTTGTAGCTTTCTCAAAGTCTTTTCGAAAAATGTGGAAACATCCAAAGAGGGATCAATGATTGGCTTTGGAAATATCAAATACTTTTGGTAAAAAGCCAGGCAATTCAGTAGAAATGTTGTTTCCCATTCCTGTATGSTGTGTTTGCTCCATTGATTGGTGTTATCTGATGTTTGATCAATGGAAAACTTGTAGCCCTTACAGGACATCAACAAAATAACATTCATCAAAAACAAGTCTGTTTCATGCATGCTTTTTTGATCCTGTTTGAAACGAGAGGCCAACCTCTTTAATAGCTGCTTTGTGATGTAGAAGTTCCAGTACTGGAGTTTCTCAATATATGTGTTTATCAGTAAGTCAAACAAATCATTAGGAACTTCCAGATAAACAGGTTGATTGATATTGTGCATCAATTTCTTCAAATACAATTCCGAATCTGTTTTGAGCAAGTCCGATAGCTGTTTTATTCTTGATAGAAAATAAGCCACGTTTGAGTATGCGTTTGTAGATCTCAAAAGATTGGAAAGRATCTCAGGATTGGCTAAGTTGAATATCTTGGATTTGATTGACAGTTTCTCTGTGGTTTTGGAAYGGCTCGATATGGCAGGATCAAAGCCCTCCTTCTCTTGTTCTTGGTAAGCATTTTGCAAGGATATCTTCTCTTGTTCTTGGAACACTTCATGAAACCCCCTGTTCTGTAGCTTTATGTGGTTAAGATTGGTGCTAACTATTGTCTCTAGTTTTGATTCAACATTTTTCTCTTTATGTATGCCCAATTTTTTTATTAAGTTTGAATTTGGAGACTTTTTGGAAATCCTCTTTTCTGAGTTCAAGACTCTAAAGCTGAATGCAGACTCGTTTTTCAAGCTATTGAGAATGTTKTTTGTGTTTGTGTCGTACTCGATAATCTTTGAATAGTTGTCTGCTATTGAGTTTTCTATGATTTGTCTTTCACAGTTGAGATCTGMTTCTACCAAGTTGTCCAGGTTWTTATTCAATTGATTCAACATTTTCACCATTTGACTGTACTCCTCATTTGCAATGAGTTTCTTTTCAATACCACCTATGTTCAGGTTTTCAATTTCAYGTAGTTTATTTAACATTGCACGATCTTTTAAGAATACACTTTGCATATCGTCAACTTTATTGTTCAATAGTGTAAGAATTTGCTTTTCAGTTATTCTTGTCTTTGATTGTGCAACCACGTGTTTCTGCTTATGGATTTGGTAGTCATAAGTACATTTCAGTAACGGTAATTGAACCTTGGACTTCATGTTCTTTTTCATTATCTTTTCCTGTGCTTTTAAGCAGCAATCGCAAGGCTGATTGTTGTTACATTTGATTTTTTTGATTCTGCAATTATCACAAGCTTGTCCTTTTTTAACTGYATTTTCCTGAATCTCACTCATGGTGTGTTATTTCAATGATATTGCTTAAGTATATGTTTTATTTGGGAGCTTTGTTTCCTTTAATATAGTTTTTGATGTGTTTTAAACTTTAAGATTGACAACTGTTAAGTAGATGTATCATAAACTATGGATGCTATTTTCCATTTCTGTTGCGATTTTATTTAATGTGCGCCGCCGAAAAAAAAAAAACGAAAAGATATAATTTTTAAGGAAATWCGGAATGTACCACTATAAGCGAATCATCAMATTACATTAAATATTATAAATAAAAAACGTTATAACTATATATAAAATAAGTCAGCAGATTAATCCATGGCAATGATGGTTGTTGGAGCATCTTCTTCCTTAGCTTTCTTAGCAGCTTCAACTAAATCCTTGTTTTTTGTAACGACTTTGGAAATACCACACTTGAAAGAGGAGTCGTCATTTAAGATTTCCAAGGCAACACCTAAGCACCATCCAATTTCATTACCATCAATTTGTTGACAGGTCTTCAACTCTCTTTCTAACGGAATCTCATACCCAGTATGCAACAGTTCAAATTGGAAGGTCAGTTCCATACACAGCTCAGGTTCATCCTTCAGTAGGGATGTGTCAATCATGGAGGAGAATTGTTGTTTCCATGAATTGCTGCCACCACAGACAATCTCAGCATAGTTTCTCAAGTCCTTTAGATTGAAGTTCAATGGGAACCCAAAGGGTACAGTCTTGTCGTAGAAGAAGGAGAAAACAAACAAGTCAGAGGTGTCCTTGAATTCCTTGACCAGGGAAGGTTGATGGACACCATTGAATGAACAAGGTTGAGTTAGACACTCAGAGTCCTTCTTCAAGACTTTTTCGGTTATGGCTCTACATTGAAGGAAGGAATCCTTTTCAGAACTTGGGTTTTCAAAGGAAACCAAAACTTCGTTACCTGAAGGTAACTTGACTTTAACATCATCGAGCTTTGATGATGGAGGCAAGCACGGGTTGCTTAGAACAGTGGCGATAGTGCTCTTTTGCAAGTCAGATTTTGTGATGACACTGTTTGCCAAGTTGTTGTTGATGATTTCATTGTATATTTTATTTCTACCTTCATTCAACCCGTAACCTAAGTGGGAGTATTGGTACAGTTCGTATTTTTCCTTAACACCAAAGTCCAGATCGTATTTGAATTCGTTTTCGACAAACTTCTTGTCCTCCAATAATGGTTCAAAGACAATTTGAGTGGATCCACCACCTAGATCGAAAATGGCTGCTGTTTTGCCCAAATTGACACCATTACCGATGTTTCCTAGTAAAAAGTTTGTWGTAATCCAGGCAAAGACACCCTCTTGGTCCCCACCCATAATTGAAACAGGTGTGTCCTCAATCAGCTTGAATGGGTACTCTGTGTTTAAAAATGTTTCAACATATGACAAAATGGCTGATGATTCCTTCTCACCAAGCATTCTCAACCCAGCGGTGGCCTTGACCACAATTGGAGAGCAGCTTTGCTTGTCTTCGGGAATGACGGATTTGGCAAAGTCCAATAATGGGATCAGGGATTCAGCAGCGGACTTGAAATCTTCCTTGAATGAAGAAAGACCGGGCTTCAGCATCTTGAAGTGTTCCTTCAGCAGTTGAGGCTTTGATGTGTCTRAGCATTTGTTGAAGTCATAAACATGGACTCTTGATCCGGARGAACCAGCATCAATAACAATGACATGTACAGTGTCACATGATTCCRTTGGTGAGGATTGCAGAAGAGGAGTTATGTTCTCGTTGATGGCATCGATGATGGAGTTACCGAATTTCTTGGGTGGCTCAGCAGGTGTGTTTGAGTCAGTGGTAGGAACTTCGTTGTAGTTTGAAGTTCTYAACAGAACTATAAGCATGATGACTGTAATAGCCAAGGAGACAAATTTATAATTTTTGAATCTAGCCATTTTTTAGATGATTATATGGATCAATAGTTAGAATTGGGTTTTATGATTTACTCTCTTTCTAGTTGAAAGAGTGTATCCATTGAGTAGAAAAATAAACAATATGGATAATACGTGATGATAAAAGTGGGAAAAAAAAAATTTTTTTTTGGATAACTAAATGACTAAAGATAATCACCAAAAATAMYASATAGWTAAMWAACAACAKTCTWGWAYKATACTCTRATATTGTTTTATGATYYAATAGAAGTCCAAATATATATTGATSTGGAAATGARTAAACAGAAAAARWTAGAYRRAYTRGGAAAGGAAACCAAAGATTTGTTCACAACACCATTGTTTGATGAAGATCAAGCAGGGAARGAKAWTGAAGCRATCARGGAACAAGACCTCATATTGGAWATCATTCAACACATGAATGATAATGCTGAAGAATACAAGGCSATGSTAWCAAAGCAGAAATAGCAYAAGACAATTACTTTTCCCATTCCCCRTTTCGTAGTTTAACATACATCTCAGCATCRTATTCKGTCAAATATGTGTTGATGTAGTTGTACACTTCAGAGTTGTAGTAATATATGTTGAACATTTTTATGTTGACATACTTTGTCGGTAGTCCCGTGATATCACACAGCTTCTTGGGAGGATAGTAAAATGACTTGTATCTGGGATATGATTTGAAGAATCTTTTGTTGGTACTGATACTGTTAGAGTTGACTAAGTGACGGATMGGCTTGTTCCATTTTCTGGTTACTGGGGTTTTGCTRGATTTCTTCAGCCACTCYTTCTGTTTGAAGGAGGAGGAGTTTAATTTAGATTTGCTGAGGTATTCAAATGCTGTTTCTTTTTCCATATTGATTGTTATATATGTTTGGTTGATGCTCAGGAGTGGTATAWTGTTTGTTTTTGCAGTGTCTATTTTTTTTWAACAMAAAAAAAAAAGCGATTAATCTAAACCATACGTGTGTCGGATATAAAAACCCACATTACATAATATATCACCGTATAGAGTATTGTTGRCATTACATATAATTGATACTGTTACACTGGCTAATGAGTGGTCCAATCRATKAGTGTATTARAATCATTATGTAAATATGTGCTTGTTATCTTCCTCGGAGTGGCTTACTTTATTACTCGAATGGGAAATATGTTCCGRTACAGTGTGATTATTCGCCATACTWACAAGGTGTAGATGTTTTTTTTCGTATAAAGGAYCTTTCCCACCCYTGGTTCTTTCCCTTTTGGGAAAAAAAACTCACAAAGTACCTTTATTTAACGTTTTACCAGAGAAAARAAAAAAAAAAGATCAGTGTGTGTGGAATATGACATGTTAAAAAGAAAAAGTCAACGTTAGTCATTATAATCAACAGTYTTATTTTCAAAWCTGTATATGAATCATCTTCTATAAGAAAAAAAAAAMTAACAGCCCAAAGAAATTATTTTATACTCATCCATAACTTCTTAATTCCTTCTCYCCCCATCTCTAATAACATAATCAAAAAAAAAAATGCAACCTTATCAGAGCTCTAGTAATGACTTCAGATCAGACACATTCACCACTCCTACAAAGGAAATGTTGGAAGCTGTCCAGTTCTCCAGTATTGGTGATGCTGTCTACAACGAGGACATCAACACCATCCAGCTGGAAAAGACCGTTGCTGACATCTTCGGTAAGCCAGCCGGGTTGTTCTGCTGCTCAGGTACCATGTCCAACCAAATAGGTATCAGAACCCTGTTGAACGTTCAGCCTCCTTACTCCATCTTGTGTGACTACAGAGCTCACATATACACCCACGAAGCTGCTGGTTTGGCCATGTTGTCCCAGGCAATGGTCACCCCTGTCATCCCAAAGAACGGTAATTACTTGACCGTTGAGGACATCCAGAAGTGGGTCATCAAAAACGACGGTGACATCCACGGAGCTCCTACCTTCATCATCTCCTTGGAACAAACCCTGCATGGTATGGTCACCCCATTCGATGAGCTGATCAGAATCAAGAAGTTTTGTATTGAAAACAACTTGAAGCTGCACTGTGACGGTGCCAGAATCTGGAATGCCTGTGTCAAGCAAAACATTGATCCTAAGAAGTACGGCACAATCTTTGACTCCATTTCCGTTTGCCTGTCCAAGTCCATGGGTGCTCCAATGGGTTCTGTTCTGTTGGGTTCTGCCAACTTCATCAAGAAGGCCAACCACTTCAARAAGCAAGTTGGTGGTGGTATCAGACAAAGTGGTATCATCTCMTCCATGGCTCTRGTTGCCATCCAACCAGGTTGGGAAAACAAATTGCAGTACTCCCACGACCTGGCTGCTGAAATGAACGACTACTTGGTCAATGAGCTTCATGTTCCGCTAGAATCCCCTACTGAAACCTCCTTTGTCTTCATTGACTTGCAAGCTGCCAAGATCAACCCAGATGTTTTGGTCAAGAAGGCCTTGAAGTACGGATGTAGAGTGATGGGTGGTAGAATTGCCTTCCACTACCAAATCGATAGAGCCTTGCTAAAGAACTTGAAGTTGGCCTTRAAGGAAACCGTTGAGTACTCCAAGAAATACCCATTCGATCATGCTGGTCCTACTCAAATATACAGAAGTGAAAGTACCGACATAATCAACGGAGACATCCAAACTTTCAAGTACTAAGCCAAATATGACAAAAATAAAATAAAAAATTATATGTACAAAATCATGATATATATATCTTACTCCTTATCATAGCCTCTTCTCATCAAAGCATARGTGGTGGACATGTAGTCAGAAAACCCTTCGTTGAACTTGATGCTGTCAACAAACATTTTCTTTTGTCTTCTGACCTTRCAAGGTCTCATGTGTCTTTGTCTCAACTTTATGTCAAAGCCCTGGTTGGTGGAGTCGTGAATGTTTCTGATTTTACTCAAGGCGGATCTCAATGTGGATCTTGAGCTGACACTATTTACAGATGATATGATTGACTTTTTTATCAGGTTTGTAGGATCCAACACTTTGTAGTTGTCGTCCTTTCCCAATGAGTTCACATCCAGTGACTCGTTGTATTTGGACTTGTTGTTGGCACTYAACGAGTTGTTRAACAAGTTCAAGTTACTTTGTATTTTTATCTGGGTACCACCTTGGACACCTCTGATCATGTTCAAGTTCTTGGTTAGTTGACTGGCTAGGTATTGCTTCTTCTTGATTTCCTCAACAACTTCRTCGTTTTCTGAKGCTGATGATTGGATCTGTCTCTTCTTMAGTTCAGACTTCAAGACTTCATCCAGCTTCAACAAGCTTGTTGTTTGCCCATTGGAAGAGTACAATCTAGTGGATTGCTTTATGGAAGTGATGTTATTTAGTTTCAAACAGTTGAACATTGTTATGCTTTTTTAAGAAAGAGTAATGGTTGCTTGATATACTAARGAAYGATCAACGCAACTGTTGGTGTATTATATATATGATATCGTWTCATTAACTTTTATCAATWTWTTCYAAAAAGAATTAGT
>LPNL01000003.1:1354965-1411746 GCA_001749795.1 Hanseniaspora opuntiae
AAAAATTTTCACAGACCAACCTAGCTTTTTATCTCCTACTCAGAAATAGTTTATGGAAAATGCTTTGTCCATAATCGGAAATAAATGTCATAACCGATAGACTCAATTCATCAGAAATTTAAAACATAACCATTGACACAACATCGACCAAATGACTGATGTTACAAGCACTCAAGAGGCTTTAGAAAACACCCATATCAAGGATAGCCAACCTGTTGCTGAAAAGGACAATGTTCCTCCTGTAAAGAGCAAAAGCAAAAAGAAAAAGAAAAAGAATCAGGATATAAAGCCTATCCATGAATTCTTCCCCAAGGGGACCAAGTTCCCAGAGGGTAAGTGGATTAACTACGACCCGAGCTACTACTTTGAAGGTGACAACAATCTTGACAGAACCACCAAGCTGGAGGAAAGATACAACCAGAGTCTTGCTGTGCACGAGCAGGAATGGGATGACATGAGACAGGCAGCCGAGATCCACAGACGTGTTAGACAGAACATCCAGAAGAAAATCACCGTGGGGATGAAGCTCATTGACATTGTCAACAACCTGGAAGACAACACAAGAAAGTTCACCTCAACAACAGACATCACCCAGCAGAAGAACACATTCAAGAACGGTGGTATAGGTTTCCCAACGGGGATTTCCATCAATGAGGTTGCTGCGCACTACACTCCGAACAGAGGCGACAACACGGTGCTGCAGTACAACGACATCATGAAACTGGACTTTGGTGTGCACATCAATGGTAACATCATTGACTCCGCCTGGACAACCATCATGCCTGACAAGCAAACAAAGACCAGTGAGAACAACCCMTACCAGAGTCTGCTGAARGCTGTTGTTGATGCCACRGACACCGGTATCAGGGCTGCGGGCATTGATGTCAGACTGTGTGACATTGGTGAGCAGATCCAGGAGGTCATGGAGTCCTACGAGGTCGATCTCGGCAACGGYGAGGTCCTCCCAGTCAAGTGCTGCCGAAACCTGTGTGGCCACAACATCAAGCCATACACCATCCACGGGGGTAAGTCTGTTCCCATAGTCAAAAACTCCGACACAACCAAGATGGAGGAGTTTGAGCATTTTGCGATAGAAACCTTCGGTACCACGGGGAGAGGGTAYGTGTACCTGGATGGAGAGGGTTCCCACTAYGCCATCAACATGCAAAAAATCCCAAAGAAAATCACAGCCAAGGAAAACGCCAATGTGATTTTTGAAAACRTTCAAGATAGACTGTTGAAGACCATTTGGGACCACTTTGGCTCATTRCCGTGGTGTAAGAGATACTTGGATAAGGTTATATTGGCTGAAGGAAAGTTGAAGCTTTCTTTGGACTATTACAATGATCTGGACTACTTGGTCATGGGTGGGTATGTGCAAGAGTACCTGCCACTGGTTGACATTCCAGGATCCATGACAGCACAAGCTGAACACACTATTTTACTACACCCACATAAGAAGGAGATTGTATCATTTGGTGAAGACTATTGATACCTTGAAGATCTAATTACGTTTTTGTTTTGATTATATAAATTGAATYCATGTTCATCTCAGTTTTAMTACAATCATTTTTTTTTTTGGTTGCGTWTCAATAAACGCCATTGCAATGTAATTTCCATACTTTTTTTTTCTTGTAATCGTACTTAAGCAGAAAGAGCATATAATGTATACACATCAGCCATATTRAACTAGTACTAACAATGACTGAAGAAATAGATGAATACGATTACATTGTTGTTGGATCGTCTTTAGTTAATGGACTGCTTACAAATGTTCTGGGATGGAAGGGTTTTCGAGTGCTCAGTATTGATGAAAATCCATACTATGGTGATTACACAGCTTCTTTGAGCCTAGACCAAGTTGAAGAAAGGTTCTCTAAGGAGAGTATYAAGTATCATCATGAATTAATTGAACAAAACAAGTCAAAGTTTGGTCTTGAATTAATTCCTTCTTACATTCTCTGCAACTCAAGAACCATTGATTATATTTCCAACTTCAACATATACAGATACATAGAAGTTACCAAACTTCAAGATTTTTATACATACAAYAATGGTRRKTTTGATTTACTGAAAACTACAAAGGAGGACATATTTGTTGACACATCCATGTCTCCAATAACCAAGAGAGTGATCATGAAATGCATCAAGTTTCTGATCAGGGATGAAACAGTTAATGACCCAGATATGGTGAACACCCAAGTCAATGATGACATATGGAATGAGTACAAGGATAGGCCGTTACTGGACCTCTTGCAGGCTAAGTTTAAAAAGCTTCCTGAAAACCTGATAAACGAGTTTGTATATACCATCTGCAACAGCTTCGACATTGATGGTCTATCAACTGCACAGGCGAGTGCCAAGATTACAAAATTCTTCAAAAGCTACAACATACATGGGAAGTTTCCTGCCCTGGTTGCTAGATACAGTGGGCTCATGGAAATTGTGCAGGGCACATATAGATCAGCAGCCTTGATTAATAACATATTGAGATTGGAAACTCATATTACTGGTTATGATGAAGATTCTGGCGTGATTACTTTGTCATCAGGAGAAAAGTGTAGAGTTAAAGAGAAAATTGTACTATCGCATCACCAACTGAAAAGTATAAATAATTTAAACTTAGAAGTTAAGACATCACAGGATATCCATAGATGCGTAATGTTCATTAAGGGGTCTTTACAACAGCTGAAYTCCAATTACTCAAACGGATGTGTTGTATCATTCCCACCAAACTCTTTAATAAATGAAGCTTACCATTTGAAGCATGTTGTGCAGTTGACAGTACTTTCAGCTTCACTTGAAAGATGCATCAAAAATTACGACACCGTTTTGATCACTGCACACGATGCAAATGATTTAGATCAAATAAAAACTTACTTAAGCGAGAAAAATGATGTAGGAATGCTGTTTGATTACAATCAAGGCATTTTAGAGAGTGGATTAAACAAAGGTAGAGTTGTTGTTCTTCCAGATACAGCAGAACCGTGTGCTTTGGATCTAGATCATCATTTGAATTTGGCTATAGGAACTTACAACCAGCTGGTAAATAATGAGGGTGATGACTTTATGTCCATTAATTTACCTTCAAATGATGATTAGGTTAGTAACAATATATATACTTTGTATACTGTTGGAATTTATATTGGATCAAAAGAGTTATTTGGCAGAGGTTACCTGTGCTMCTGTATCGTTATATTTTTCATAGCTAAACGTGACTTGTATACACCAATTTATTTTATTTTTCCCAAACGCGTAAAACTTTGCAAAAAGTTTGTTAAAATTTTTTTAACGTTAAATTTTTTAAAAAGTTTACATTTGTAGAGATACTTAATAAATAAAAGTTACAAAATATACCATACACCATGGTACTTCAAGAAGATCTAGATATTGGTATCATAGACTTGGAACTATACAACTTGCAAAACAGAGAAAACAATGATATATCRCACATTCATCAATTTCTAGCTGATATTCAAAATGAGTTGGAGGAACTTATAGTGAACAAGAAAAAGCGTGTCATAATTTTTAAAGGCATTGAGCCATACATTCAAACAAACAAARAGCATTTCAAAAGCAGTATAAGTACATTTAATAAGAAGAACCTAATCAAGGAAAAAGAACGCGAAACTAAGCAAAATTTGAAGCTAAACTTTTCCTCCAAAAATGATCTTGAAAGAGATTCAAATATCCTTTACGAAAAGACATTGTTMATAAAACTACTGGAATCATTCAAAAAGTCAGAAATAGAAAACTTTCAAAATTCCTTAGCATATGTTAACGAATCGAAAAATTTCACCAATGATCAGTGTGAAATCTTCAATAGCAAACCTTGGAATAACAATGTAAAAAAATGTGTCAGCAACACTGTTATAGACGATATAGAACTAAGATTGTTTTTCCTTTTGAACAAGTTTTTGTCACCATTAATGAAGGACAACTCTAGCAATAATGAGGGTTTTATGCAGCTTCTCAAATTCAAAAACCAGTCGAATAACAAAAAAATTCATAATCTCATTTTTCCTTCCTTTTCAGACAAGATCACCAACAATGCTCCTATCGAGGCATTCCACTGCATGAGCATTAATGATTGTACAACCAAAATAAGCTGTAATGAACCCTTGAGTAATCCTGATTTTCTCCATTCTTTGAGAGCAGCATCATCCAGTATTCCGTTTTTGTATCCAGATGTTATACCCCAAAGCACTCATTTTGTTTGTTTTTTGAATTTAAACGACTTAATATTTGATCACTCTGTTAAGAATGTCTACTCGCAAGTCGGTAACTACAACAAACATGAATCTGTAACAGAATCTGACGAGCTTTTTGTTCACGATCTTAAATATAACCTAAGATTATGGGAGTATTTCAATGATCACAAACACTTCAAAAATATAATTGACTTCTACACCACTAGTCAGCTACATACAAATGTTCTCCATAACTTTATTATGGAAAAGRTATGTAAGTTTATTCAAAACATGGACTCCTGGATTYTGATGAAGCTTCTCAATGGGAAAATAGACACCAAGAAAAGCATTCATTTGAAGATCAAGGAAAAAGATGGCTTTAAATTCTTTGGAGCCAAGTTCTTATCCTTTATAGACTTCAACGATAAGTCTTTTTACAATTTTACCAAAGATGAATCCAACTATGTAGAAATTACATTGCATGACAATCATGTAAGTCAATTTAGTAATCCAGATAAAAAGAAAATAGCATTAACGAATAAACTAAACTYTTATTTGAAAGAGGATGACAAGTACATGATCAACGTGATACATAGTATCAATGAAGAAACAAAAAGTAACTCGTCTGGATTAACTCCAGTAATCAAGAATCTAAGTGTCAGAACCCCAGATAGCAAAAATAAAGTTTCTAAACCATTAACTCYCAAGTCTAAGATGTTCAAAGCCGAGGAACAAAAGAAAATCGATGCTATTAAAAAGAATATCTTCCAAGTTGATATTTTGAATCATGAAGAACTTCTTGATGTTGTTAAGGAAAATAGAAAAGCAGCTGATCTGGCACTACCAACACAGGAACAGCAACAACAGTTGTTAGATTTTAAATTGAAACAAATAAARAAGGTGTTTAGTAATTACGATTGTGGTAGTGGAATGGGAGTTGATGTTGTTATGTCGCACGAAAGACTATACGGAGTTCTTTGCGACAGTAATAAATTTATGAATAACTTAGATTTAGATGAATATGAAAGGTTAATACAAAAGCTAATAGAAAGYAATCAACTGTTACAGTTCAATATTTCAAAAGAAAGATTTTATAGAATGAAATAAGTAGATTTCGYCATTTATATAKAACTTAAACAAAAAAAAAAAAAAGAAAGGATGTCAAAATTGAATCTGTTATACKCATGTCTATATAATTTACAAGGTTTCAGGAATAGCCTTTGGCTGATCATCCATGAATAAATATTTGAAACCTTCCTCACAGGCGTATGTACCAGCTAAATCTAAAATCAAAACCGCAGTTAACTTGAACTTGAATTCTTCTTCCATTGGAACAAACTTGATGGCTTCGTTCAATTCAGGAATGAATTCAGTGGCACCAGCAAATGCTAATAAGAATACACCAACAATACCATAGAACATACCCTTGTTGTTTCTYAAGTTTTCTCTGAATGGTTCACCTTGGTAGTTGACATAGAAGGTGGATACTTGTTGAATCAATTGGATTAAGAAAATACCTGTGTTCAATAAACTTGGTTCAAATGTTTTATCTAGATCAGTAACAGGTTCTCTTGGTTCCAACTTGTAGATTTCTAAAACTAAGTAGAACAAAGTGGCACAATGAACAGCRAATTGAGATAAAATGGATCCCATGATGTACCAGTTGAAAATACCAGCTTGTGGTCTCTTCTTACTTAATCTTTCCAATGGTTGACCTCTACTGATGGATAGGAAACAGGCACTCAACAATAAACCAGAACAAGTGGCTTGTGCATCACCAAACTTAACACCCATGATGTACATAATAGACAAGGAGTAAGCAGAGATCAAACAGTTCAGGGCCAAAATCTTGTACATTTGAACTGTGTTTACCAATGCACATCTACCTTGTCTGATAATGTTAGTAACAGCAGCCACCTTACCTAACTTGGAAGTGAATGGAGCGGCACARGAGGCATCACCTAACTTCAATGTTGGCTTATCACCYTCCTCRTCATCATTWCCWGAGTCCATGGAGGCCATTTGTGTGCTAAAGAAGTCACCAATRTCAGCAAAGTCAGCCTTTGGAGGAGCACCTTTTGGATCTGGCTTTGGAATTGGCTTTTCCATGGCCTTRGCAACCATTTCTCTAGTTTCGTCAGTAATTTCATAGTTTTCTCTTTCTAAAGCCTTCAAGTAGTGAGGGTTCAATTTGGATGGTGGATACAAGTGAGCAATAGGTTCTGGACATGGAGGAGGTTGTCTGCCCCATTTGTTCATCATTTCACATTGCTTTTCATACATGGCCTTGAAGTTTTCAATTTTTCTTTGTTCAGCCAATGCCTTTAGGGATTCCTCAGTGGCATTCAACAAGGCAACACCAACATGAGCTTGCTTCAAAGCACCAACATCATTGGTACCATCACCACACATCAAGGTGTTGTAACCCAAGTCTTTRAATCTGGTAATAATCCATTCCTTTTGAGCWGGAGAAGTTCTAGAGTARACCCAACAATAAGTCAAAAGCTTGTCCAATTCAGGATGRTTGCTTTCAACAAGKGCAGCAAAGGCTGGACCTGTGATAGCAAAGTTGTAACAATCATACAAGTCAGCAAAGGATCCATTTTCAAATGGAATGGTTTCAACAAAGTCCTCAGATACATTCTTAACAACAAACTCAGCCTTTTCAGGAGAGGCATCAATGATAACAACATCTCTTTCAGCAACATGTCTGTCGTAGATACCAACTTCCTTGGCAACGTARACAGCWGTCAAAGCATTGTCACCRGTGATCATCATACATCTGTGGCCAGATTCAGTCAACATTTCAATGGTTTCAGCAGCATCAYCCTTGATAGGACAATGGAAAATCAAGAAACCAGCAAATTCTAAGTCATTTTCAACATCAGTGTGTCTGTCCAACTTATCGATCTTGGATTGATTGACATTCTTCAATTCCAGGGCTTTGTARGCAATGGCCAAAACTCTTGAACCATTTCTGGTGAAGTGCTTGTAWACAGAATCATAATTTTCAGGKACACTGGACATGTAGTTCTTCAAAACTTCGGGAGCACCTTTAGCACCAACAAAGATTTTGCTTCCATGTTGAGCAATGGTTGAGGATCTTTTCAAGTCAGAAGAGAATTGGAATCTTCTCAAAACYTTAACACTTCCATGTKTTTCATGAGTGATAGTTGTCTTGTTTTCAACCTTCCATTGGCCGGCCTTTAAGGTGGCCTTTTCCATTGGGTCACCAACCAATTCACCATCATCCAATCTAACCAAAGCGTGACAAGAACCAATAACCAAAGAGGATTCATAAGAAACATTGGCAGCAGGTTCCAAGTCAATGGACAGTTGCTTACCCTCAGCATTTGCAGGAACAAGGCCCTCAAATACCAAATCTTCACCTGTCAAGGTACCTGTTTTATCAAAGCAACAAATGTCAATTCTACCAGCAAGAGGAATTCTGAATGGTTCAGTACAGTAAATGTAGAACTTACCTAGRGCAGACAAGGAGGCATTGACAGCCATGGTCAATTCCATAGGCAACTCAGGTGGAACAACACTGGTGATAATCAAAACACAATCCAAAATCAACTTGTGTTGCACTCTACCCATTTTTGTACCTTCAACCCACATGTACCAAGAGGCAGCAACAGCAAAAATCAACAAGAAGGCAATGAAACCAAAGGCTTCCTTGTTGTTAGCAGATACTTGTTCACTTGAGAACAACATAACTCTMACCAASGAACCTTGAGATGTTTCAAACCCAGTTTTGGTGACAATGGCCAAAACACCATGRTCTGGAGTCTTGGCYATCTTTGAKGATAAGTTTTCATCTTGAGTGACTTGCAAAACCTTAGTACCACCATGTAAAACACTGTTCTTATCAATGCCATCAATGTTCAAGAACTCCTTGCCAGGTCTTAACTTGATGGATTCCTTCAAAAGTGGGGTTGATTCACCGGATAACATGGCTTCATTAACAATACAGGAACCTTCCAATAAAATCAAATCACAAGGYAGGGCAGTTTCATCAGTGGATCTAACAATGGATACAATGTCATTAGGTAACAAGTCATCAGTTTGGATTTCAGACCAATGGTTGTCTCTGAAGACATTKATGGTGAATGGCTTGATACCCATTGTTCTGAATTCCTTCAAAGTTTGCAATCTTTGGAAGACAGTTGAGGCTTCCATGGCAACAACAGTAAACAGGTTGAACAATGAGAAGTACCACATGTCATCCAAAAACCATAAAGCAATGCAGAAGATTTGAAAAACAAARAATGGAGAAACAGCATGTTCCTTGAACAGTTCTAAAAAGGCAGGAATAGGAATGTCAAAGCTGTTCTTACCATACARTCTTTGTAAGTTGGACAAGTCACCCTTYAATCCTGTGTTTTTTTGRTACTTTTCAATCAAAACATCACTTTCATCAATRTCAAATTTAGGTGAGGARAATACAGAGTGAGTTTCATCATCCAGCAAGAATCTTTTCTTTTGGAACAAAAATGAAACTTGGGGCTGGTCATTGATGATGTGTCTTTCAATAGGAACAATATCATCWGATCCGTTGTTAGGAGTTGTTTTGATGTAGATGACTTCCGCATCCCTCAATGTGTTGACAACATTGTATTTGAACAGAACTTTAACATTGAAGTTCCATTCAGGCATCAAGAACAGCAGCATGTTGATGGATAGAATAGTACCYARGTAAACAAATGTCCATTCTTGACCGCCTATGTATTCATCGTAGTGGTATGTGTAGTAGTAGTAGAAAATCCCATATAGAGGAACAAACGGAGTAATATATGGTTTGGAGGAAGTTTTTTTTGCCTGCAAAAGCTTCCAGCTTTCCACTAATGGAGATTCAACTCTTATTTCTTTGCTCATGATATTGACTTTGAGTAGTTAAACAATTAATATCAAGAACGAAAATGTCTTTTTATTTTATTTTTTATTTTTTTTGGGGCTTATCTAGTGTTTTGATAAAAGTGTTTACTGTTAACAGAAAAAAGTTCAAATTAATAAAAGAGAGAAATAAAAAGGATWTTTATCRGTTTGTTGGAAATAATTATTGGTTGTKTSTCTTWTATCTTTTTACCACCTTAACTAAGATTACAACAAATGTGTGAATTACTATGATTAATCACTGATCTTGAAATTTAATCTGTTCCGTGTAGTAARAATKGAAAKTTGGTTCTCAGGTGGTTTGGTGTTTTTTTGGCTTTAGYRGGAAAATTTTTTTAAAAGKTTTTGCCKTTCGCGAAAGGAAAATTCAAGAGTAAGACACGTGACTATTTGCCACCWCAGCMATARAMRTATMATAAAGTTACACATATATAATCAGAAGAATAAGATCAAGTTACTGGCAACATCAATTTGCAAATGGTCATCGAACTCCAGATCGTTCAACAAGGTCTTGAACTCAGGAATKYCAAAGGTKTCACCATCAGCGTCTCTYTTSACCAGGTTGTTGATGTAGCAGAACAGYTCRTGKATTTCACAYTGGTTGTCATTGAYCAGACTTGTTTGGAATCTCACATATGCCAGCTTGCTAGTRAAGTAGTCCAGTCTTTCTCTAGGATAMTCCACGGTCTTGGCAAGTAGRTACTCCTCCTTGAATTTGTCCAATGAGCCATCGGCTTCGTTGATKGMAACATGGTCTTCAGATACAAACTGCTCATCATTCTGTGTGCCTCTTTCCTGGCCAATTACGTCCTCAGCCTCATCCTCCTCCAATGCCTTCAACAAGTCAAACTTCAGGCTTGTGTTCACRTTGCCCTCAGGCACATCYAGGTCATCTTCGTTTTCATCATTGGTTCTTTGTTTCTTCTTTGGGGACTTGAATGGAGAGTTCTTTTGCTTTTTCTTTGGAGACTTCATGTTTCTTGTGATGATCTGCTTCAGGGTTTCTGTTGGTTCAAGAGTACGTTCCTTCAGCAAGGTGAATCTTARCAGGTCCCTGGCAACATTGGCATCTTCCTCCTCAACCATGTGTGACAGTCTCAGCTTGGCATGRGCAGTACTTAATCTGATCARAGTYTCCAATGTTCTTGCRGTGACAGCAGCTCTKACATCCTTGGTGCCTCTTAGTTCAGTGTACGTCTTGACAATAACGTTTGTGGCAGAATCAGTCAGTTGAGGCTCAAAGTACTCCTTGGCATATTGGATATATTTCTTCAAGAACTGAATGGAAACGATCAGTGGGATTCTGGTACCATTAGGATCATCGTTGTTGATGGAGATCTTGGCACCTGCATGTAACAGAGGATTGAACTTTTCAAAGGCAACGCCCAGGTCCTTTGTGAACTCAAAGATTTTTTTGTTTTCAACATCATCAGAATCAAACAGACCAATGATGTTTTCCTCGTCGTAGTCATTACTCAAAACACCCTTTGTGTCTTCATCCGTGGATGAGTTATCCTTGACTAGGTCTTCACCAACAGCCAATGAGATGTTCAGCTTCTCTCTGATTGGCTCACCCTCAACGTATCCTGGAGGCACGTATCTATGAGTTCTCAAGACATGCTCACTGATGTGTCTGTCTCTTTGTGGAGTTGAAGTATCAGTGACAATAAACAACAAGTCAAATCTTGAAAGCAAGGAGTCTGGAAGGGCGATGTTGTGTCTTGTGTCCTTTGTTGTGTCGTATCTACCATTGATAGGGTTTGCAGCAGCGACAACTGAACATCTCGCATTCAGAGTGGTGTGTATCCCGGCCTTGGCAATGGTGACCGTTTGTTGTTCCATGACTTCATGGATGGCAACTCTGTCCATTTCACTCATCTTGTCAAACTCATCAATGCAAACAATACCTCTGTCCGCAAGAACCATGGCACCTGCCTCAAGTCTTCTTTCTCCGGTTTCCTTGTCTGAAGTAACAGCAGCGGTCAAACCAACACCAGAGGACCCTCTACCAGTGGTGGCAATGGCCAGTGGAGCCGTGTTCAACACAAATCTCAGAACTTGTGACTTGGCCGTTGAGGGATCACCAACCATCAGGATGTTGATGTCACCTCTCAAGTGAGAGCCATTGTCCAGGTTTTTCTCAACACCACCAAGCAACATCAACAAGATGGCCTTTTTGATGTGGTCATGGCCATAGATCGATGGAGCCAATGATCTGGACAATAGATTGAACAAGTTGTCGTTTTTGATGGATTGATTGAACTTTGACAACTTGGCGATCTTCTCAACATCCTGTTCAGTTATGCTCTCAGATGACTGGATCCCYGTTGATCTTGTCTTCAGAGGCCAGATGGAGTTTGCCAGCAAGAATGTCTTGAAACCCTGCAGACCAACAACACCCTTACGGTCGTTAAGACCACCCCCACCAGCAGACTTGAACACACCAACAATGGCCACTCTGTCACCACACTTGACTAGATCCACAAGATCAGGATCATCAATGATGATTTCCAGTTGTCTTGGGAGCTGTCCAGCAGGAGACTGCTCAGGCATCTCTTGGAGAGTTAGTCTCTGATGGTCTCTGTACTCACTGAACCCAAACTCCGTGACTAGCTTGTTCCCTTCTGCATCCTGTGTTGGGTACACAGCAGCAGTCAATCCACCTTCGCTGGAGCCTGCAGAAACAGCTGGATCATTTTGCTGCAGAGGGTTTTCTTGAAGCTCATTGGTGTTGCTTGCTTGTTGGGGAACACCAGGCAATGGGGTTACCAGTGAGGTGGTGGCATCCTTGTATGATCTATAATGGAATCTTGCTGTTTCATCCGCATAATGAACTGATCTGGCCAGCTTCGGTCTGATCAGGGATGTTCTTGTGATTATACCTTGCAGGGAAATAAGCTTGTTGATATGTTTTGATTGTAGGGATCTTGGAGTTAGGTTGTGTGAGGCAAATGCACCCTTGAAACTCAGCTTCCATCCATTTGAAAACCCAGTCAAGTTCAATCCATCGTTTGTTACCTGGAAGTAAACATCAGTCAGAATCAGCTGCTGGATGGCAGCCTCTGCAGCGGGAATGAAGTTGTGAGGCTCATACAAAAGCCCCTGCCAAAATCTTCTGTCAAAGTCTCTCAGATCATCTAGGGATATGGTTAATCTATGAGGTAAGGCTACACAGCAATCCTCRCCGTCCTCATTTGTGTGTGAAGAAACATCGCATGAAAACTTKACTTTGTCTGTGGAGGGGTCCTTGTTGAAGTTGTTGAGTTCAGCATTGTGAATTAAAGTGGCTTGTATTTGAGATTTGTAGTCGTTGTATTCATCCAAAAAGTCAGTGAATCTTCTTGATCTATCGTTAAAGATAGAATCGTATGTATCAGTCATTTATTGTGGTWTATAATTTAAAAAAAGGGCTGTAAAATATTTGTTCTTTTGGGATATTTTAAATGTTTTTTAAAAGTTCTGAAGAGAAAAAATAAACATATATAAATYACTTCAATTTAATGGTAAACATAATATAAAAATTCTTTACTTTTTTTTTTTTTCCACAATTATATTTCCTGTTAGGGCAAACTTATSTGAATTCAACTCTTTACAGCGTAAAACTAYATACAWTATASWMTCACATWCCATACATGTAGATAAACTAATAATAAAAAATATAAATATTGTTTATATAAAATTGTAACTATTTATTTTATTTTTGAGGTTTTTTTTTTTTTTAAAGATAAAAAAAGATGGAATGAATTAATATTTATAAAAGTTATGTTTAATCGCTCTTGGAAGCTTCCTTGAAGGAGATGGCGGCTTCTTCGTTCATGGCGGAGATGATGGTAACCATTAAGTCCTTACCTTCGTCGAAGGCGGTTTGTAAGTTGTCACCCAATTCACCTTCTGGGGCCTTGACGTCATCCTTGGTTTCACCGTCCATGTCCATTAAACTCAAGAAACCATCATCGATGTCCAATAATTGGAATTCGTTTCTCTTGACGACTGGGACTTCCATGTTGTGGGTGGATGGAGATAAATCTTCAACCTTCTTACCAGTGAAGATATCGGTGGCAACCAAGTGGACCTTGGCGTGACCGTGCTTACCGGTCTTGGAGGTGGACATATCGATAATTTTACATGGTCTACCCTTGATGACAACGAAACCGTTCTTTCTTAAAGCGGAACATTGCATTGGGTAAGTGGTGGAGGAACCGGCATCAGCGGTTTCGAAAACGTGTTGTTCGTCAGCCATTATGTATGTGATATATTTATTTGGGGGTTTTTAAATTTGGTTTTTTTTTACTTTAARGTATGATAATAATTAGATATTCTCTAAAGATATATATGAATTAAATGGAGATCATTGAKATACAATGTAAAAAAAATTTTAAATAGTGATAGAATTCAACAGAGATTATATACTCTTTTCTCCCCTATTTAAAAACAAGAGGAGAAAAAAATTTTCCTTCGTTTCAGTGATAAAATAAGCTTGGAAATGCTAGTGACTGGGGAAAGACGCTAGGTGAAAAGAAAAAATTTTTCGTTAACACACCGTTAAAAATTTTTTTTTCGTTTCTTTTTTTTTTTCTTTCACATGGCAATTTTTAATGGGCAAGTGGTGGTTGCCTATTTGGGTAATTATGTGTTYCGGT
The DNA here is from genome assembly GCA_001749795.1 of Hanseniaspora opuntiae. NCBI lineage: Eukaryota > Fungi > Ascomycota > Saccharomycetes > Saccharomycodales > Saccharomycodaceae > Hanseniaspora > Hanseniaspora opuntiae. The sequence goes on from LPNL01000003.1 coordinate 1,368,692, forward strand.
GTGTTTASAKTGTCGTGTGTGGTATCCCTTTGTACGTCTTTTTCTAAGTGTCTCGCGTATAGATTCTGTGTGCTTAAAAAAAAAAAAGAAAGGAATACAGTGCATTCTCCTTCCATAAACGGAAACAAATCYATTCTAGTATTTCTTTTGATACTTTGAAAAAAAAAACGATAATGGCAACTGCTTGGCATTTTTTGTAACATTTTCAAATACGTGCTGGAATGCTGATGCACGTCACGTGCAGCCTGCATTACTGGGCACAACTTTTTTTTTGGTGTTAAAAAAATCCTTCAACAATAAACTGAAGCTGCTATATTTACATCGCAGGCACCATTGTGTAGCGCTTCACATGAAACATATCAACCATTCATTTACATTTCAATTTTTTTTTTTTCAAAACAAAAAAAAAATTTGATTATTGATATTTCTTATGCTTGAAAAAAAAACAAAGTTTATTTATGATCTATCAAATACTATATACAAATCTACTTAAGTAACATCTCAAAAMCCCCCAATACAAAGTCTAAACAACTTTATCAAAAGATTATAACAAGTAATCTTTTTTTATTCTACCTGTTTTTTTTTTTTTTTTDTTCTTTTTTTTTTYTCTCATATTTAGATATAATATATATAAAAAAAAATAATAAGCTTGTAATCATATACCCACAAAACAATGGATATCAAAAAGAAAAACTTCATATCGTTCATCAAGGCCAGTGCTAGCAAAAAGTACGTCAAGCCGGTGTTCACTGGTCTGGTGCTTTTGGTGGTGACCACCATATTGCTGATCAGTGACTCAGTATCTCTATTAACGGAACCTATCTTATACAAGCCAGACTTTTCAAAGACTCCTCAGGTTGAGTACTATGACCTGAACGACTACAAGGGTGACAAGGAGGGCTGGAGAACCAATGACCGTGTTGTTTTTTGTGTTCCCCTTAGAGATGCTGCTGTTCATCTTCCTAGATTCTTCAACCTGTTGACAAAAATGAGCTACCCGCACAACCAGGTCGACCTGACCTTCTTGGTCTCTGACTCCAAGGATAACACTCTGGGTGTTCTGAAGGACGAGCTTAATAACTTGCAGCAGAACAAGGACAAGAGCAAGCGCTTTGGAAGCATAGAAATCTACGAAAAGGACTTTGGGCAAGTCATTGGTCAGTCCTTYTCCGACAGACACGGCTTTGCTGCCCAGGGGCCAAGAAGAAAGCTGATGGCCAGAGCCAGAAACTGGCTGGGCTCCGTTGCATTGAAGCCATACCACTCATGGGTTYATTGGAGAGATGTTGATGTTGAGATCCTTCCAGACACCATTCTKGAGGACCTGATCCACCACGACAAGGACGTCATTGTTCCGAATGTGTGGAGACCGCTTCCTGACTGGTTGGGAAACATCCAGCCGTATGACTTGAACTCATGGAAGGAAAGCGACGGTGGGCTGCAGCTGGCAGACTCGCTGAATGAGGATGCCGTCATTGTTGAGGGGTACCCAGAGTACGCCACATGGAGACCCCACCTGGCCTACATGAGAGATCCAAGTGGTGATCCTGAGGTTGAGGTGGAGCTGGATGGTATTGGTGGTGTTTCCATCATGGCCAAGGCCAARGTGTTCAGAGCAGGCTCACATTACCCTGCATTCTCATTCAAGAAGCATGCTGAAACTGAGGCATTTGGAAAGCTGTCCAGAGCAATGGGCTTTTCCGTTGTTGGATTGCCAAATTATGTTGTTTGGCACATCTACGAACCCTCAAGTGATGATTTGAAGCACATGGAGTGGATGGCTGAAGAGGAAGAAAGAATCAATGAGGAGAACAAGATCAAGGAGTTCTACGAAAGAACCTGGGAAGTTGGCTTTGAAGACATGAGAGCCTCCTGGGAGAAGGACTTCCACAACATCTTAAAGAACGTTGACCACACAAAACTGCAAGATAARAACAAGTTRAAGTTCTCTGTTGATTGGGAGGACACAGATGCTGACTACCATGAACCTGCTCAGCAGGACACAAAYGCCAATGGAAATGATGGTTCCTTTGAAGATTATAAAGAAGAYATGGATGAGATTATTGAACAGCAAGAGAAGAARAAGCAGGATYTGTTGAATTGATTATTGAATATATTGATTATAAATGCTTAATGTTGTAAATGCTTAAGTCCGAARCTGMTATGTTTCAGGTGGCGTTTAATCTCTGAAAGCTCCAACTACATTTTTTTTGCGTTGGATTTTGCATGGCAAAGTCCATGTACCGTTTTTTTCTTTTTTTTCCTATTTTGAAACCACGGTGGCAAATTATTTACACTTTCAAGATCCCTCAACAAGAGAAAATATTATTGCTATATTTACACACAATTTCCAAACAAATAAKAAAGYAAMYACCCAAACAAAGTATATACACATCAAAAAAAAAAAGCCAATGAAAGTCAATTTTAAGGATTTGAAAAAGAACCTCTACTCTTTGGACTGCCAGCCTGAGGAAACCATCGCTGACMTYAAAGCCAAGCTAATAGATCTGTTGAAGCTAGACCCATCAAAGTTTGAGTTGAGATTGATCTACTCGGGATCYATCCTCAAGGACATCAACACTGCKGAAAAGAGCGGACTKGTTGAYGACTGCACTGTTTCMTACATGGTCAAGAAGCTTGTCATCAAGAAGCCCATTGGCACACCCGCTGTCTCTGCAGCCAAGGCACCTGTTGCMRCYGAGGCTGAAAGTGYCACCCCTGCTGAGGCAACTCCAGTMGCTGAGCCAGTTGTTGCTGAACCTGTGGCTGAACCAGCAGCCGCTCCTGCTGAGGATGCTGAGCTGGCACAATCAAAGCAAATCATCATGGAGTTGGGATACAATGAGCAACAGGCCACAGCCGCACTAAAGATGTCCAGTGGTAATGCCGACAGAGCCTGTGAGCTATTGATGAGTGGGGTGTTGACAGATGAACAGATCCAGGCCACCAACGAAGAAGTCCCAGCAGACGAGGARAACGATGACGAGGACTTGTTTGCAGCCGCTGCAAATGCTGTTGAGGGCAATGGTTCYGGAGCCCTCAATGCGGACGGAAACCAAATCACATTGACGATCGATGACTTGATGAACTTGAGACAAATAGCCAGTGGCGATGTTTCCCAGCTGAGCGCCTTCTTGGAAAAGATGACCAACAGATTGCCACAGTTCAAGGACATCATACAGGCCAACCCCGAGATGTTCCTGTCCATGCTTYTAGAGTCCTTGCAGAACGACCAGTCAGCATTCACCACTGACTTCATGTCTGGGGAGGGTTCTGGTGAGGGCTCTGAGCTGGCCAGCAACCCGGCCTTTGTTGAGAGTGTGAAGAAGTTGAGTGAGTTCATGGAGACATCGAACATCGACATGCAGGAGCTTTATAGAAACATGGGCAACCCGAACTTTGACCCTGCCAGTGTGCCTGGGTTTGAGGAGCTCAGCACAGCCATYGCATCGAACCCGGAAATCAAGAACGCGATGATGGAGATCATGAAGAACCCAGGGATGATGCAGGAGATGTCAAGAATGCAGGAGCAGATGCAAGGGGGAAGCGTGGTGAGACCTAGGGACCCGTTTGCTGAGCTTGAGTCTGGGTTGAGTGCYGAGGAGAAGCAGGCTGTTGATAGATTGTGTGAGCTAGGCTTTGAGAGGATCCTGGTCATCCAGATATACTTGGCATGTGACAAGAACGAGGAGGTTGCTGCGAACATGTTGTTCACTGAGTATGCTGAYTGATATATAYGTTTKRTTRATTGTTTTTAGYGCTTMAGARATTTKCTGKTGTGTTTCACGTGWSTATCTWGYGGWTWTAASCTAYWTYTGYTAAAKCYCAGTGTGTGTAGCGTGTMCCGAAAGTGTTGATATTTTCATTCTTTTTTCGGAAAAAAAAAAAACAAGGAAGTATCCTGCGCAGAAGAGTGGATGTTCCGATASTTCCGAGAGGAACAGTTCCCGCCGATATATGAATATTCAGAAGTGTGAGCAGAGAAGCCGTAAAAAAAWTTTTTTCTCTTTATAAACTGAATTATCCATTTTCAAATAATTATATATTTCTCAAGACAAACACTTTCAAYTTTTTTCTTGTTTGTTTTGAGATTTACGTTAATACATTTAGAAGAGGATTAAGTTTTTTCTTTCTTTGGTATAAAATAGTTAAACAAGACCAAGTTAAATACTTACTATATACACAATAAATCAAAATGGCTAAAGAAGGTTCTGCTAAAAAAGGTGCTACTCTGTTCAAGACCAGATGTTTGCAATGTCACACCCTAGAAGAAAACGGTGCCAACAAGGTTGGTCCTAACTTGCACGGTGTCTTCGGTAGAAAGGCTGGTGAAAAGTCTGGTTTCTCCTTCACCGATGCTCTTGTTTCCAAGGGTGTTGARTGGAACAACGAAACCATGAGCCAATGGTTGGAAAACCCTAAGAAGTACGTTCCAGGTACCAAGATGGCCTTTGCTGGTTTGAAGAAGGAAAAGGACAGAGCTGACTTGATTGCCTACTTGAACAAGGCCACCAAGTAATTCGTACATGACTGATATTTATTTATATTCATTATTTATTAAAAAAAGAAAAAAAAAAAGATCCCAACAAAAAAAAAATGTATATATGGGTTATGAGGGATTGGTTAGCCAATCAGAATCAGAGAAGAAACAGATTTTTTTCACTGTWAAAAAAATATACAAAAAAATTGATTTCACTTATTTTTTATTAATGATCATGTTAAGATATTTGAATTATATATTACTTGACGGTTCATTGTTATTAATCATTTAATAATAATAAACTCTGGTTTTTTAAAAAAAGAAAAAAASAAAGCTTTGTACATAATTTATGAAAAAAGACGSTTATTTARTTTTTATGCTTTTCTTCCTCYTTGATTCTCTTCAGAGCTTGGTTTAATACATTAGTTTGTGAGGCCTCRCTGACACTGGCCAGGGACACATCCAGCGCTCTGGACAGGATGGGGGAGCTATCTTCATCCTCATCCTCATCGTCGTCCACCAACAGACTTTCATGATGCAGGCTCTCGATTTGTCCTATGCCCCTGAGTTCATTGAGCAAGCCTGACTTGCCCACTCCTGAGTAGGTTCTCTTTTTCATCTGTGTTTTCGTTTCTATCTCCTTTTCGTACTTTGACTTGTTCTTCCCACTCAGYAAGTGACCCAGGGACTTTTGCTGTTCTCTTTGGTTCCAGTTCAATGATCTTCTTATACTGTCGATGAACTCCGTCTTTCTGGCCTCAATGGTTGGGAACGAGTACTGACTGGCTCTTATGTACACCTTGTCTCCCTTCTGAAGCTCAAGTCTGTTYTTCCCGTCAAACGAGCACCAGGCCGTGGATCTGGAGTCCTTGGGAACCTTGATGGTCAGGATCATTGAGTCTGGAAGAATGATCGGTCTGAATGATAGCGTGTGTGGACAGATTGGCGTGATGCACAGAGCGTTGACTTCAGGGTACACCAAAGACCCKCCAGCAGAYAGGGAATAAGCAGTTGATCCGGTGGGWGTTGCGATGATCAACCCATCAGCCTGGGCAACAGTCAACAGGGACCCGTTCCCATAGACTTCCAGGTTGGATATGAATGGCGATGGRCCCCTGTCAATAACCAGCTCATTCAAAACTTGTCTTTCAACAATCTCCCCACTTTCCTTCACCACTATACAGGACAATCTCATTCTCAGCTTTGCAGTGATTTTCTTGGTGAACACCTTTTCAATGCTCTTGTCATAGTTCTCAAACTCGAAGTTGGTCAAGAAACCTAGTGATCCCARGGAAAAGGACATCACTGGAGGCACGTTCTTCTGGAAAATGTTGGAAACATACAAAACAGTACCGTCCCCACCAAGGGTTATCACCAGGTCTATCAAGTTGTTGTTTTTCTCTATAAARTCCAAGTCGWAGTATCTTATTCTGTTTTTGTTCTTTTCAAACTCCTCGCTCTTATGGCAGGTTTTCTTCAGTATCTCATCAACTTCCAAGTTCTCGTTCTTGTAAAACATCTTCTCCTCAAGGTAGACATTGATGTCCTTGTAGTTCAAAAGAATGTGTTCAACCAGCTCCGAGGTGATGAATATCAAACTGTCGTCGTAGTGCTTTGTGACAATAAGGACATTCTGCAGTTGGAGTCTGAACTTGGTGTTGAACAGGTCCTTGTTCAGCATTCTAACCCCATGGGCAGTTTCATTCAACTGGTTGTGTGATTTGGTCTTGTTGTAAAGGTTGGTTTTTTCAAACTTTTTGTTCAATTCATCAACATCCGCTTTGGACTTGTTGTTGGCGCTGTTCACAAGTAACCCATCCGAGTCAGACTTTGACTTGCTGAATGAGATGTTCTTRATGTTRTCGATGGTTGATCCGCTGTTTTCAGATGAGACATCCTCATTTGTTGAATTTGAACTAGCACCCAACTTGTCTATAATATTAAAAATTTCAGATCCTGCAGTGTTGTATCTCTTAGGATGTGGTCTGGATGGAATAGGACTGATGTTGTTTTGGGGGTGTAAAGGAGACTTGACTCTTGGATTGKTGGTGCTTGACTTGGCAAAGGAAAAGTAGTCCTTTTCATTGCTCTTCAAGGGAGTTARCTCTGGATCGTTGTTGGAGTTGGACTTTGACGTGGCAACATAGCTGTTGTCGTCCTCATCCTCATCRTCCTCATCAATGATTTGGTGTGCTTGCTGGATGACATTGTGCAGTTCTTGGGTAACGTACTCGACTTCAGTGTCTAATCGCTGGATTCCAGGTCTGCTGTTTTCATTGCTGGATGATTGACTGTTCATCTTTTAGTTGGGTAGTGGCTAATGGTTTTTTGATAACAAGAAATAGCTTAGATGTTGTCAAAAGAGTTGTATTATAAACTTTAAGATGTGTARATRCGTAAGAATATCGTAAAGAACTTGAACTATTTGACTTTTTATGGGGGTGTGTGTACCGTAGTGTGGGTAAAAAAACCCACTTTTATTTTTTTTTTTTGGGGAGATTTAAACAGAGTGGATCTAGATCTCAGTATCGATACACAAGTGCTTATGTCCGACAGCAATGATGACTTTCCCCAAAAGAGAAAAAAAAAAWATATTCACGAAAAGCTGACAATTACGTGACACGTTAAACAACTACATGTATCACTTGTATAAAGAAACAAATATAACCCAAAGTCCATACTCTGTTCACAATATATTATCATAAATGGACGCTAGTGTTAAATATGTATACTCATCTCTCTTCAACCATTTGGATGACCACACATTCACTGGCAAGTGCTCCTTACTGGATGTTCTAAACAACACAGACAGCTCATCGTTGCACGACTGTAAAATGACTTTATACAAGTTCTACCAGCAATACTACAACAAAATGGAAGACATCACATTTTGCTTAAATGTTTATGTTCACAACAAGAATATCAAAACCACTTAYATCAAAGATTTGAAGATCAAGGGGGAAGTAAAGGATGAAGACATATTGGCTTTATGTAACGACAATGAAACTTTGGTTGATACATTYATTGCCAGTGTTGAAAGATCCAACAACACCACAATATTTCAAAAGTATGACAAAATATTCAATCCACATGGGTTGGACAAAGATGTTACAACTCCATTGAACAACAAAAGACCTAGCACGGAGCCTTTGAAAAGYGTGAAAACAGAAGTTACAGATGAAATWCCAAACACTGCAGYAAAGAGAAGTGAAACAGAAGTYAAGAAGGAGTGGTCCGCACCAAAGGCAAAGCAGAGAGGTATTGACTCCATGTTCAAAAGAMGGACAAATAAASCTGWCACTCCCAAMCCRGTTGAAGTTAAAAAGGAAGATAAGGAGTCYGTGAACATGGACAAGAAAYTRGAAGAYAGATTCCAATTCACCAGCAAAACTCTRATAAACAAAAGAAGAGAGGATGAAAGTAAAAAAGAAGAGGARAGAATGAAGATCATCAAAGAAAGAYTGGAAAACATGAGTAAACCAARTTCAGCAGTCAGTGTAAAAAGAGAGAGAACCGAAGAGCTAGAACCCGAACCTGTTAAAAAGGTAAAGCCCATGGAGGATATTTTYAATTCAGAYTCTGATTATGTCGAAGATGACATAGAACCTTTGAGCATCAACATGGACACTGCACAAATAACAACAGCGGCAACATCAGAGCCAAAGGACACCAACATGTCAATGGCATCGGACTCAACAGGGTTCATAGAGCTGGTGCTGAATAACGAAAAGAAGAGCAAGWCTAARCCTCAAATGGTGCTTGAATCAGACTCACAAGATTCCTCGTCTGATGAGTAGTAGCCAGYTGTAGAACRAGTATATACCACGAATGTTTGATTTTTCCATTAAGAAGYTTATCTCCGCAACGTGTATTTTTTTTTCCCCTGTTTTTTTTTTYTCTCTCTYTTTTTTTTGGTTGTAAGAAAATATTTAAAAAAAAAAATTATGTTCATAATAAACTGAAATGTCAAAACACAATTTATCAYTAACTATATTCCATTAGTTTCATTGTRATATTTTTCCATTATTTTTTACAATATTAAGGAAGSTAWAAAGAGACCCAAACAATAAGATCCCAATATTCATATCTTTATTTCACATACTACATCTTCATTTTTTAAATTTTGAAAATAAAGTATCGCCAATATTATCTTTCCATTTGTTTATTAAAAGARAAACCTATAATATCCATTACAAATAATGTCTGAATTGTGTCCTGTTTACGCTCCTTTCTTTGGTGCCATTGGTTGTGCCAGTGCTATCATATTCACCTCMTTCGGTGCTGCCTACGGTACCGCTAAGTCAGGTGTTGGTATCTGTGCCACCTGTGTATTGAGACCAGACTTACTTTTCAAGAATATCGTTCCTGTTATTATGGCTGGTATCATTGCCATTTACGGTTTGGTTGTTTCTGTCTTGGTCTGCTACTCATTGGGCCAAAAGCAAGCTTTATACACTGGTTTCATCCAATTAGGTGCTGGTCTTTCCGTTGGTTTGTCCGGTCTAGCTGCTGGTTTTGCCATCGGTATCGTTGGTGATGCTGGTGTCAGAGGTACCTCCCAACAACCAAGATTGTTCGTTGGTATGATTTTGATTTTGATTTTCGCTGAAGTCTTAGGTTTATACGGTTTAATTGTTGCTTTATTGTTGAATTCTAGAGCCACCCAAGATGTTATCTGTTAAATATAGAAAAGAAAAAAACATAATAATAATAAATTARATGTTAATCACCATAGAAGTTTTTTTACAGTTAATAGATTAAAAGTTTTATATATAAATATATACAATTTTTATAAAGTCATTACAAAATTAATAACAAATCCAGTATGTTCTGCGATACCATTTTTATTGAGTCACCTTGATTTTTCAGTTTATATTGACCGATTATATTCTTCAAGTATTTYTGTAAATCTWTTTCGTTTTCGTATTTGACATTCAATACATTGACATGCTCCAAAACTTCATACARTAKTGTTTCAAATCCATCAACATCAAYTYCCTTGTTGTGCATATCCTTTATTTGCTCTATCATAGGATTTAGGAAATACAATGTAAGAATTCCCTTGAATTCTAACTTCATATGAGGAACCTTTAATAACTCTATAATGTACTTYATGGCCTTAACACAACAAGCTTCTGAATTGTTCCCTTGTTCAATTTCCTTGYAASTTTTCTCTAGTTCTYTAACAATGATGAACATGATGAATGCTTGCTTTAATAGATTATTCATGTTCTTATACTCCTCAACAAATATTTCRAAAGGATCATCCTTCCCATCAGAGCTTAAGKATCTTTTCAAGTTACACTCAAGAATCAAGTCACACTTCCCAACCAATGTTGATAGAACATCATTTTCAATATTTGACTTCAAAAAGCTTTCTTCTGTTTCATAATCCAAGGCCKTTGACAATATTGAYAATCCATTCAATATGGTTCTGGTACCTATAGAGGTTACAGCATTTCCACTATCATCGTCAAAGTTCAAAGTTATGTTGTTTATTAGAGCTAGCCCCAGTTTCATGTATAAAGCTTTACAGCTTTGTTGCAGTCTAAATTTACTGAACAACCCGATTAAATACTCAACATCGTTATTGTTTAATGWTATTAGCATTTGGTTGTTGGACATTATAAACTTATCAGTGATGCTTTCAATCAATTTTCTTTTCTTGGATATGGCCAAGCTRGATTGGCARACTATTTTCAAAAGCAAAGACACATCATCTATGGAAATAAAGTTGTCATTTGTAATGGTGAATCCCATACACTTTTCATACCATGTATCATACAACAGGTTCAYGAAGTCATTTTCCAATKGTAATATATTCAAACGGTTCAGAATTTCAAGCAATGAGAACCCTATYAAGTCATCCAGATCAATAATTATAGTTGTGTAAGAGATCACCTTGTTGTTGTCCCTTTTCAAGATGTCATTGTAGATAAGTTCTGTTTCATTCTCTTGTGCCTTTTTCAAGTATTCACCAACCAAAGTCATTGACGGAATGTAATACATAAAAAACGATAGGAACACTGGACCCCAATGCTGGAACTCTTCATCCAACACCTCGTTTATTCTCAATATACTTGATTCATTACCGTTCAAAATTCCAGCCGCTAAATAAAACAATGCATGAACATCATCATTCAACCCACTAGACACATGTAGATAAAACTCACTTATCAATGTCTTCCACTTCTTCAAAGCATCCTCATTGTTTGTTTCATCAATCGATGGRATGGGGTAATGCTCCATCAAACGCAGAAGCATGYTGTAATATTGATGCTTTTTTGTGGACTCATCAACTTGTTGTAAGTGATTCTTTAAAGTTGAGCTAGCACGAGATATATCACCCAAGGAAATGCATCTGATCACAACCTTCCACATATCTTCCTCATCATCAAATGTYTCTGGAATCGTGTTGTTTGGTASAATTCTGTTGATGAACTSTATCATRTATTGGAYGTTGTTTAGATCATCGTAGTAGTGGGATATCAAGAAACATAGTARAATATTGTTCARGGCTGCTAATTTGGGATTATCATCGCTTTCATAATTCTTTATTGTATTGTAAGCTTGTAAAAGAATTCCCCCGTTGATGTCGGTGTTGTAGTCATCTAAAGAAGTTGTTACTGATGTAAACGCCTTGTAAAGACTTTTATTTTGATTAATCCAATCAAGTGACATTTAAATTAGTTCAAGATATTAATATAAAAGACTCTCTGGTGTTACAAATATATAGGTGTATATAGACTTATTGTTGTAAATGACATTCATTCAATGTTTATTCATTTAAGAAAGACCATGAGGAAATAAAAAAAATATAGTGCTAATTCAACACACCAAAATGCTCTATACTTTTTTCAGTGTCGGACATAAGGYTTTTTTGCAGCTTTTCTTTTTTTTTTCTTTTTTTTTGGAAAATGCCATTACTGTTTTTGGTTATTCGAAAAAATAATTTAAATTCAAACAAAATCAGGTATCATCTGAACATTATCAACTACTTCTTTGTTCAATGTTTGGAAGCAATAAGTGAAGGCAAAAACCATACCTCTTTTTAATTTTTAAATTATAGATATATAACACCAGTAAGATGATTGGTAAAACATCTTTGGATATTATCAAATCCATCAAACAAAACTCAAAGAGTAATGATGATCTAAGCATCATCTYCGACTTGCTCAAGCAAGATCAATCAGTTTACTTYCCAGATAAAGAAATATTCTGCTTAGAACATATTATCAATAGAATCAACTCCATATCCAACAACAATGAGCCAWCAAATAATCAAAATTCTATAAGCTTGATCAACAACCATTTGCTATACAAAATCATTGATACTATCTACGAATCAAACAAAGGCCTAAATCATATTTTGAAAAACTTGAAACTCGGCAATGTGTTGTTCAATGTCAACTATAATGACCATGATCTTGTCAATCTGTTGAGCTCCACTCTTTTGAGAATAATCATACAGTCTAATGTTTCTCTCAGTGATGTGAGTTCTGAAAAGTTTATCATCAATTTGTTGAAATGTTTCAACCTTCAAGATGATTGCCAAAACGCCGAAAACTTCATGATGAATCTTTCACAAATTGTTCCATTCAGTTCATACATTTCCAAATACGATATTTTCTTCCTTCTTATAAAAACTAAGTTGTTAAAAGTCAAAAGCATGAWAGAATATGAATTTTTTTTCAATGAAAAAAACTTCACCTTTGACTTGAACATWTTTATAGAAAACATGAAATCATCTGATTTTGTTGATGATAACCTTCTTGTATCTGCATTTGAGTTGATTTGTGATGGTTATGTTCAGAAATCAGATAAGTATCCTAAGGAAATCTTAGACAAAGCCTTCAACAAGTGTGTTGAGATAAGTACTAAGAAACACATAGTTTTCATTGAATGCTTGAAGTGCATTAGCAATAACATAGAACTGAAAAAATTAAATGATGTTCCTACTCTAAAGACATTGGAGACTTTCATCAATGATGAGGAAATATCAAAAATAATGAATGAAAGCGAAATAGGATCTGTCTTTTTCTACTCCATGGAAAACAATATAGAAGTTGGTTACAAATATCATGAGAAAATTTGCGACTTCATTAAATCTCAAAATGGTAATCATCAAGATGTACTAAAAAGTTTGATACAATGTTTTGTTGACTACAAAGAATTGGACGTTTTGATCAAGTACTTTATCAAAGTTGACATCACCAATATCATCAAAGATGAACAGAGTGCTAACTTATTAATTAACCAAATCCATAACCTAACTGGTTATCAGCTTCATGAACTTCTTACAGCCAATAAAATCACAAAAGATCTAGAAAACATTGTTGTTAAAGGTATGCACAATGTCAACACAATCACATTCATACAAAACAACAGAAACTTACAAGATTGGTTAAAAAATTCAATTTTTAAAAATGATGTCCTGAAAAACTGGGAGTTCATGTATCATGCTTTGAATCTGTACAGTAACTCTATWATTCCTAACATTTCTGCTGAAGAKGATGCTATTGAGTCATATCTGRGTGAATTRAACTCATTAGTCTCATTTGCAAAGCAAAACAAAAATTTAAATGACGAGTWTTACTATTTTGCAATGTTGAAAACATTTGAAATATCCATAGAGTATGATGTTCACGRATTTGACGATATTGCTTTACTGATCACTAATTTTATAGACAATGTGGCTGACATAAAAMCCATAACCACTTTCTTCATGGAGTACATCAGTATTATCAATAACTTTGGAAAAACTGGKTTGTTYATAAAAATTTTYTTCCAAAATGATGAAAATCTATCTCATTTCATAASCAATGTCATTAATGCTTCAGGTAATGATATTTACGAAGAGGAATGCTTTGTTARAGATTTGGTGAAAGAAATTGTTACCTCAATTTCATCTGATGAGATAAATGAAAACATTTTATATCTCTTAACTGTTTTACCTCTACAATGTTTCTCTAAACATGACAAACAAGTKGTTATAAATTCATTGAAGGAGAGCTCATGTTACGATATCATTTGTAAGTTTTTGACCGTTCCAACCTTCAAAAGTTCATTTGAAAAACTTGAAAACTTTGTTGAATTATTCACCTCTGGAAAAGAACAAATTGGTCAACTTGTTTGGAACAACTACATCAACAATATAAACGATGATTTGTGTTYTGAGTTCATTTCAAGTGTGTTCAATAAATTTGATATGAAATTCTTRAAAAATATTTCTTCGCAGAATGTTATAGAACTCGTTTACTATATTATAAAAACATCTCATGGAATTCAGAAGACTGAAGAGTTAATGAGTAMTTTAGTTGGTAACATCATTTTGCTATTTTCAGAAAAAAATATCATAAACCAAAAAGATTATCTTTTGCTCTTTGGAATCTACCAAATAGATCAAAACAATTCATCAATTAACCAAATTATTGTTAAGATCTTTGAATCTAAATCTTACTCTCAAGTAGAATCATTGAACATGCAAACAGCTTTTAATCTGTATGCAGCATACTGCCACATAACAGAAAAATCTTACTATCACATTATTCCTCAATTTTTCCAAGTTTATAACATTGCAGGAAGTAACTGTGAAGGTTTGAATTTATTTTTGAAGCATCAAACTATCGAACAAAATATTGAGCTAATAAAAACCCTTATTGAAGATATTAATCCAACATATGGTGCTGCTCAGCTTTCAATAATAAAAACAATCATTAACGGTTTTAACAAAGATGAGAATGAACAAGTTTACTGTAAAATATTTACAAGTTTGTTGAACAAGCTACTGTACAATATAAACTTGGTTGATGGAGATTTCTTGGATCTAATAAGCAACACAATTATTACTAAAAGTTGGATGTTAAAACAATATACTTTGGAAATGATGATTCCATTTTTGATCAAAGCCATATCTGAAAATGTCAACAATGATTCTTCACTACAATCCACAATATTGTTGAAGTCTTTGAAGATTGTTTCTGACTTTGTCAACTATCAGCAATACAAACTATCAAGAAGAACCCATTTGATAAACAGTTTCATTGTTTTCTGTATGGAATTTATACTGCAAGCTCAACTTAATGATGCAGAGGACCTTTACAAAAGTTTGAACAGACTGATCATGAACTTTATTGATCCTATCAATATTATCAATAGTAATTCAAATCAAGATTCCTTAAAGTCCAATGTTTTAGCTTACAAGCAAGAATTGAGAAAGTACATATACCCTATCATGTTAAAATACATAAACACTTTGTGTATCAACTATTCGGGTAGTAGAATTTCAATTAAAATGGTCAATGAATTCAGAAATGGGTTGAAGTTAAGCATGTACGCAATTTTTGATTTGCTAATTAAGGAAAATATCAATTTGATGTACAACTTATTAGACTACAATGGAAAGCTGTATTTCAAAAAACTTTATAAAGATTATGAAAATGAAGGTAAATGGGGTGAAGATTAAACAATACCGAATACTCTTCCGAATTTATATAAAATTTTATGTATTTTTTCAATTGAATTCTCGTTGAACTTGAATTGATTGGCTCCCTCGCCATCCARTTGAATAATCTGATCATGCTCGAATTTAATTAAATCTTTCTTTGTAATCAAACCAACTGTTTTGTAGTTATCTTGTACAAAAACTAACTTAGGAGACAAGTTGTTGAATATGTCATGAATCAATAAGATGTTATCAKCTTTTCTAATAAACATTACAGATTTGATAACATAGTCCATGTGTTTCAAGTTACTAATGTTTATTATGGTGTCTTTATCATTGTTCATCACCAGGTGTTCCAAAAGCTGTCTGTAAACATAACAAGTTATTTTTTTATCCTTGTTGACAACAGGGAATCCTGAAAATTTGTTGTTCTGCAAGATAATTCTTAATTCATTAATTATGATATTTTCGTTCAAAAAWACTATTTCTTCAGTCATAATATCATCAGCAATAATTCTTTCTCCTCTTATGTCCTTTGARAGTCTTATAGGAGGCTCATCTTCTAAGAACGGAAACTTGTTGAATAAACACATATCTTCAGCAATACCTTTCCCATTATCAAACTTRTCCATAATTAGTCTTGTGATACCAATGGTGACCATTGTTGGTACAATATGATTGAAGGCACCTGTCAACTCAAAGATGATTACCACGCATGCAATAGTCAAATGAGTCATACCTGTCAAAGCAGCAGCAGCTCCTAATACAGCATATGAACCTTCAATGATAGTTCCGGGTTTCAAATCAAATAACTTAACAATAATTATTGAGAGTAATCTGCCAAACAAAGCACCAATGGACATTGAAGGAATAAAGATACCGCATGGCAGTTTGCATCCATAAGAAATGGCTACAAGTAAGAATCTCGTAATTAATGCATACGCCAAAGATGCACAAATTATGAAAGTGACCCATCCACTATGTTCTGTTTCATTTGTTACTTTGCATAAATCATGGTCCCATATTGAGTTTTCTTGGTCATTRGATATAGAACATTCATGGAATAAAACCTTCATTGACTCTGTCATGTCAAGTTTCAAAAATGAGTTGAAATAAGATAATAAAAATGTAAGAACAGTCAATACAAATATCTCAAGTTGTAAGTTTTTGCTGAAGTATAAGTTTCTGAAGTTYACCCAAAATATGTTCATCTTTTTCATTAAAATACCATACAAKCCACCAAAAATCCCAATAATAATAAAAACAGGAATTTCACCTAGYYTCCAATTTTCTGTRTATCTGACTTCGAATTGAACAACTTCTCCATTTCTAAAAGGATTGATGATTTTCAAAATTGTTATACCAACCATAGTTATGAAATAGCACTTCCACATAGCAGTGATGTTGAACTTGATATAATTGGAACAAAGTTCTTCAAATATAAAAAGCACACCACCWATAGGAGCAGCAAAAGCCAATGCAACACCACCAGCAGCACCAGCCAACATGTACTCAGCCAGTTGGTARAAATTTTGATTCGTTGGAGAATCCAATCTTGAATCAYTGATGGTTGTTGTYGAGTTTTTAGTTGTTGTTCTGGAAATCGGCTGAGGACTTGGCGTRGGTCTRTTGGCTCTGTTTAGTGAGCTGGTRGATATATTACTCTTYAAAAGARATCTAGGATTGTATCCATCTTCCARGTTTTGGTTTTCGTGATGCTCTGTATCTATKGTATCAGTATCAAAATCATAAATTGGCTTTTTATAAGTGAAGAGTTTGTTCATAAATTCACTAACCAAAACACCTACAGATGTTGCATAGTGAACACTTGGTCCTTCTTTACCAACATTRATTCCMGAAGCAATTGTAAGTGGCAATGCAATACACTTTATCAATGTAGTCTTGAAGGAGAAGAAATCACTGTTGTAATAAAATCCTCTTAAGGCCATCTTTATTTCAGAAATACCACCACCAGATGCGAAAGGTGCGTAATTGAAGATCAACGCACTGGCTACTGTTGAGTATATGATGGATAAGAATCCATAAATAAAGAAGCTGCTCACAGGTGAAGCATAATCTTTCCAGTGTCCGTCTATCACACACTGCTCCTCAATGAACTCTCTAGGAACTCCCGAGTTACCTGAATACATCTTGCTACAACAGTAAGACTTGTTAAGAAGCCAGTTTGATTTACAATATCCCATTTTAATGTTATTAAGATACTCTGTCAAAACTTGTAAAACAGATGCTATAACACCTACAATGATGCCTATAAATAGCAAAGTTAAAAATGGCTTCCAAATAGTATAATACTTTAGTTTAATATAGATTTTTTTGTAGAAATTTGATGATGAGAACTTCTTGTAGAATCTTGGTGAAGAAGAATTACCAATTCTTTGTGCGTCTACTGCCAAATCACCATGTCTAGTCTCTTCATCGTTTATCAATGTCTCATGGTATTCATCAACACCATTAAGTTCATACTGAAAGTCATCTATGTATGATTGATTATCCTTCAATCTTTCATTATTCAAATCAATTGTCTTGAATTTGTAGAAATTGTTTCCTTGTGTGTTCGGAGATTTTGCAGGATTCCCACTTATAGTTTTAAAAGTAGCTGTACTAAGCTGTTTCTTAATCATTTCTAAATAACTTTATAATTATAGAGACGATTAGTAATCAGCACTAAATAAAGAAAAAAAAAGGAACAAATTGCTTAAAGTAATATCACTTTTATTGTTATAATATCAGGTGTTCAAAGCTCAGCTCTGATCCATAAAAATAGTAAGATGATATATGTTTATATTGGTTTACATGCATATATTATGACCACTTAATGTTTTCTAAATTCAAAACTTTAAAAAAAAATGACACCAAATTGGATTTTCCTGTTTGTTTGTTTTTTTCCGTTAGATAATGATTTTTTTTCAACCTTGTTTATAAAAATCATACATCCGAGGTTAATAGACAGTGAAAATCAAACCATAAAATCCTCTTTAAACAATGTTTTGTTCAGTTCAATGTTGTTTTCAGTGTCGTTGGTGTCAACAATAACACCCTTTTTAACTCTATAATAAAAACCATTGCTTTTATTGGTGTACTTGAAAGATGGAGTGTGTCTATAAGTCCAATCTTCAGTTGGCAACTCTACAAAGACCTTCGATGTATTTTTCAAGTTATGATCTTTACAAGCTTCATAAACATCGTTGAAGTTCACCTTTTCAGGCGAAATACTGTAAGTTTTGATATTGCTGCTTTGAGAAAATAATGTCTTAAATCCATTGACCAAAATTTGAATAAATTGCTCTGGTGTTGATAAAACATCACCGGTTAATTTTTTTAGATTCTGAATTGGAGAACGAACACTATTAACATCAGTTTCTTCGCTAAACTCTTCCATATCGTATTTTATCCCATTATTTGTTTCTTCGTTTTTTTTCAGTTTAGGTCTCATAATTTTACTAAACTCTTTCAAGTTAGAGTCTATCAGCATCGTACCATGATGATATGACTTATTTAGTGCAATTTTGAAAGCTGATCCTGATACTTTATATCCGTTGCATGTGATATCACCTCTTTCATTCAAGCCAAGGTAATTCTTCTGGGCATTCAGAATATCTATCGGTACGTCTAAAATATGTTCTTGTGATGAAGATAAATGTTTGTTTACCAGATTAACAATAAAACTGTTAAAGAACTTTTGATCAAACTCGTTTCTAGAAGTTAAGTATGAATAGTTAACGTTTCCCAAGTCATGAACCACCGTGCCTCCACCAGAGTATCTTCTGACCAGATTATAAACCCCACCATTTTTCTTTAGTAATTCTGACTTCAAATTGACTTCTTTAAATGGATTCTGATTTTTCCCAAAGACACATGTTTTTTCATTTATGTATAACATTAATCTTTGACTGTTGAAGGGAGAAGCTAAATTAGATTTATCAATAGGTGTGTTTCTGAAGATAAAGTCTTCCATTGCTAAGTTATAAAAAGGATCGGTAGACTTTGAAACAATGCAGAACTTTGAATCAGACTTGACCAAATCTATAAACTTTTGAGGGCTTTCTATTTCTTCAACTTTTTCATTGTGTCCGTAAAAGGATTCGGGGCTTGGCGTTCCAAAAAATTCATTAATTTCTTTGTTTATAGAATCTAGATCATCAACTTCATTTTCAACCATCTTTGTTTCTTTTGAGCCTTCTTGTGAATAGAACATTGTTGAATACATGTTGTTTAAATCGTTAACGTCTGCATGTTCTTTCTTGTTGCTTTTGACATTCTCAAATGGAGTGTTTTTTAAATCAAAATAATTAGAGTAGCTTCTTTGCTGACTCAATAAGCCAATGTTAAGCCTCTTTCTTAATACAAAATAATTCAATTTGTTCATATATGTGTTGGTTTTATAGTCCAGGGTTTTTATTCACAATGTCATCACTGTCAGAGAAAAAAACTCAACTTTTTTTTTTTTCACTTTCCCCGAGCTTTATTTATGATTTTTTCTTCTAACCATCTGGCTGATGATTTTTTGCATTCAATTTGCTAAAAATCATATTTAAGGAAAAATTTCCACAGTAAATCAGAGCTCATTCTGAAAACATAAGGCTACGAAGAATTTGTACATATGGGAACTGACTCACTAAACCCTGGAGATGTGCTGGCAGTTCATGGCGATCTCCCCTCAGTTGTGGACAAGATATCATGGTTCAAGGTTTGCAAATCACTAAGCATTGAAGATGTTCACAAAAATATTACCAATCAACTAAACACTAATTTTGAAAAGTATTATCTAACTCCTTGGGATAAAGATATGTATATCTGTAATTTGAATGTGATACTTGAATCATTAGTATTCATACAGGAAGTGCTGTATATTAACAAAATTGTAGTTCAAAAAGCATACTCTTTACTTTCTGCTTACTTGATTGAAACAAAGAGTTTTTTAGATATTTTCTTCAAGAGCTATTGCTATTTAGTGTCTTATGGTGATAGATATTGCATTGATGATAAAATTAAATCTTTTTTAAAGTTTTTGATTGTTAAGCAGCCAATTTTATGCGATAAATTTCTTTTCCAACTGTTTGACCTATGCATTAAACAAAACAACCCATTAATAGCCTTAGAAATCGGATTGTGTAATAATGGTTGTTTTGAAAATTGCGAAAAAATTCAGAAACACGCATATGAATGGATTCATTCATATACAAAGAAGTCTCAGCTTTTACAAAATAGTATTCTCAACTTTTCTTTGTGCAGTTTGCGGACAAGTGACGAAATCTTCAATAATATTACACTGACTATCGAAAATCTAATGGCATACCCTTTCAACGAAGAAACTACAGACTTAATTTACAATTTGCTATTTGAATCTCTATTATTGAATCCTTCACTTGACAGATCAACTGATAGCAATCCCCTTTCATATTTTACATCGCTCATTAATTTTAAGAGTGCGAGCAAATCAGAATTGATATTTGAAGACAAAGTAATTTCCAAAATATTTGCGTTACTGGCGGACCACACATATAAAAGTCAAAATAGCCATAAAGGACTTTTCATTAATAAAGCAAAGGAATTGTGGGTGTTAATCAATGATAAAAAAATGCAACAAACTTATTTGGATGATCATGTACAAGTAACTGAGCTGAAAAAAAAGTTTATAAACATCAAGTTGGATGATGGCTTCCATCAGTTACAGTTTGAGGAAAATGTAATGTTGAAAAAATCTTTAAAACCCTTTTGGGAAACATCCGGATTTGATGAGGAAGATGATACCAGAAACTTTGTAAAACAGTATTCATACGAAAATCTACATTTTTGCCCTGAACTTACGTGCATGATTATTGAAACACCTTTTCTAGATCCTAACTATAGTCTGAGTGAATCAGGAACACCACAATCCAAGCTGCATTTAAAACTAAACTTTTTTGAATACTTAATACTTTTGGCTTTTGGGAATGAGGATAATATGAACTTTGAAAGCTTAAAGGGTTTTTTTTATAAATACCTGGATAACTGTTATCCACATATAAAACACAATGATGATAACAGTCGTAGTCTGTTTAAGAAAAGTTTGAAACCAATTTATAAGAGTAATCTTCTGATATCTCATAACTGGACCACTGAAAAGAAGAACAGTAAAACACTTAAATGGGGAGCGTTCCTTACCAAATGGAAGGAATGTTTTGAGAAAGACGACTATACTAATTTTACACTAAGTCTCAATATAAACAAGAAGCTGAATATTGATAAATCAAAGTACATTTTGGACAACACCTTAGGCAGGTATGTTTGCTGTTTATAAAGACCATATGTTTATATATGACCAAATTTACATTATATTCTGTATTGTATTGTTGATACGTTTATACCTCTATCATCTGTAGATTTGAAATTGGGGTGTGCTAGTTGATTTTTGGATAGGATTATTTCTTGATAGAAACTATTCTTACACAGAAGTCTTTGCTTTCATATTATATTTATATCATTATTGAAAAAATACCTTGATCTAAATCATTAAAATAATGTGGAATCTTTGACGCTTATCGCCAATTTTTCTTGTCATATGTTAATAAAAACAACTACATCAATTAGCAAATTGATTTGCTTAGCCCAGATCAAAAAAAACAAAACTATGATATAAACTATTATGGCTCAAAACTCCAAGATAAAAATATTATCTTAGATTAAATAACGTTTTAAACACTAAAAATTTTGATGAACACAATGAAACTAATTCTAAAAAAATTTGTATAATTATTACAAGGTTTCGTGGTCTAGTAGGTTATGGCATCTGCTTAACACGCAGAACGTCCCCAGTTCGATCCTGGGCGAAATCATGTTTTAATTTTTTTTTGCTTTCTCAATATTTTTTTTTTTTTTTCACCGTAAATTATAATTGATTAAACCCATGTTTACTTAAAAGTTTAAAAAAGTTTTGTATGCTTTGTTTTGCCATCTTAAATCAATAAAAAATCGTATATAACCTTTTTTTTAAAAATATCTAAGCAAATGTTATTCTGTGTCGTTGTCATCCATGGATAAGTGAAAGTAATCCTCATCATTTATCAAGTTGGCATCTTGTATAGTGCCCAAATCTCCTGGTGTCATCAAGATCGTGTTGCTGTTTGATCTAGGTGATCCTGGAACACTGAATGGCTTACCAACTTTGTAAGACTTTCCATCATTTTCAGTTGATGAAAAGCCTTCATTGTTGAATCCATCTGGGTAATAGGCTCTTCTCAAAGCTAAGCTTCTGGCTTTAACATATTCTAAGCCCATTCTCTTCCAATCTAATAACTCAGATAATCTCTCATTTCTGTTTCTTTGATTAATTCTCTGTCTTCTAGACTTTTGACAGAAATCAAACATCATATTGGATAACTGTTCAATTGATTCATCTCCATTTTTGAATCTACGATCAACGATGTAAATTCCATACAACTCAGCCTGCTCAGTCTCAATCAAATCTTCCATGTAAGCACCAAATCCTGATAAGTTGGTGGTAACAGATGGAATCCCCATTACTGTACACTCGGCAGGTGTATATCCCCAAGGCTCATAATATGATGGAAATACACCTAAATGACAGCCTCTTACAAATTCCTCATACTCCATTGGTAATAATGGATTTTGAGAGTTTAAAAACTCAGGGTGGAAAATTACTTTGACCTTATCATAATCATGATTAAACAACTGTGTTCTTCTCAAGTTTGACAAAATAGGATCTTTTTCAGAATCAATCATGTTGTGAGTAACAACAGCAGGTAATTCATATTGTTTGTTTTTCAAAGGTAACAATTTTTTTTTCAAATAAATCTTTTGGTTATCAGCTAAAAGATCTTGTAAATTTGTTGGTAGCTCATTATTATTTAGCAAATGTTTTAAAAGCTTGTCTTCAATGTTTTTGGATACTTCATGAACACCATCCTCTAAAGATTTGACCAAAGTATGATTTTTCAAGCTTTGTATATTAAAGGAGTTATTTCTAGCAGGCATAATCATAAAAGCAACGACTGTGATAGGCGAGTTAATGGATTTCAATTTATGGTTCAATCTTGCCAAACTTTCAATGAAGATGTCAACTCCTTTGTTCTTAAACTCATATCTACCGGCAACAAAGAAATATAAAGTGTTGTCAATATCTATACTTTGCAAATGGCCAACAAAGTGGCCCTTGATGAATTCATAAATTTTCTTTTTACTTTCTTGGTGCAAATTTTGAAATTCATGAACAGCTTGAAACTTAGTTACGTTTATACCATTAGGCAAAATTCCATCAGGCTTTCTGGCTAATAGATGCTCAGCTTCAAGAGCAGTGATCTGAGATACAGTGGTGAATACATCAGCACTATGAGCAGATGCTCTTTCAATGCAGTATCTGTGGTATATACCTCTAATTCCTGCTTCCTTATCGCAATCAAATTTATCAAGATTGTTGTAGAAGTCAATATCATTGCCAAACTCATCTTTACCAGCACATAAATATCTACCAAGTAGTGTTGCATGAGTTGTAAAAATTGTGACTACATCAAGTTTTCTGTGTCTAATGACAGGTAAACAGACACCGGCAAGCCACTCGTGACAGTGAGCAACAAGAGCATGTTTTTGTTGATCTGAATAAATAACTTCACCTAAAAACCAAGTGACTAAATAACCTAGTATGATTGCATCATTTGTTTCAAAATCTGAGTCTGGGGATGGAATTCCATTTGAGACCCATAAGTCTTTTTTCCAATCATTTAAATATTTACCTCTTACGCTATCAAGATCAAATAGTATTGATTTTGGGGAGCCTTCAATAAGCCACTTACAATAGACAATACCAACTCCTCTGTCTCTCATTTTAAGAATAGCTTCCTTGATTGGATAATCATCATCATCCTTTGAGCACTTGTTGTGTAGAATATCGTAATCTAAAGGAAGTTCTTCGATTTCTACCTCATATTTGTCTCTATTTAAAAGACCAATGCAGTGGTATCTTTTAGTCCCGTATTCTTTAACGGTAATTGGAGCCTTGGTCTTTAGAACAGAGTAAATACCGCCGACTTTGTTGCACACTTCAGTACTTATTTCAAATAACAAATGATTGGTTAAGTCCCTACTCATTATGAAAGTTGATATAATTTGTCAAATATATATAATGTTTGTTTAAGTTTGTTGATTATCTATTATTTCTAAGCTTCTGTATTCTTTGCTTTTGCCTCACTATCTTCTTTAGTTAAATGAAATGCTAAAATGTATTATGTGAAATATAAAAAAGAAGGTAAAAGAATAACAGCTTTTGTAAAATGTATCCTCTATAATTATGAATAAAATTCACAGTGATAGTTGTTGTCAATAGTTAAGAAAACTTTGTGTATATCAATTGGTTTGGTTGTTGAATATTAAGTTAAGAATATTGTTTAACTATATGATCATAATTCAGTGTCATAGGTGACTCAAGTGAAAGACTTTAACACACAACGTGCTGCTTATATAAGAGTGTGTTAAAACAGAGCTCACAAAATTTTCTTATCAACTGGGAGCAAAATAGATAAAAAAGCATAAATCGGTGTGTTAATTCTGAATACCCCATAAGTTTACGAGAAGGAAAAAAAAAACATGTGTGGATTTGTAGCCTTTGTTATCTTAAAGGCTGACCACCTTATCATTGTTTATTTTACTTTTTTTTTTTGTGGGGAACCCACACTTAACGCGTTTAATTAATATATCCAAACAAAATCAGGTATCTAAGTCAACCTGTAATCGATTGGCAAGGAAAAGTAATTTATATGAGACAGGTGTGTTTTCCCCCCCCCCCATTGGAGTAATACATAATAACAGCTTAAGTTCCATGCTTTAGTTGCTTTAATTCTTTTTTAAATCCCTGATTTGCTGATCACTATTCTCTGGAGGGAAAAGAAGGGGGGAGAAAATCATTCATGTGCATATTTCAAAATGAAGATAATGAGATGAAACCCGCATTATCATTAATTAAAGATAAAAGAGATAGCCGGAGAAGAAAATTCCAATATTACAAATCAACTAAAACCTTAAAATGTTTTCAATCTATTTACTGTCTTTTTGTTTATGCATGTCATGTATACTAGTAATCGGACTGTTACTGCTGGGTGGATTATCACATCTTCTTCCCTAGTAGTCTCATCAAAATATTGTTGCTCTCTTCCTCTTCATTGCTTTCATCTTGGATTTCTGGCCACAAATGCTCTTCTATGGTGAACTGTTCATTGTAATCATATATCATCTCATAGTTTCCTATGAATATGTCATCATTTCCAGTTCCATTTTCTCTGAAAATACCAGGCAAGGACAATGGATTTCTATTCACAACATCAATGGCTTTTCTGTACCACAGCTTTTTATAGCTTTCATCTGTTCCTATGTCGCACAATTCCAATTGTTCTTCGGTGATTTCCTCTTGTGCTAGCAATATAGCTATTATCTTATTTGTTCTAGACACCATGTGACGATCCATACTGGCCAGCGAAGTACAAATCTTAAACTTGTATTTCTTGACTTCACTGATATCCTTGACCTTTGGCTCAAATTCATTCAACAAATCATTAGCCAACTCATCGTTGTCTAGATCTAGTCCATCTAAGTTGGCGAGAAGAGCTTCAATGTCATCATCCAAATCATCGCTTTGTATTGTTTCATCAGCTTGACGTTCACATGTATGCTCCCCTTTTGTTTCACAGCAACTAACAGAATCCACGAAAACATCAGTTTGTAATTCAGATTCTTTTTTTTCCTTCTCTTTTGAAATATTCTCGTCTTGTAAAACATTTTCATTGTCTTCTAGGTTTTTTTCCGACAAGTTTAATTTTTCATCTGTTTCTTCAACAGTATCAAGACTTAGATTTAAATCTTCCTCCTTATCTAGCTCTTTAGCAACATCTTGAACTGATTCCCCGGCAAAATCCTCATCCAACTCTTTAGGGGCATCTTGATCTTCAATGTGATCATTATTTTGCTGATCCTTCTCTGCGGAGATTTCATTCAAATGAATTTCTGGAGAAATATCATCACCCTTTTCTAAATTGACTTCATGATTGTCGTTGAGTGCTTCTTCCTTAAATATTGACTCATTACTGATATCTTCATCCTTGATTTTTAAATTAGAATCGTTAACTGTTGTATGCTCTTCTTTATCGGCATCAGAACCGCCTACCGATAAGCTATGATCGTCTTTAGATTCAAGTTTCTTTTCAGACTCTTTATTTTCCTTTGTATAATTCATATCGATTTCTAAATCGATATTGTCAGTGTTATTCTTTTCATCGTCTGTGAATTTGTTTGGTTGATTCTCTTCCAAAGAAAGGTCTTTTTTGTCATCTATTGACTTGCTTTCTTCCTGATCTTTTTGGTCATCAGTTGCATCATCTAAACTCAATGAAGGTTCCAACAATGTATTCTTTTCATTATGAGTATCTTCTTGATTATTTTCTAGGCTATCTGTTGTATTTTTAGTATCAACGGCATGATTTAAGTCGGTGTCATCAAAGCTTTTCTTTTCTTCCTCACAAGGAGACTCTTCTTCCTTTACTTCTTCTTTATCGCAGTCATTCATGTTATCACTTTCCTCTAATTGAACATCAGATGGTAAATCTTCTTCTTTATTTTCATGGCTTTGTGTTTCACCATCGTGTTCATGAATAGAATTTTTCGATAAGAGAATTTCTTTTTCTGTTAATTTGTCCTCAGGTGAGTCCACATCTACTTTCAAAGAGATGTTTTCTATATTGACATCAGATGATTCCATATCAGAATTTAATTTGCTCATGGAAACATCTTGATTAATCTCTTTTGTTGAATCAATAATGCTGTCTTCTTTATCAGATAAAACCATCAAATTTTCTTCCTTGTTTTCAGAATCACTTTCTTCGTTTTCGGTGGACATGTATTTACCCAAATCATCAATAACATCATCAAGTTGCAAGCTTCTTCTGCTTAAATTAGATACGATGTTTTCATTTTCACTGGCAAGGTTTTCTTCTTGATTATCACTAGACATTTCTCAGTACGATATGTAGCCTTTTTATTATTTGATCAAATATCTTTGGTTGTTTTCTAATATTTATTATTTGTCTTTTTATTTTACTGATCTTAAATTTTTATTCGTGTTTTTTTTTTTCCACCATGTAAGGTCAACCAGTGCAAAACTAAAAATAAGTAATAGGACGCACTGTGACACCATCTTAACCGAAAAAATAAGTTCAAAGTTGAAAAGCTTCGTTATTTGAAAAAAGAAAATCTTTTTAGCCATTCATGTTTTAATATATATATTGATTACTCTTAGCATAGTACCACAAATGCCTTCTTTTTGTTTATATAAATATCAAAGAAACACTGTTCATAAGGATTCAGCAAACATCTAATCCTACAAACAATCATATCTTCTTCAAAGACATAGACATGTAATTTACTCCGCCATGATTATGTCTTCATCTTCCTCTTGAATCTTAGAAGTGATTCTTTTACTTGGTTCGTATGCATAACTACCAATGGCGGCATTGATGTCCTCCTTTGGGATGGAGTAGTAAGGTCCATTTCTTTCACTGTGAGATAAACCCTCAGCATCTGAGTTTATAAGTTCTCTTTCTTGAGATCTGGATCTGTTCAATTCCTTCAAGTACTCAGAAGTACCTGCTCTTTGAACCAGAGGTCTAGAAATTCTATCTTCAACCCCTTGGGTCTTTTGGTATGAATCACCTCTTGCCAAATGAGGGAAAGAGTTTTTACGTTGAATGTCAATATCTTCACCCAAAGAGTTCTTGATTAGTTCCTTATGACCATCAGAGTTTTCACTAGGTTTACTCTTTGATTTGGAAGCATAAGGGGTTAGGATGTCATCAGTAATTGGATCAGTTGAGCTTATTAGAGAGTTGGAGTGCGTTGGCGACAGGGTGAACTGTTCTGATGGCTTTCCTTCCAATCTGAGCTTCTGCTTTCTCAACATCTCAAGTCTCTTATGTTCATTTTCTTGATCATGGTTTTCAATTGGGTTCAAGTTGATATTGGCAGCGTCATACTCATCCATCAAACAACCAGTAGCTTCTAAATCAGCTACCTTGGTGTAGTAATATGAGTCTTCTTGTTGCTTGCTGTTTCTGATGTTTTGAGTACTTGGAATCTTGTTTTTACTCTCAAGGAAAGCATGGGTGGCAGTTTCCTTGGCTGATGTTTGTGGAGATAGATCATGTCCGTCAGTTTCGTAGTTTCTAACTGATAGACCAACCAAAGATGGATGACTGTTGTTTAATATTGATGCAACCATTTTTTTTTTTTGATTTCTGTATTTTACTGTATATGTGTGGTCTTGTTTTCTCTATAATGATTTATTGTCTTCACTAATTTACTTTTATGGAAAAGAAATTAAGGAAAGAGGCAGATATGAGTTAATATATTAATAAAAAAATTATACGATCAGTATATAATATAATTTCTCTTTTGGTTTTATGTTATACAAATACCATTATTAGCTAGATATATATACGTTCTGATTCTATTTATAATATTACATCAACTCATGAATGACCATGTGTTAGCTCTTAATAAACCTAGGGGAAAAAATAAGATGAATTGTACGTATCATAAAATGATTCATTGCGATACATCTGTGTTTAAATACTTTCTAAATATAAGCTAAACGAACTACCCTTTAAATCTCGAATAAGCAAAAAAAAAAATTTAAAAAAAACTCGCTCAAGAGAATTCCTCAAAACGTTATCGTCTAGTTTCCTTCCATTATTTTTTTGTTTACACTGGTACCTTATTATCACGGAGTTATACTTCCGTTGATCTCAAATCAACGCACAAAACATTCATATCTATATGGCTATTGAGACGTTGAGCATCAAGCGATTACACACATCAATCTAACAATGATGTTACACATTGATTACAATGCTTTCTTGTTATTATTATGGACTCATACTTACTGCAAAAATGTGCACATTGTTGTGATACCACAACTATTGCTACAGTCCAGTTTGATGATATATATTCACAAGAGCCATCTTTTTTTGGTTTGGTTTTTTTAATGCTATCAGGTGCACACATGTCAGACTACCGCGATTGAGCAATCTAGGCTCTTAATAAACTTATTGAAGACATGCATTTACATGCACTAGTTCTAATTCATATACAAAACTTAATATACACTTGTTACCGTATAATATTGCAAATAGCTTTTTTCGGATATAAGGTTACTCAATAAGGCATTTTATTTGTATGATCAACTTATCGGCAAAAAAAAATCTAAATATTCAAACACGTTGGTTCTTTTATCCATTTCTTGCAATTAACCAAATATATACTTTCAATCGTTATCAAACCCTATCCAGCTCTCAATAAAGCTTAATCGTAGCCAAWATTTTCTAACAATAGTGATATAGTCAACTAATTTTGCCTTTATTGTAGTTTATTTATTGAAATATACATGCTGAAGCAAAAATAGAAATGGAATTTATCAAAAGACATGAAGGTCATGAGCAAACCAATACACACAACTCCCACTACGCAAATCTTCCCTATGGTAATAGGGTATTCTACTCTATGTTAGTATATTTACTTTGTGTCCTTGCAATAAACAAAGCTTATTTCAATAGTTCTTTCAGTAATCGTTTGAATCGATATTACAAATTTAAAAAAATTGTACGTGAAATTGCTAAATTCAATCCATTTGTGCACATTGTTATAATTGGCATGATTGCTTTAATTCAGGGGTTTTTTGACTTTGAAATAACAAAAATGTCGGTATATTTCAAAAAAATGGCAAGGCTTTCTTATGTTTTAACTATTACAAATTTGTTTTTGGTTATACCGAGAAGTAATTTTTTTATTTTTATGAGTTATTTAGACTCCATGAAGCTACATGTATGGCTATCGACTGCAATATTAATATTGGCAGTGGCACATAGTGTTTTGTTTATAGCTAAGTGGACTGTAAAGGGAGTTTTATTATCAAAAATTTTCAAATTTCAAAACTTTATTGGTCTGGTAATCTTTGTAGAGATTTTAGTGCTTTTAATTTTGAGTTTAACATCTTATAGAAGAARAAATTATCAAAATTTCTTTGCAATTCACCAAATAGCAATGCTTTCTTTTGTCGTGTTAACAATCATTCATTCGGATCCACAAATTATCACTCCTTTTGGATTCATAAACATTACATTTTTATTAATCATGCTTGTTAACAAAATTATCAACAATATTTCAAAAGCTGAAGATCCTYTTACTATACAAGAGGTTAAGCAGTATGGAAAATTGAARATGATTACTTTCAAAAATACCAAGGTAAACAGCATGATAGATTACTTCTTATCTGATGATGTCTTTGCGACCAAAATTATTCCAGGTTCTCATATAAGATTGCACGAATCTAGTATTTATTCATGGGAGTTCTGGCTAAAACCATCGCATCCCTTTACTCTTGTTAATAACAAGCAATTAATCATTAAAGATAATGAGTTTAGTAGATTCACCTCATTCAGTATGTCTAAACAGAAGGAGCTAAGCTTGGTTGGGGTCCATYATCCTAGTCAAGAAGTTCATAACCTAATCAATAGTTTAAGTTCMTCCGGCAAAAAAAATGTTGTTACYCTGGTAGCTGGAGGAAGCGGTATATCATTTGTTCTMTCCATTTTAACGTACATACTAAAGTTAAATACAGATGATAAAATTTATGTTTATTGGAGTGTCAAGGACGTTAAAGAGGTAATGCTATTCAGCGATTTTTTGAATGACTTTGATCTGGAAAATATTCATCTTGACTTAACAGTGAGAATCAATGTGTCGCAGTTYGAAGAAACTCCAGAAAACGAACAAGCAAAAATGGAATCAGAATCTGCTYTATTGAATATAAGTTCTAAATGTAAKATAGATATTGGTGCTGAGTACCAAAAACGTTTACAGATGATATCGGTGGTGGAAAATTACAAAACACCATCTACCACACAATACAATGGCRACATATCTTGCTGGAATGTCTGTTGTGGTCCAAAAACAATGATCGATGAATGCCGCGAAAGTATCTATGCCTACAATGAGTCGATATCATTGGATTCTGCTGTTACATTGGTGGAATTTATAAGTGAAGAATATATGTTTTAGCTTCACTGTAGGCTTGATATCATGATTAGACTTTTTTTGTATWTTATTATTTATATAATTACAGCTTTTTATGTTTTAATCTGAGGTAGACCKTTCTCTGTAGTTTTTATTTAATCAATAATTAAATGATTGAATATCATTTGCGAATGTTTGTATGTAATGTTTACAATATTTGTTTTTCAATTCCAAAAAACAAAAGCAAAGGTTAGATAATAATACCATGGCAACAAATATTATCATATGCAGCTAGACTATGAAGGATAGAAGCTCCATAGTCACTAAAAACRTTGYAACAGCCACCAACTCAAATCACGTGTTTGTATTTTTTGAACTTSAASTTTKACATCATAAAAATTTTGAATGTAAAAAAATTAAAAGGTTTCGTGGTCTAGTAGGTTATGGCATCTGCTTAACACGCAGAACGTCCCCAGTTCGATCCTGGGCGAAATCATTTGATTTTTCTACTAATCATTTCAGCGGTGTAGCGCAGTGGAAGCGTAGTGGGCTCATAACCCATTGGTCGGTGGATCGAAACCACCCACCGCTATTTTTTTTAACGCGATTAAATGTTCTTAGTTGGTWAAAACTTATCAGCYATCTATATTTGATTTGTTTCAATTTTTTTTTTTGTTTGCAGCATATATCTGTATTTGATCCATGAAACCACGTATTGAAATATCWCCATACAATGATAGAAGTTGAAGAAACGGATTGTTTGGTAACAACCAATGGTATGTTTATTATAGACAAAATTGTGAATAAAGAAGAAAACATTATTGATGAAAACATACCTGGTGGTGGTGGACTATTTTCTACTGTAGGCTCCACAATGGTGGTTTCTTCAAATAACAAGAACATACCGTTTCCAAAAGAGGWTCTTTTACCTAAAGTCAAATTCATAGTTGATTGTGGGAGAGACTTTCCCTACGACGAGATATGTCCCACTTTGAACACCTGGAACGTTGGTATAAAATATAGAGAAGATAAAAATAGACTGACTACCAGAGGATTGAATGAATACWCAGGAAATTACAGAACTTTCAAATATGAAACTCCTAAGTTGCAGATTTTAGGAAGCGACCTGTCACAGCTGACTTCTAAAGGTAAAAAAATAGGAATGATACATGTAATATCATCTCCAAAAAGATTTAAAGAGATAATCGAGGAATTGAAGAGAGAAGATACATACCTTTGCTATAATTACGTATGGGAAATTACTCCAGATCTCTGTACACTTGAATATCTGCCATCTGTACTTGAAATTCTTGAATTTGTATAGTGTTTCTAAGGGTTTCAAAATTGTTGTTTCCCCCAATAGTGAGGAATTTCTGCAACTTGTGCAGGGTGGTGATGTTATGATGGATCCGACTCTAGAACTAATCAAAGGTGTTTATCTGAAAAGCAAAGACCTTCTATTTAAAAATCAAAACCACAAGTTCGTCATCAGATGCGGTAAACTAGGTTGTTTGTATCCTCAAGATGACAATTCTTTTGTTCACTTCCCAGCATATCACGATAAGTCGAGTTCTGAAAAGATAGTRGATGCAACTGGATGCGGGAATTCATTTTTGGGTGCCTTCTCTACTACACTATTACTGWCTGATTTTGATTATCATCTGGCTTGTGTATTCGGAAACATAGCTAGTGGTATAGTGCTTGAATCTAAGGGGTTGCCGGAGAAAACAGAAGAAGTTAATGATGGAAACCCCATTGTTCTGTGGAATGGGTTGAGTTTTAATGAAAGACTGAATTATTATCTTAAAAAATATTCCCTTTAAGTATATATGATTTGTACTCGTATTTGGTTATTTATTTTGCAGTTGTTTTAAGGCTTGTCTGATATCTTCCGCTTGTTTTTTTGTTTGCTCTAATGTGTCTTGTTCTGAAAGGTTGAAAAGCTCTTGTACATTTGATCTGCTTTCAATATATTTCTGAGCTGCTAAMGTCGTTAGAGTTTCTTTTGTTAGTTGTTTAAGTTTTTGAGGTGTTAGTTGTTGGGTATTGGACATGTTATTATAAACTGATTTGGTGATTTGGATTTAGTTTCTTTTCTTAATAAATATAAATATAAAATTTGATGAAAAAAAAAAATAGTTTATATCAATATTTTTTTCATTTTTAACAAGAAAAAAACTACTTAATGCTGTTTTTGAAATACTGTCAATCAGAACTAGATTACCAAACTAATAATCAGTAAACCTAAAACTCAGCTTTAAATAAAGGGAAAATCATATATGACAAAGGAA
The DNA here is from genome assembly GCA_001749795.1 of Hanseniaspora opuntiae. NCBI lineage: Eukaryota > Fungi > Ascomycota > Saccharomycetes > Saccharomycodales > Saccharomycodaceae > Hanseniaspora > Hanseniaspora opuntiae. The sequence continues at coordinate 1,401,975 of LPNL01000003.1, forward strand.
ACTAAAGATATTAAATCGTTTGATCAGCTGATTGGATGCTCATTACAGATAACGATCAAACCTTGGGAAAAACATTATACGAAAAGAGTTCTGACAGGTATCTGCACAGCAGCAGATGTTGCACTAACAATACTGCTTGAGAACACACAAGAATATATAGTGTACGATGAATATCCGGAAAAAATTATAAACAGAAATATAGGAATGATATCAGTACCTTATGACACAATAGAGAAASTAGAAATGAAGCTCTATGAATACAATAAACTTTAGCTTTTGCAGTTTTATTTCTGAAAAGTCAAACTCATSATATAGACATTATTTGATATAAGAAGAAAAAAAAAGGAATCTGTATAATAAATGAAGCAAATAAATAATGATACWACTACTACTTATTTATATTCATATATTCATTTAGGTAGAAGACAAAGTGGGTTCTTCAGTGACATTGCCCTCATCACAAAACTGCCTTTTATAGCTTTCCGGTAAATCTTCTAAGACATTTACTATGTATTGCTTTTCTCTCTTTAAATTTCTATCTGGAGAATCAACAAAATTTATTGACACAAACTTTACTAATTTCTCTCTATTTGCTAATAAAATATCACATACACTTTTTGGTTTGTTAGGGTTGGCTACAAATACTTTGAATATGTTAAATGCCTCAAGCTGTAGGTTTTTAGATGAATCATTTAATAAAAGCATGATCAATTTTAAGTTTTCCGGATTGCTGATATAAGTCGTCATAAGTTGACTAAAACCACGACCTAAAATCATMGTTGATAATATTTTAATACTTTGTCTTTTGGCGACATAATCACCATGCTTTAGCATTGTGTTTATCTTTTGTATAAAGATGTTGAGATTGTTTTTATTGTTGAAAAACTCATTAGATATCATCTTTGTGTTTCTCAAAAAGAGCAAATTGATCAAGATAAATGATTGAGTGGAGATTTCAAACTGKGGAATCATACAGTTATCAAGAAGCTTCCAAACTACATCTGACTCATGATTTTGATTGATAACAAATCTGGACAATTGCTCAAATTTTATGCACTCTTCCAAAATAGATCCAATTGCCAAATAGTTTTCWACATTGTGTTGAGGCAGATGCTTCGAATTTTCCAACAAAACGAGAAGTAAAACAATGGAATCAGTTTTGGAACTCATGTAATCAATGTATAAAAACTTTTTRTCCACCAATTTGCCAAAACCATTGGTGAAAAGAATACTGATGTTTTTTCTGCTCTCAAAGTCAAGTATTGGGAACTTCAACAATAACGAGTTCAATAAATTGTACTTGAAAAAGATTGAATAAATGGTTTCAGAAACTGTCTTTTCATGTTTGACGGCATTTTTTAGGTACTCAACACTGTAGTATATGTATGTGTTTTTATTTATATCCAAGCTCAAATCTGAATCACCGTTTGCAAAATGATCAGAATTGTTGACTAGATKTCTATCTTTATTTGTGGTATCGGAATCTATGTTGCTAAGACTAAAAGATGAACCGCTATTATGTCCGTTTTCATTRATGGCATTTTCCTCTAGTATCATCTTTTTCAATAAGCTCAAACATYTAGATATTTCCTCAACATATCCGATAAGAAGATCTGTATTCGTTTCTTTATTTATCGCAGTGCATAATTGTAAGTTCTTGAATGTTATTCTTCCCCCTTGAACAGGTGACAGTGAGGATGTGTTAGATTTTACTTTGAGATCATTAAGTGTTTCTGAAATAGACCCATTGGAAACTCCCAAAGAGTTGCTGTATATGATGCAGCTATCTATTTTACTTAATTGCTCAAATATCTTTCCAATGTAATCAAAGCATGTCTTACTGCCACTAAATGATGTAGTTTGATTGGTTTTCTTACTCCAGAATGACATGTTTTAGTTATGTGTCTTGTAGAAGTTTAAATATTGAAGTRAAGTTRATTTAATAGAGTTAAMTTAAATATAGTYAGTTGCAGAGACTAAAGCAATCTGATCTATTTATTTTACTAGAAATARTAYACTAAAGTTTGGTAATTGTTTGAAAATCTATTTCTTTTTTATTAATATTAATATTGCTTTGTTCTTTAATTTTCAAGAGCTAGCTTAATGTCACACTAAACAAAGTAAAGAGTTTGATGTTGTATCCTGGTTTGTTTAAATAGTTTCATTCTAGTAAGTTGTTATGTTGATACATATARGTCACAAAAAAAAAAAACTCACCGCCATATTTGGAACATTGAAGAAATGGATCTTGCTTCGTAGTTGCACGTTTTTTCCCCAAGGCAATGTTTGAGACTTGTTAGGGATGAGAACAGGTCACGTTTTTATTTATTTTCAATACGATAACAGCAAAATGATCCACAGAATAATATTTTATCGACGTTACATGTTAATCTTGACTCCTTAAAAATAAGTATTACACTTCCTGGTGGTAACAGTTTCAAATCATGGAGTAAGATTTGTGTTCTGTTTCTTTAAAATATGTTATAGTAGAAGTGATGGCACATGCATAGGCTGAAGGACTCATTCTAGTACCAGATTGCGCTATTTTGATAACATGTTTTTTTTTTCAGCCCCTTCAGTTTTTATCATCTAAATTTCTTTTTTTTTTTTTCCACTAAAAAATGTGTGGTGTGAATGATATGTAGACAAAGTGYTCATCTTAAAGGAATTTAAAAACTAAAGAATTGTATATATTAGCYCAACTTGAATATCTTGGCATTCTGATTTATTGAACGAYGTTTCCTTAAATCTTTAAATAAAAACAAGAGCTCTTATCTTCAATATTTCATACTAAACCAAAACATTGTTACAGCGTTTACAATCAYTATATTCAAAGATAAAGRATGTCATCTATTAACAAAAAATCAAACAAATCTAGAAYTGAAAAGGATCTTCAAAAAATTTACAAATCTGGAAAATTCAAAGTATTTTTTGAAGATGACTCRAATATGAAAGAGTTTCAAATTGAAATTAAAGGTCCAGATGACTCTTTATAYAAAGATTCATACTATAGACTAAACTTTGTTATTCCAGATGAGTATCCCTTYAAATCACCATCAGTAGCATTTAGTAACAAAATATTCCATCCGAATATAGAGTTTTGTTCAGGATCTATCTGTTTAAACACTTTAAATAAGAATTGGGCTGCAATATATGACTTGCTAAATGTTGTTGATGTGATGATTCCACAACTACTGATAAATCCAAATCCTAATGATCCTTTCAATGTTGAAGCTTCACGAATGTTTACCTCAGATACGGATCTTTATAAACTTGAAGTTGAAAGATGTATTGAGAACCATGCTTGTAGAGAGGCTTATGAAAGAAAATTTTACAGAGAAGGATTTGATCTAGAGCAAGAAAAGGAAGAACATCCATATTATCATTTTRATGACGAAAATATTCAAAAAGAATCAGATACAGTATCTCAAATGGTAAATGAAAAGACACTTAAAAACGTTGAAAGCAAGACACCTGATTTAATAAACAATGAAGACAAGATACCTTACCTGGAAATGGAGACTAGTGTTGGTTTGTTCTCAATGGAAAGTTCCAAGACCCCACCAGCATTACAAAGGCCTAYAAGCAGTGGWTTYAAAAARGTAAGATCATTTACAAGTTTCAAAAAAGTGTGGGGATCGGATGATATAAAACCACTCATATCCTCACATAGCAGTATGAATTTYGATTCATTGTCCAACTCRAAAAAGTCATATTCACTTGATCATAACCTATTTGACTTAGATAAGAAAGAGTGTGATTATCTTTAYAAGCTWGGATTTTCTACGAACAAGACCGATGATATTATCAACAGTTTTGGAGGTATTTAGTTTTAGTTATATAATTTTAATTTAAAAAGCATTTATAGAGTTATTAGYTTTTTTCTTGTATTAAATAACCTGCTAAATTACARAGTTTACATTGCTTTATAAARAATAAAATRCCTTTATAACTTATTTTTTTTTRAAATTTMCTTAAACTAWAYTTTACTAAATGTAATCATATTACTGTATAAAAAAGTTTGTTTAAGGAGTTTAATATTTGTTTACRAGCAGTCACGTGTTTTGATTGAACAATAATATTTMAGAGAAAAARTGATTYATATACATTAATAAAAAAACACTTCCCAGATGTAATCAATTCACTACTTTTGTTAAATCTCTTAGTATGGGTTCTTTTCAAATTGTTTTTGTATTTTGTTGAAAAGTAAGATGGGTATTGTTACTTGTATGTGATCTGCTCTCTGTTTAAAGTTAACGAACCCGATTTCACACTGTTTTAGTAGCGTCATTTGAGTTATTCCCAACATTTAACTATTGGAAAAAAAAGGAGATATTTTGTGGGGTYAACCATATTTTCCTTTTATCTATGRAAAAAWAGAGAAAAAYCACACGGGATTAAATYGCTAAAYTTATYGATAAGAATCTCTATTTTTATTTTYAACACAATTTTTCAATTTGCCACCCTATTTAAGCAAACAGAAAGACAGAGTTGAATCTACTTAGATTATTATAACTTWACAATATTCTTTATCATGTTTTCAGTAAATAATTATAAGACAACCAAGTTGTTAGTCTTAAAAAAAGAAAAYAGCAATTCGTTGATCTTGWCATAAAATTTACTTTATATTTWCYTTTTCTTATTTCACTTAATTTAGAATCATTTGMATTTTAATCATATACTGATAAATCATATAGAGAGCTTGTTCATATAAAGCATAAGAAAGAACAGAAAAAAATCTAAAAAATACAAAGACCTTATCCTTTGTATCAGAAAAATAAAACATTGAACTTATGTCCTCTACAGCTGTTTCTCTGAATGGAGAGAGTATCATCGAGCCTAAAAACACAGTATTCAGCTTTGATTCTGAAAAATTATTGAACATTGATCAATACTTATCTCCATTCTTAGATGATATCAATAAAAGACATATAGATTATTTAGACAAAAAAGCTGTTTTAACTTCAAATAACAAAGTTTCCTTAACAGAATWTTCAAGAGATGGATATCAAAATTATGGTTTCACTATAGACTCAAAAACAAAATCTATATCATTAACCGAATGGGCTCCAAATGCTGTTAAAATGTTTTTGATTGGTGATTTTAACTCATGGAATGAAACCAGTCATGAGATGAACAGAGTATCAGAATATGGTCACTTTAACATTAATGTTCCTCCGGTAAACAACAAARGTGAAGACGACTTTGCCATTCCACATGACTCAAAAATTAAACTTATGTTGGTTTTACCATCTGGTGAAAAGATATATAGACTTCCTACCCACGTTGAAAGAGCAACTCAACCAGATGATGATGCTTTAAAGTTATTTGGACCTAGTTATGAAGGAAGATTCTGGAATCCTTCCTTAAAGGACAGATACGTTTTTAAGCAGCCAAGGCCAAAAARAGTTGAYGATTTAAAAATCTACGAATCTCACGTTGGCATYRGTAGCATTGAGCCTAAAATTGGTACGTTTGATAACTTTACTGAAAACGTCTTACCTAAGATTATTGATTTGGGGTACAATTGTATTCAGTTAATGGCTATTATGGAGCATGCTTACTATGCCAGTTTTGGTTATCAAATTACCAGCTTTTATGCTGCTTCATCAAGATACGGTTCACCTGAAGACTTGAAAAAATTGATAGATGCTTGTCATGAAAAAAACATTACTGTTTTGCTAGACATCGTTCACTCCCATGCATCAAAAAACGTAAGTGATGGACTGAACAACTTTGATGGGTCTAACCATCATTTATTTCACTCCATTGAATCTGGAAGAGGTGAGCATCCACTATGGGACAGTCGTTTATTTGACTATTCAAAGTATGAAACATTAAAGTTTCTGCTGGGTAACATTGCTTACTATATTGATGAATATCAGTTTGATGGATTTAGATTTGACGGAGTGACATCAATGCTGTACAAGCACCATGGCTCTGGATTTGGTTTCAGCGGTGATTATCATGAATATTTTGGTGACAATGCATCTGTGGATGTTGATGCTGTTACTTATCTAACCCTAGCCAACGATTTGGTACATGAAATGCTAGAGAATGGAATCACGATAGCTGAAGATGTTTCTGGATACCCTGGCCTAGCTCTTCCTACCAAACTTGGAGGAGTAGGATTTGATTATAAGCTTAATATGGCCGTTCCTGATATGTGGATCAAACTACTAAAGGAAGTTAGTGATGAAAATTGGGATATGGGCAATATTGTGCAGAATTTAACAAACCGAAGATACAAAGAAAAGGTTATTTGCTACAGTGAATCGCATGACCAAGCTTTAGTCGGTGACAAAACACTTGCTTTTTGGCTGATGGACAGTAGCATGTATACTGAAATGTCCATACTTGGACCATTGACACCTGTCATCGACAGAGGAATCGCTCTACACAAGATGATTAGATTGCTTACCCAGAGTTTGGGTGGAGAAGGTTACTTGAACTTCATGGGAAATGAGTTTGGGCACCCAGAGTGGTTGGATTTTCCCACACAAAGAAATGGGCAATCTTATCAATACGCTAGAAGACAGTACAACCTTGTTGATGATGATTTATTGAGATACAAGCATCTATATCAATTTGACAAGGCCATGAACAAATGCGAAGATAAATACAAATGGCTCAACTCACCACAAGCATATGTTTCCTTGAAGCATGAGTCAGACAAAATGATAGTTTTTGAAAGAAATGGCTTATTGTTTATTTTCAACTTCCATCCTCAAAATTCTTACACCGACTATAAAGTAGGTATTGAAGTTCCTGGGAAATACAAAGTCATTTTGAATTCGGATAGAGCAGAATACGGGGGTCATAACAGAATTGATGAATCAGTCGAGTACTTCACTTCAAACCAATCTTGGTGTAACAGAAGCAACAATCTTCAAGTATATATTCCAAGTAGAGTTGCTTTAGTATTAGCAAAAGACTAAAAAAAAATTATATATATTAATTAAATTTGGCAAAAAAATAAAAAAAGAATTAAACGACAACCACAGGATTCGAACCTATGCGGGCAGAGCCCAAAAGATTTCTAATCTTACGCCTTAACCACTCGGCCAGATTGCCAGTTATTCTTTTGATACAAATTTTTGTGGTGAAATTTGAGCTATCTCAAGGCATGAATTTTTGGTAAATGTGATAAAACCGGCACTTCGAAGACGAAGTTAGTAGATTACCAGTTGAACAGAGGTCCTACATGCATTTGGAAAGGTTGTGGCATCGATGGAAGGATAAAACAATGAAGTTGTTAGTGTCACGTCACCCCAAAGCTCTGGATGACCATCATTGAACTAGCAGTATGTTTAGATGGCCACTGATCATAGTGTAGACGGAATATGATGATGAACCAAGCATTGGATAAGGTACAAAGTGTTGAGTGGTATGTTGGGTCTGAAGCCTCATTACATCTTAGAGTGTTGGTATTAGATTTCAATAAGACAACGACATACTCATCAATGGATACTAATGGTTTCATTGTTCGAAACAATACGTGCAAGTGGTCGGAAGGGTGTTCAAGGACATCATAGATGAAGGTAGGAAATCCAATTGGTAAAGTGAAGTAGAATGCATGGCCTCTCTATTGATAGGAACACAGACTGCGGCAACGAAAAGGAACGTTGAATGGTTGAGAATTTCAGCGGTTCCCTGAATAGTATGTTAGTCAGTGGAAGATCATCTTGTTGTTGTGGATTGGGAAATGGATACGTTCACAACAGCTTGTAACACTGAGCCTTGCTCATGAGAGGATAAAATTCACTGAACATCCAGCGAGGTTGGATGGTAGAAGTTTTTAGCCTATGAAAAATACGTGTATATGCTAACTGCGGTTACCGTAGTTAAGGACGCATTTAAGGGATGAAAGTATTTTTTTTGATATAGGGAAAAACAGTCGGACGGTGAATCATTTGGTGTTATAAAAAAGGGGATGATAAGAAACTGTGAGATGTGAAATCAGCGTCGTTTAACGGGTAATGACGAAGATGATGACTAATTATTTAATTCATTCCTAGGGATAAAAGGGAATGTGGAGATGTATGACATTGGTAATTAGTTAGGAACATTTGATGACGTGAAAAATAATTTGTAAGCCAAATAATTAATTGAAGAACTACTTTGGATAAATGGGGATCAAATAAGTAGTAAGGATTAATAGATTGCGTAATTATTGAAGATAAGGAAATCAAGGATTGATGACTTTCAGGTTGATGAAAATTAAGGGTGTTCCAGATGGTAAATATCAATAATCGACCCTGGATTTGAAGATATAAAAGGGGAAGAAAATTATTGTAATTTTGGAAATTAATTTTCAGATTTTGTATTTGGATAATAGGTTTCTCTAATGTTAATCTTAAGTATTTCTAAGGTTAGAAATATCTTTAAGTTGTAATAAGAAATATATGAAGTAGAAGAATTAAGACAAATTAAGACAGACAAGTTAACACAAAAGACAAGCTAACATTAAGATAAGTTGATTCAAATAAAGTTCTAAGTTAGGATTTTCACTATACATATATTCTAGTTGCTTTAAAGAATAAACTATAAGAAGAACATGAGAAACCAAGATAAAGGTAAAACTTTAAAACACAAGAAGACAAGAGATACAATTACAAATACTTCTGAAAGTATCCCAGAGGAATTTCGGGACACTGGGACCGACTCTCACAACAATTTTGTTGGCACGGGATGCCTTTTCTTTTAAAACTTTCCCAGAATTAATGTTTGTAATTTCGTTTGTCATTATTGATAATTTAAAATGTGGATTTACTTCTGTTTTTCTTTAAAACAACTAGTGTGGAAATTAGTGTTTAATATAATATTAAATGTACAAGATGTAACTTTGACTCTGCTTAACTTACTATAAGTTTACTGTAACTTGAGTTCACTCGTTTTAATTAACTAATTCTTCCAAAAGAATTGCATCTTAAAGATTCTTTTAAACTTAAAAGAACATAAGTAAATATCCTACATTTCAAAAAAAAACAACACYGATTTTCGTCGACGACAGATTCGACGAATTCATGTYAAAAAAATTTTCATAATTTTTTTCCTTAAACAAAATCTAAATTTTCCATTACTTTGGTAGCGCCCTCGTTTTTCATCGTGAAAATCTTATCCAGGATATGTCTCACGCAGTTCAGAAAGTATGCCATTTTTCTATCAGCTCGAAGACAACGAATGATAATAGATACCCTTCTATTCATCCTGATCCTTTCAACAGACCGAGGTTGACAGCCTAACCAATTAACGTAACCTACACCATGACTACGTCCATGCATCGCACGTTCATATTGACGTATCATTTTTCGTTGCCGCGACTTTAGTGTCTATGTCGGTCTACCAGTCTAAGCCTAGGTTATCCGAATACATTACCAACTGTTCATCTCATATGAACGGTCATAGAACCTCTAAACGTCACTCGGTTCAACCTAACCTACGATTGTTCCATATAGTTCCAGTAACGAGGCATTAGTCTTCACCTATCTCTTTCCTAGAGCCTCGGTATCAAACTAACCCATTGACCTTCAGCTGATAACTTGACAACCTTTCGTTCATGAGTGTTTCCATACATTCCATCCTTATCTTACCTCCACGAGCTCAAGGGAAGTAAGACTAGTTCAGCTGAAATATCTCAAGGTCAAGTGCAAGTGAACTATATTTCTAATCGCATCTATAACTATTAGCTGTGGCGCTTAGTCCTCCACCTCTTTGACTTTCCATGTTAAAAAAACCTCCAGTGAGAAGCTGTTAGGACAGTCTCTCATGG
>LPNL01000003.1:1411846-1501259 GCA_001749795.1 Hanseniaspora opuntiae
GTCATAACAGAATTGATGAATCAGTCGAGTACTTCACTTCAAACCAATCTTGGTGTAACAGAAGCAACAATCTTCAAGTATATATTCCAAGTAGAGTTGCTTTAGTATTAGCAAAAGACTAAAAAAAAATTATATATATTAATTAAATTTGGCAAAAAAATAAAAAAAGAATKWWASGACRRTCTCWCATGGAYWCRWTACYGTAATRTCKRKACAKAGCCYATAAAGMYTWCWAMTCWYCAMRCCTTACACMACGGTCSSCMARATCTGMCRGTCTAWWACACGTTYTGWCTCAACAAATTTTTTRAAACGTGTAAAAAATAAAGGCGTAAATTATTGCTAACACGTGCAGAAATTTGTATGTAATAAATGTTTTMTRTTYAACGTTTTATCKTTYGTATATASATGATYGTTYAATTRTGAAGGTTTTTRGCTRAATGTTGTTATCARATTAATTKTGGTTATTTGTTTGTGCATTTTACTKTCTTGAAAGGTGGTAATAGTATGTTTTATCTAAAAAAAAGTATATAATAAATTTGATTTAGAAAAGCACTAATAAATATTTAAATWAATAATCATTCATTACTACAATGAAGCTTTTACGTATCCATTTAAGATTTATAATAAGCTTGTTTAATAAAAGTTATTATTTYGTATAAAAGAGCTTAATGACATATYACATATATAAATAAAAGAAGAAGACAATCATCYCAGTTTGGAATAATGTAGCAAAACTAAATACTTTGTTTTGCAAATATAGACTTTGTATGAATAAATGCATACAATTTTCTCTATGTTKTAACTACTACTGTGTTTTTTAATATAGKTAGGCTTTTGAAATAAAGTTTTYGAGAYTARTASAAYCCATAATATTATCWTGTTTTGAGYTTTTGCAAAGYATCTTTGTMTATGTTTTCTAYGAGAAAATCYATAGCATGTAARCTTATCACACTTCAAAGAATAAGGCTTAYYAATTAAATTTACAGRTTGAAATAMTACTATAGGCTGTGTTATATTTAATRTAAACTAGTTGCAATATAACTGTGTTTTTTTTAATATGTTTAATCAAATCTATAATTTTAGGCACAGCGTGTAGCGGAGTGCCTAAAAAATASTATTCGCTGTTGTTTTCTCCTACTTTTCCTTTTTTTTTTTWAAAATTGGGAATATGTGTGAACTTTAAATAAATTCTTCCTTTTTTTTTTTTTTTGAAATGTTTTTGTTATCAAAAAGCATCAAARAAACTAGTAAAAAGCACCACTTTCTTAATTAAATAAAAGACCAAWAMTAATTGCCTTTTATTTAAGTTCAAAGGAAAGAAAATGAGCTCCACTAAAAACATTGAAAACGACATGAACAATGAATCTGACCCATCAAAAAAGTCTGAGTTTGCATACAAGACACAAGCAAATCCCGATTTTATCCCTACAGCTGTTGTAATAAAAAACATTCCTTTTGCAGTTAAGAAGGAACAGATGATACAATACATTGATTCATTACAATTGCCTTTACCGTATGCATTCAATTATCATTTCGATAATGGTGTTTTCAGAGGGTTAGCATTTGCTAACTTTAACAATTTGAAGGACACCAATTTGATTATACAGCACTTGAACGGAAAAATAATGAATGGAAGAAAATTAAGAGTTGAATACAAGAAAATACAACAAAATGCTGATGGAACAACAATKTCCAGAACAGCTTCAAACATGTCATTATCTTCCATGGCTTCTTCCGTGTCATATATGAACAATCAAAACAWCATTAATGATGAAACCCAAAGTTACCACTCAACAACTATCAATAATTCAAACCAGTTTTCAAGCAATGTCAATGAAGCAGGTAATTTGGTTAGATATCATGCTCCAATGATACAAAAGGAGTCTATGTTACAGTCCTCCCAACCACCTGTTGATTTCAACGATGGTGAGGTTTTGGAGATTTACACTCAATTGGTATTATTTAAGGATAGACAAACAGTTTATTCTGAGATATCTTGGCAACAACAATACTTGACCCCTCAACACAAAAAGATCATCAATACCTTATGTTCTTTTTTGAATTTGTATGAGATATCCGATCCTGTTTATTTGAGTGTAAGAAGACAAAATCAACAACAGGCTATTGATGGTCAAGCCATGAACTCACCATTGCAAGGGTATGCAAACACAAACATGGCCAATAAGCAAGTACCTCTGTCAACTGGTGGGTCTATTTACATGCAATCAAATAACGGCAGTGTTCACAGTCATCAGCAGCACAACTTGTATCAAAATTCGATCCATGATGATAGCAGCTATTTAATAAAGCCACCCCAGGGACTATTTCCTTCTAGAAACATTACACCAGCAGCCCAAAGTTTAGGGTACATGCAACAGAATGTGAATACAGGGAGTTACATGAGTAACATGGCAAATGAAAAAGATCCTCAAGTAATAACCACATCACAAGCCGGTAATTATAGCAATATGAGTTTGACCAATCCTTTGCTAAGAAGCTCCCAAACAGGTAGCAGTTCCTTAATAAGACCACAACTTTCAAATGTGCCATCATCAAACTCTTTCCTGTTACAGCAAGGACAGCAACAATTACAACCTCAAACAACAAGTGGATCAATTCAATCGGTCAACTCCTTGCACTCGGTGAACTCATCGGTGACACAAGGAATGCTTGGCTTGAGCTTGCAAACACAGCATCAACAGCAGCAGCAAAGATACAAACAACACCCATTGCTGCAAAGAACACAACACCAGCAGGGAAATGCTACAGGAGGAAGCAATGTGAATGTTCAAAGTCAGCACGATGAAAAGTTTTCCTTATAATGAAATCGAGTCTGTAAACAGATATGTAATGAATCTCTAATGAATATATATGAAGAATTAATAAAAATCAAATAAAATGATGAAAAAAATAAAGTATTTTTTAAGTAGGTTTAATAATATGTGATACGCGAAAAAAAATTAAAATAACAAAAGTTTAAAATGGAATTATTTCACGTTTCAAATTGTATTTTCCATAGTGATACATCAATTATTTTTGCATCGTTATAAAGGCCCAAGAAACATTTGCATACGTTTATGAAAGGTAAAAAGAAGGGAAATGAGGAGTCACAGAGTTACATTGTGACTTTGAAATACAACACCTCATTGCAAAGATATCTACATCCATCGATAAATGAAATGAATTTAACAAATCTGGGGAAGTTTGCAAATAGCACAGCCATTTCTGACTTGAAAAAAGAACCAGTGAAAAGAAGAAGCTTGAGAAACTCTGAGGAAGCTCTTACAAACAACAAACACATAGTTCTGGACATGAAGCTGAAAAAGGAAGTTGAAAGTTGGAAGCAGGACAAAACAATAAAGAAAAAATTAAGAAAGTTGGATCTGGAGCCGTCAGCTGAAGAGACTGGGTTTTTTGCATTTTTGGATGAGTACAGAAACACACACATGGAAACAGTAAGGTCACAAAGAAAACTGTACATATCTGGAACTGAGTATGACAATATGGATCTTTCAGGATATGTATGTGGGTTCTGCTTCAAGTGTTTTCTAGATGAGTTTGAGTACACGTATCATGTGCAACAAAGTGAAAGCTGTGAATCAATGACGTCACAAGAGGACACAGTGTATGATGATCACAAAGGAATAATGATTAAGCAGCTAGACGGACTAACGAACTCCCACGCTCTGCAGAGATTGTCGTCTTTGAGCAAGCTATTCATCCCACACAAACTCAACAATGCCTCTGATATAATCAAGTTTGACTTTTTTTTACTGTACATCAACAATGAGTTTGCGGGGTATTTTTCAAAAGAAAAGAACACAGATCATTGGAACTTGTCGTGTATTCTGATAGTAAAGAAAAGTGGAATATCTTTCAGAAACATCAAGAATTTTCAGTTTGGTCAGTTTCTGATTCATTTCTCGTACCAGCTGTCTATACTCGATGAGCATTCCTTAGGATCGCCAGAGAAGCCATTTTCGGATTTTGGCTTGTTGGCATACAGAAAGTACTTCAAGTTCAGACTAACAAAGTGCATCTCCGAAGAAATTCAACTTGATACTGAGAATTTTAATGTAGTGGAAATTCCCATGGATCAAATTAGTAAAATCACAGGGATGATCAAAAGTGACATAATTTTTGGATTTGAATCAATGGGAGTTTTCCAATATTGTAAAACAATACAAAAAATACGAGTGGATTTTGATACAGTAAGGACAATACATGATAGTGAAGAATACAAGCATTGGCTTGAATCAATTAATCAATTTGATAAGAAACATTTCAAGGATTTTTTAAAACAAAGGTTTTCAACTGAGGAAAATGACTTACACGCAAAAAGAATATCAAGGGAACCTTGGCATGATTCAACAAAGAACAATACTGATATATGGATAGATGTGGATCGAACGACCAAAATAACTTTATACAAAACTTTGAGTGAAAAGGATCATGAGAAATATCTAAACGGCTTTGAATAAACTATGTAACTATATTTATTTTTAAGATTTATAAAAACAAAGGTCATGATCATTTTATTTTATATTCATTTCATTTAATAGTATATATAATTGGTTGTAGCAAGGAAAAAAGATCATTCATCATCAATAGCAACGTCTTCATCCTTATGTGAACTGACAATATGACTTTGACCTTGTGAGGGGAATGCGTTGACATTGATGAATTTACCCGAGCCTCTTCTTCCATGGTTGTGCATGGAGACACCGTTCAGTACTGTTGAAGTGTTGTTGATTTGTAAGTTATTGGACCCCATCAGAACTGAGAGTCTTCTTTCCATGCTCATAATCGTGTTGCTTGCACTGTTACTTCTGCTTCTGAAGCCGTTTTGGTGCGAGTCCAAATATCCGTGGCTGGTTCCATATGCGAAGTTGTTTGATGATGGTTGTTGTCTAGCAGACAAAGACACAGTTGAATTTCTTCTTGATCTGATTTTGATTTTTGGGATGTATCCGATCTGCTCATCATTGACTATAGGGTATGGTGATGGTGATGACACAGACACACTTGAGGATCTTGAGGATGCTCTTGATCGACTCAAGGGTGGTGACTTGTTAACAGAGTTTTTTCTATATCTCATTTTTTTGTCAGTTGTGGCCATGTTTTGAGGTTGGTTTGAAGCCATAGCCATGTGATTTCCCGATGGCCCATTGGAAATATTTGTTCCGCTCGAAAAAAAATGAAGTGAGTTTTGGGCAACAGCACATGGAGCCGATGTCAAATTACTGACAAAAAGCTCATTTGATGACTGCTGGCGCAAGTTTGGAGAAATTGCAGATGTCAATGAGGATGATCTAGTTTTTTTATTTGATTCAGGAATCAAGGTTTTTAAAGATGGTTCCTTGGATTTGATGTCATCAGTGGTAACTTTTTTTGGAGCCTCCAATTCCCCATGGATTTTAACCTTTTCCAGTTCCATATTTTGAGCAATTGATTTGTGTTTTAGAGAACCACTTCTTAGTCTTCTCCATCTAAACTGACAGGCATTTGGTGTTCTGTTGGCGAAGTACTGTGCGATTTCTTTCCATCCAAGTCTTTTGATTTCCTTTAGATGTCTTAGCAGTATGTCGTCTTGAGCGTCCCAAGATGAGGGTGTTTTAGATTCAATAGAAAGTTCCTTATTGGAATCTACACTTTGCAATGTATTTGATGACTCTGTAATTGAAGAGATTGATGGTTCCAAAGAAGCCAATGACGGTGTGCTATTGTTAGATGCAAAGCTGCTCATTTTTGAGAGAAAGAAAACAAAATGGTGATTTAGTATGTTCTTTTTTAAAAAAATATCAAATAAGTTAATAACAAGTTAATGACTTTAGGAATATATTTGACCAGCAAAGAAAAAAAGAAAACCTTCCGCTTCTTCTTGAATATTTATAGAAATATAATTCTTTTTTTATTAGATATATATTTTGGTTTTTAATGTTAATTGAATAATAGCAGATCCTTTTAATTACCATTAGCTTAATAATGAAGTAAAAAAGTCCTCATCTATTGATTTTTTATAAAAAAACAGAAGAGAGAGAGAAAAAAAGTGTACTTGATTGACGTTTATATTTCTCATCTGATAGATGTAACCCATAGAAAAAAAAAATTAAATTGAAAATACATTTTTATAGCGGAAAAAAAGATTCATTTTTTTTACGATGGACGAAATGCAATAATTAATAAATGTATTTATTTGAAAAAAAATGGAACAAAAAAAAGGAGTCTTAGAATGTATTTGTTAAACTTATTTCAATTTAGTATTGTAAGCAAAAAGAACAGTTGATTGAGGTTTATTTCAAATCATACTAAAATGTACAAATCTTGAATATTACGTGTAAAAATTCATCTAGTTCTACATCCGGCATGAAAAATAAAATACAATGGTTAACAACGTTTCATTAATAGCGTAACACATCAAAAGCTTCAGTATGTATTCGGCTTTTTTTTTGTTCGCTACGAATCTTTAGTTTAAGAGAAAAAAGTAGAAGAATGTCTACAGATACAATTGTAAAAAGTGTATTTTTGATCCATGAAGAACATGTCCATATCCTCACCTAGACAAGAAAACGTTAAGATAGATATCACCCAGTTGAAATAAACAAGAGTGTGCAAATAGAGAGTCAGACAAAGGAACCATTCAAAATAACAGCAGTAAAGATAGACGTAGACATATACACTGGCCCATTTTCATCATATCCAGAGAAGAAAGTGTAATAAAAACAATCTCTCCACTTTTTATGAATTAATCAACTACCCCATTCTGCGCTGATCTGTGTGCTTCATATTTTTTTTTTTCCTGGGGCTGTTATTTTGTAGAACGGAAGCCATTGGACGAAACAGAATCCATAGATGGGGGAAGAAAAGGCAACCATTAAAATTTTTTTGAAAAGCAAACCATAAACAAAGCCGAGTCAGCTGCACGTGACTTTCTGGAAAATGCAAAAGAACCATGACTGATCTGTTTTATAAAACTAATGGTGTGTGTAGCAGATAAGTGAAGTTGTTATTTAGAGAATGTGGTGGAAGATCTTAACACTTTGTTTGATTTTTTTCTTTCAAAGCTGTATACTCATCATGGTTAAGTCCAATACTAGTTAAAAACCTTAAGTGTGAAAATGTTGATCGCACTTAAAACTGAACAAAACTGTGGAAGTTTCATGTGGGATGCATACAATGTTCGCGCCGCTTAGTTTTGTTATCTGAGACGGGCCTAAAAAAAAAACTGTGTGTGGAAAAAAAACAGGAGGATAATCAATCTAAGCTTTACAATGTGCATGTTTTTTTTCTTACACTTCTGGATAAGGTATCAGTGTGCATCATATTTCAATGTATTTTCACATGGATATTAAGTGTGCTTTAATAAACGAATGTGTGGCACTAAATTCTAACACAGTTTTGGTGAAGTAGCAAATAAAAAACTTGTAATTTTAGTATTTTCAGCTTCTGTATAGCATGTTTAATGCACACTTAATACTAACTCTAATTTTTTCATATACTTGATCTCTGAACTGTATATAAGCAAGGAGATGATAAATTTAAAATATTTTTGTATTTGAACATTATTCTATTCATTATTAATAACTTAAACATAAAAAAAAAATAATAATTCAAAAACCAAACAAATACATATTATTTATACACATAAAACATGGTTCAATCTTCTGTTTTAGGTTTCCCAAGAATTGGTGGAAACAGAGAGTTAAAAAAAGCTACTGAATCTTACTGGTCAGGTAAGATCACCCAAGATGAATTAATCAAGGTTGGTAAGGACATCAGAGCTGCTAACTGGAAGCTTCAACAAGCCAACGGTATTGACTTGATTGCTTCCAATGATTTCTCCTTCTACGACCAAGTCTTAGATTTATCTTTGTTATTCAACGTCATTCCTTCCCAATACAACAAGTATGACTTGAACAACTTGGACAAGTTATTTGCCATGGGTAGAGGTTTACAAAAGGACTCCATCGATGTTACTGCTTTGGAAATGGTTAAGTGGTTCGACTCTAACTACCATTACGTCAGACCAACTTTCAACCCTTCCACTGAATTCAAGTTGCCAGAAAACGATGCTGACATCAAGCCATTAGCTGAATACTTAGAAGCCAAGGCCTTAGGTGTTGAAACCCAACCTGTTTTATTAGGTCCTATCTCTTTCTTGACCTTAGGTAAGCCAGAAAAGGAATACCTAGAATCCTTGGATCTATTATCCTTGTTACCAAAGTTAACTCCAGTTTACAAGTCCTTGGTTGAAAAGTTACAAAAGGCTGGTGCCAAGAGCATCCAAATCGATGAACCAGTTTTGGTCTTAGACTTGGACAAGAAGACCCAAGATGCCTTCAAGACTGCTTACGACTCCTTGAACTTAGCCGCTTTACCATTAAAGTCCACCATTGCCACTTACTTCGGTACTGTTGTTCCAAACTTGGATGCTATCAAGACCTTACCAGTCACTGGTTTCCACTTCGATTTTACCAGAGCTCCTGAACAATTAGACACCGTCTTATCCTGGTTATCTGGTTCCGAATATGCTTTATCCGTTGGTGTTGTTGACGGTAGAAATGTTTGGAAGAACAACTTTGCTAAGTCCTTGAAGGTCATCGAAGCCGCTGTTACCAAGTTAGGTGCTGAAAGAGTCACCGTTGCCACTTCTTCCTCTTTGTTACACACCCCTGTTGACTTAGAAGCTGAAACCAAGTTGAGTGAAGAAATCAAGTCATTCTTTGCCTTTGCCACCCAAAAGTTAAAGGAAGTCAAGGTCTTAGCCAGTGCTGCTACTGACAAGACTTCTGTCGAAGCTGAATTGAAGGCCAACGAAGAATACGTCACCAAGAGACAAACCTCCAAGTTGATCAACAACTCTGCTGTTCAAGAAAGAGTTGCTGGAATCACTGACTCCATGGGTAGAAGAAACCATCCTTTCCCAGAAAGATATGCTGTTCAAAAGGACTTCTACAAGTTGCCATTGTTCCCAACCACCACCATCGGTTCCTTCCCTCAAACCAAGGAAATCAGAATCAACAGAAACAAGTTCCAAAAGGGTAAGATCTCTGCTGAAGAATATGAAACCTTCATCAACGCTGAAATTGAAAAGGTCATCAGATTCCAAGAAGAAATTGACTTGGATGTTTTAGTCCATGGTGAACCAGAAAGAAACGATATGACTGCCTACTTTGGTGAACAAATCACTGGTTACGCCTTCACCTTGAACGGTTGGGTTCAATCCTACGGTTCCAGATACGTCAGACCACCTGTAATCATTGGTGACTTATCCAGACCAAAGCCAATGTCTGTTAAGGAATCCGTTTACGCCCAATCCATCACCACCAAGCACGTCAAGGGTATGTTGACTGGTCCAATCACCATGTTGAGATGGTCCTTCCCAAGAGACGATGTTGACCAAAAGACCCAAGCCTTCCAATTGGCCTTGGTCTTAAGAGATGAAGTCAAGGACTTGGAAAATGCTGGTATCAACATCATCCAAGTCGATGAACCAGCCTTGAGAGAAGGTTTACCATTGAGATCTGGTGCTGAAAGAGATGCCTACTACAAGTGGGCTGCTGAATCCTTCAGAGTCTCCACCTCCTGTGTTGAAGACAAGACCCAAATCCACTCCCACTTCTGTTACTCTGACTTGGATCCTAACCACATCAAGGCCTTGGATGCCGATGTTGTCTCCATTGAATTCTCCAAGAAGGACGATCCAAACTACATCAGAGAATTCAAGACCTATCCAAACCACGTCGGTTTAGGTTTGTTTGATATCCACTCCCCAAGAATTCCATCCAAGGAAGAATTCATCACCAAGATGGGTAAGATCTTAGAAACTCAAGAATACGAAAAGTTCTGGGTCAACCCTGATTGTGGTTTGAAGACCAGAGGTTGGGACGAAACCAAGGTTTCCTTGACCAACATGGTTGAAGCTGCCAAGTTCTACAGAGAAAAGTACGCTTCCAAGTAAGTCACAAAAAAATAAATAAATAAATAACTTAAAATATAGATTTCAACATCGGACAACTAGAGATCATAAATGAAGCTCTTAAATGCTAACTACATGTATATGGATTATACATAATGTAAATAACTTTTTTATATAGAATTAAATTCAACATTTTTAAATAAAAGATTATTGCCAAAGTATATTTAACTATATTTATTTGTTTTTCCTTTGATTATATACGATTGCCAAAGGGTTTGTATCATAAATAAGGTGAGTTGTAACAGTGATTGTTACAGTGACGACATCATAGGTGGAAATCTCCGAAACAGGTAATTTTCCATGCCGATAAAACGTGAATTGTTCAGAAAAAAAATTTTTTTCCCGTAGAAGTGGCCAAATTGACAAATCGTGTAGTGGTATTTCTTTGAACGGGTAGCTGCCCACACTTCGGTGGGTGTATCGAAAACCCCTTGTGTTTATTTTTATCTATGGGAAAAAAAAAATCTGAGTAAAATGGAGGTATTTTGTTGAGGAAACCAGAAAAAAAAGGGCTCATGAACTTGTCATAGTACAAAAAAAACAAACAAAGTAACAAGTTAACACACCAGAATATAGCTTAATATACTTATATTAACCAAACCAATACCCATATAATACCCCCAACAGTGTATTATACTATTCAGATTTCACCATAACTGAAACCTTCTTTTTTTGCATTATAATCATATCGTGTAATTGTTGTCCAGTACATTCAATACATTACATTTAACAAAGATAGATAATAACAGATAAGCAAGCATACAAGTTTCATTGCTACATAATAAACATAACAGGTTTTTTTTATAAATAGTTTTTTAACAATCATTAAACACATTTAGTAATTTCATTGCCTTGATTAGAATATTGATAACCATTATTGAAGTCTAGACAAACCATTACAACACAAGAAAGAAGTAAAAAACAATAACATATCGAGTTTTTCCTTATTTCTTTAAACAAAAAAACCAACTATACATTTTCTTTTGCAACCTATCTAATATTTAATAGTAAAAAAACCACAACAATGGGTCAAATTTTATCTCACCCTTACACTATCAAACAAAAGGAAGAAAACAGCGGTCCAAGCTCAAGCTTCGGTATATGTTCCATGCAAGGATGGAGAACCACCATGGAAGATGAACACATCACTTTGCCATCTTTGCTTGACTGTTTGTTAAAAGATGACGTCCACCCAGAGACCGTTAAGCTAATCATGTCCAACATGTCCGAAGAAAATAAGGAGTTTTTGAAGCAATTGGCCTTTTATGCTGTATTTGATGGTCATGGTGGTGACTTCGTTGCTCAATTCAGTGGAGCCAACGTTGGTAGAATTCTTGCCACCATCATTGACCAAGAAAAGGCCAACCTAGATGAAAACAAGGCCTCCCTATCAGACTGCCTAACAAAGGCCTTTTTGACAGCTGATGAAGAGCTTTTAGAGGATAAATACACACAATTGGACCATTCAGGCTGTACCGCCACCAGTCTGCTTATTGACTCAAAGGACAAGGTGATGTACTGTGCCAACTCCGGAGACTCCAGAACTGTTTTGGCAATCAACGGTATTGCCAAGAACATGTCCTTTGACCACAAGCCGGTCAACAGTGGTGAAAAGACAAGAATTGTTCAATCAGGTGGGTTTGTGGAATCCGGCAGAGTCAACGGTAACTTGGCGCTATCAAGAGCCATTGGTGACTTTGAGTTCAAGAACTCCAACTTGCCTCCTGAAGAACAAACTGTCACTGTTGTTCCTGACATTATCTGTCATGACATTGACTTAGAATTTGATGATTTTGTAATTTTAGCCTGTGACGGTATTTGGGATTGCTTAAGCTCTCAAGAATGTGTAAACTTAGTATACCACGCCATACAACAGTTCCCTGCTGAAAAGGAGTTCTCTCTAGCTGAGTTGTCCTCCATCATTGTTGATGTCTGCTGTTCTCCGGATGCTGGTGGCCATGGTATTGGTTGTGACAACATGACCATGATGGTTGTTGCCTTGTTAAGAGAAAACGAGACATTGGCCGAATGGAAGAACAGAATCATAGCTAAGCAAATCCCAGTAGCCGATGATGCCACTTTTATAGAATACAGAAAGAAAATATTCAACTACTACCAGTTCATTGATGGCGAGGAATTTGCTGTTACCAGAAAGAGCGGTAAAATCACCTTCGACTCCACCAGTGAAGAAACAAACGAAGACGAGGACATGGAAGGCAACGATATGGGGTCAGCTGGAGGCAACAAGGGTAAAGGTGGCCTGCACAGACAAATGGGCCAGCTATCATCTCAAGGCTCAGCCAGTCCTGGACGTAACCCAAACGAAAAGGTTATCAAGGTTCCATTGAGCCAGATTTTGCAATTGGGTGGACAGGATCTGACCTCTGATCAAAACGGCATGTCATATATCAAGGGCGATCTATTCAAGGCGTTAGGGTTGACAAGCGGTGTGTTAGGAAACGAAGAAATTGAGGAATTAGATGAAGACGTCAACATGGAAGAGGAGCCAAATACCAATGACAACAATGCTGAAAGTCAGTAAATTAATTTTCAGATAATCAAAAAAAAAAAAAAAGAAAACAAGATCGTGTTTGAAATTTTAATAAGTAATTAGTTGCCTTTTTTTTGATTTTGCTACAATAATGAGTATTTATGATGATCCAATGATATATATCTTTTTCGAAGAAACATAAAAAATAGAAAGTTTTATTATTTTATGTTATTTGTGAATACCCCTATTTGTATTCATTTACATATGAGTTATAACACTTTGACAGTTATCCCACACTTTATCAACGATCTCCTCGTATGTGCAGTTTTTGAGCTTGCTTGCCAGCAAGAAGATTTTCCACAGTTCGCAGGGTTCGTGTCTGTCCCCAATCAGGTACTCCACCTTGTCCAACCCGTTCTGTTCGAACCACAGTGGGATTTTCTTTTTCTTCAACACAGTGTACCCCAGCTGCTTGTAAGGGAGTGTGTCTTTGGTTTCCTCAAGGGCCTCAGCCAGCAGTGGGTATGAGGGGTGTGTTCTTCTGATTCCGCACCACGGGGCGTCTGTTTCCAAGAACAGCTTGTCGAGAGGACACGCCTTGAGGTTTTGGAGTCCCTCTTCGGTTCTCAGTGAACAGTTGTTGAACGAGATGAAGAAGTTCTTTCTATTCAGGATTTCCTCCATAAGCTTCAGTGAGTCCGTGTAGGAATGCACAATAAACTTTTGGTCATTGTGGAAGGTGTACTTGTCCAAAGTGGTTAAAAGATCATCATCGCAGCTTCTCATGTGAAGGAAGAAAACCGGGGGCTGGTGGTCCAGATGTATAGTTAGCTTTGATATGATTTCTAACTGTTTTTCAAATACCATTTTCTGAGTGCTTTTAGGTGCGTACTCAAGTCTGTCGTAATCAAGCCCAAACTCTCCAAATGCTAGGAAGTGCGGATTCTTAGACTTGAGTAAATCCTTCCAAATGTTTTCAAGAACAGTGAACTTGCTCATGTCCAAATCATTGCCATCCATCATCTCTGCTGAGCTACACGGATGAATCCCCACGGTGTACCCTATGTTTGGGATGAGGTCCTTGTAGTCCTGGCAAATCTTTGCGTTGTCATGGTAGTCTTGGATGGACGATGAGGTTAGCATGCATCTGGAAACATCGTTTTCCAACAACTTGTGTATAACAGTTTTTATATCGCAGGGATGGATCTTCTTTCCATGGTAGACACCTTGGAACTGCTTATCTATAAGGTTCAGCCCTATGTCCATAAGCTTGTTTTTGAATGTCATGATGTATTTGGTATATAATCGTTAGGTTCTTTAGATTGTTTGTTTTGCTAAATAAAATGAAAAAAAAAAAAAGCGTTTATATGTCATTTAATGAGTATATCCGTCGTTGGTTATTTTTTTGGAACGTTCCCCTTGTCGTGAAGCATTAGTAAAGTATCGATAATCTCTCACTCGTTTTTTTCTTTTTTGAACATATGTTCTGTTATGGTATAGGACATGATGTTGAGTGTTAAAGACTAAATATATAAACCGATAATAGCACACACATAAAACATCATCTTAACAATGACTAACAATACAGATAAGGAAACAAAACCTGTGGATCTTATAGACGACAAATCAACAGAGGATCTTCAGAAGATCTTAAACACAGCACAAACGCACAACTGGAGACTAGGAAAAATACAAGAGAACCTGGAGAAAGACCAAAGCAGATTCCTGAATAAGATAATGTCTCTTATATCTACATATGAAGAAATGCAAGAGGAGCAACAAACACAGGACACCACTCTAGAAGAAATGATAATGCAAGCACATAAGTATTGTGATGTGGATGTCAAAAAAAGCCTTGAGGAGCAGAGTGAAGACACAAAGCAAAACATACAGGACTACAAAACACTGGTGCTGGACATAGAATAGATTTATATATGGCCTTTAAGAGCTTAGTTGAGTATAAAGATTTTGTTTTTCATACAGTTTCAAGATCATCTGGTTGGGAAATGCATTCCTTTAAATCACGTGCTTCATGTGCTTAAATATCTGTGATTTAAGAATGACTGCATACTTTGCGTTTGAGGAGATATTTTGATGGAAAAAATGACTCAGCGAACTTTCAAAATACTTTACAGAAAAAAAAAAAAATTGAAAAAAATGAAAATTTTTCCCTTGTAGTAACATCATGACCATGTGAATGGAAAGAATCGGAATTTTTAATAGTTGACTCATCTACTATATTTTCAGAATTATAGACTAATAGCAACATACCAAAGCTCTGAACAAAACACAAAATACTACTCAATGATTGACGTGCAACCTACATTTGCTACCATTAAGGACTGCATAGCTGAAAATACCAAAGACACTAATGTATACCCTATTTTCACTTACATTCCAGCAACAACTTCTAAAAACTCTACACCATACCATGCATACTTGAAATTGAGTAAAATCAATGACAAATCCAGAAACCCTTCTATATTGCTTGAATCCTGTAAAAATGGTAATGAAATCGACAGATACTCATTTATAGGTGTCAACCCAAGAAAGACATTCTACACTGGTCCAAATATGGAGTATGGGGAAATTGATCCTTTAGCCTTACTTGAAAAGGAAATGGCCTTGTACAGACAAGCTGAAAATGTTCCAGGTATTCCAAAGCTTAGTGGTGGTTGCCTGGGATACATCTCTTATGACTGTATCAAGTACTTTGAGCCAAAAACCCAAACTGAAGGATTTGAACCTAAAAACACATTGAATCTTCCAGAATCAGCAATGATGATGTTTGATGAAATTGTAGCCTATGACCACGTTTTCCAAAGATTCCAGGTTATAAGCAACATGAGATTTGAAAACACTGATTTCTTGACCAATGATGAGGTCCTTAATAAGGAATACCTAAGAGCATCCAGCAAGATACAAGAGATTGTTGACATATTGAACCAAAAGGACTCAGATGAATATGAACCTATACAACCTCCTATCAAGATGGGTCAAACTTTTACCTCAAACATAGGTCAAGAGGGCTACGAAGCACATGTCAAAAAGTTGAAGGAACACATCAAAAAGGGTGATATCATCCAGGCTGTTCCCTCTCAGAGAATTGCAAGACCAACAACTCTTCACCCATTCAACATCTACAAGCAATTGAGAACTGTCAACCCTTCTCCATACATGTTCTACATTGACATGGTTGACTTCCAAGTCATAGGTGCATCTCCAGAGCTTTTGGTGAAGATGGACTCCAAGAAAAAGGTCATCACCCACCCTATTGCCGGTACCATCAGAAGAGGTAAGACTCTTGAGGAGGACGATGAGCTGGCTGTTGAGCTGCTATCCTCTTTGAAGGACAGATCAGAACATGTGATGCTTGTGGATCTTGCCAGAAACGACATAAACAGAGTTTGTGATGGTAGAACAACATCCGTCGACAAGCTGCTAACCGTCCAGAAGTTCTCTCATGTTCAGCATCTGGTATCAGAAGTCTCAGGTACCTTAAGAGATGATAAGACTAGATTCGATGCTTTCAGATCCATTTTCCCTGCAGGTACAGTTTCAGGTGCTCCAAAGGTCAAAGCTATGACAATCATCAACAAGTTGGAAAACGAAAAGAGAGGTGTGTATGCTGGTGCTGTTGGCCACTGGGCATATGACGGGAAAACCATGGATACATGCATTGCACTAAGAACCATGGTGTACAAGGACTCCACTGCCTATCTGCAAGCCGGTGGTGGTATTGTTTTTGACTCTGATGAATACGACGAGTACATTGAAACCATGAACAAGATGTTGAGTAATAACAATACTATTTTGAAGGCTGAGGAGTACTGGAGAGATATAGTTGGTGAAGAAAAATAGGTTTAGTTATATATCACTTGTAAATTTTTATCTTCCACATTTGTTTTGATATTTTGCTTGTTACAGTAGATATCTAAGTATAATTAGTAACGGATAGTATAAAGATGATAGCTTAGCCATGGATTGAATCAAAATATAATCTTAAATTATAATAATCGTGAAGCGTTTAATTGTCGTTAGGAAATATTCCAAATGGAAATCGTTTTTTTTTTTTTAAAAAAAAAGAGATGAACAAATTTTACATTTTATTTGATTTTGATTTTTCTTTTAGCATCGAGGATTAGAGATCACTAAAGACACCAATTTAGAATATCCATTTTTAACATGTCTTGTATTGGAACTTTAGCAACTACAGCTGTGTCCTGCTTTATATTCGGAGCTGTTTATGCCAAGCAGTACTTAATTTCGGAAACCACTAACACTAAGCAAACAGTAACAGAAGATTCTGAGTACTCAGATGATGAATCTGATATGGAGTCTGTAGATGATTTCATGTCTGGCAAATATAATGAATTCTCAAAGCTGAATGACGAAGTCAGATTGGCAATTTGTATCAGAAAGGATTTGAAAATGACAAAAGGAAAGACAGTAGCCCAATCATGCCACGCAACCTTAGCCTGCTTCAGATCCCTATCACAATCAGTCCAAGGTATCAAAATCATAAACAAATGGATCAGCAGAGGTCAAGCAAAGATAACTCTGCAAATAGAAAACGAAGAGCATTTAGAAGAATTGTGGTTAAAGGCCAAGGAACTCGGGGTGATGGCTTGCCCAATAAGAGATGCTGGTAGAACACAAGTCGATCCAGGCACAGTTACTGTTATCGGTTTGGGCCCTGCTCCTAAATCAGTATTGGATCAAATCACTGGAGGTCTAAAATTGTATTAAAAATTCAAAGCTTATTATATATCATTGATAATTGTTTGTATATATCTCTTCCAAAAAAATAATAAATTTATTCAACTTATAGAACCCATCTTTGCACAACAGCAGAGTTTTTGAGACCTTCATCCTCCAACGTCTTATCTAGGTCAATTAGCGGCTTCAATGGGAACACATGGTTTATGGTAAAGGCTTTATCACAAGGTGTGTTGAACTTTCCTCCTTGCTTAACGTAGTTATAAAGATCTCTAATGGATGTCTTAACTGAGCAGATGTAAACTTCCTTTGATCCATTGGCATATCTTATTTGTAACTTAGTTTCATCATCAGCAGTTTCTTTTCGTCTAGCAAGTTCATCTTCATCCACTGGCTTTTCTACTTTAGGTTCCTCAACTACATCTGGCACAGGGCTAACAACATCAGATCCTAATCTAGTTCCTTGTCCTTCAAAGCCACCGACGGTCTTAGGCTTGACATACTTTTGATCAGTATTTTTTTTGACAGTAACATCAACACGCTGTCCTATTTCAACATCCAATAAATCCAAAGGTGCTCTGCCTTGATCCAATTCTTTCAAGTAATGAGAATTCGTTTCATCATCATATCTGTATAGCTTCCCTGTTGGGTCATGGCCCAAGGTGAAACCGTCTGCCCAAAAGGTTATTTCTCTACTGACTTTCCCTGATTTTCTTTGTAGTATAGAGCCTGAGCTGCCACTAGGTTTTTCTGTAGTTGATTGCACACTTGGATCCGAAGAAACACCCAATCTTTGACCATGGCCTACAAAATGGTCCTCTGAGAAATCTTCGTCTGATTCATCCATATCATCCATAGAACCTGCTTGTTGTGCTTTTTCCAAAAGCTTTTGCAGAATGGATTTTGTGTTTTCGTCTTGTGCGTTTTCTGATCTTTCTCTAAGTTGTTTGAGCATTTGTTCTCTTTGTTTTTTAGGGTCTTGAATCTCTAAACCAGATGTCTCACCCCCAGCAAATGTATTTCTATCTTCATCATCTTCACCTTTCTCTCTAAGCAAATCAGAAAAACTTTTAAAACCAGCCATGTTGAAAAAAAAACGTATGTATTGGAAATGGGGTTGTCTTGTTTGGTATTTACTTGATTGACTTCTCCATATCAAATTTGTAAAAACATTATATATCTTCTCTTCAGAAAAAAAAAGCTTGCGATTACGGGTTATTTGCCACTTTCATAATGTTCGCTTCACAGATCATTACCAATTTGTGAACGCAAAAAAAGGTAAAAATATATGTAATGAACCTAAATGAAAGGCATGTATATTCACAGAAGCTCTGACTATATATCAATAACTACATATCATAATATTTCATCTTTACCGAATCCTTCTTCATCACTATCTCAATGCTTTTGTTACTCAAGAACAAATCACATAAGAACTTTCGTACCTGGAACGAATACTTGTAAATCGCCATGTAATCTATAACTTTGTTCACTATGTCCGAGTTGAAAAAGAATTCTCTTAACACATTATCCTTATAATAACTCATCAGTTCCCTTCTAGACTCGTTTAGTAGCAAATGGCTGTTCAGTTGTGATACAAGGAGTGATATCTTCTGCATCATGAGTTCATTCTGCTCACTTACAGTTCTAGCCTTTCTCATTTCAGCCATAAATGCCTTTCTGCTGTTTAAGTATTGATAGTTCCTGGATCTAAAGTCATTCAATGATTGTATCATGGTTTCTTGCCTTTTCAATTCAAGTTCTGTTTCATAGTTTTCGTCATTCAAAAGCGTTGGTTCATCAATGATTTTCTTCATAAACAAAAGACTATCCAAGTCCATGTTCAATGTCATATTGGGTAAATCACTGAACATATTTTGATCAATAAAGTCATCCTTCTTTTCGTGGATCCCTGTACCCTCTTCCTGTGAAAGCACTTCAGTCTTGAACTTTGTAACAGGAACAGATATATTACCTGTTTCATTGAAAAATTTAGTCTCGATGGGTGTACTATCTGCAATGTCCACATTAATCAAACTAGATGACATGCTTTCATCATCTGTTGCAAATGACTCTATATCTGAAGAGGAACTATCTGGGTAAAACTCATTTTTGACTTGGCCAGATGATTTGTTTTTATGATTCATTAGCTTTGGCGGAATGGATGATAACTTTGCCAGAGACCTATTTCCTTTATCTCCTAATTCATAAATACCAGATTTGACTTCATCAACATCTTTGCTACCGGAAATGACTCCCAAGCCTTTTGAACGATATTCCTTATTGAACTGCTCCACTTCTTCAGAGGTAGAAGTTTGCAAATCTGTTGAACTTTGTGCCATGTTCTCGCCACCAAATATATTTTCTACGTACATGAGCCTATTTGTAGAGTCTGTAGTTGCTGTGTTATCAAAAACATACATATTTGATATCAGTTCAGGGAATAAAAAAAAACCATCAATGTCATTAGGAACACAAACACCCCTAGGCTTGCCATTACAGTCAACAGAACAAGTCCAATTGAAGCTGTCTATCAATTCAATCCCAGTGGTAGTACTAGAAATAAATCCCAAAGCAAAAAGACATGTGAATTTCAAGGATAGATTTTTAGCATTCATGGAAATAGCGATCAAGTCTGATATAACTTCAGAGGATTCAATAAGATCAATACCTAAATCTGTTGATCCAATAAGCCCAACACACCATACAGCGCTTTCAACTTCCATGATATTTCTAGCATTATAAGCATCATTGAGTTCAACTTCTTGGACAAACTCACTGATTTTATTCTTAAAACTCACAAAGTCACCATTTGTAATGATATATCTCAGGCCAGACTCACTAGAGGCCAGAGTTTTGTACAGATGAACAGGCATTTCTTCAAAGCTATCATATTTTAGAGAGCCTTTGAACATTTGCTTCATCAGATTAACATATTCAAAATTTTTAAATGTGAGCCACTTGTATCTTTCATTGTCTAAGTAACCTTTATTTTTCAACAGTTCAAATCCGTCTTTAGTCGTCAAGGATAAATACAATAATGGTGAATTCAACATAATTAACTGATCAATCATTGGTTCAATAAGGGTTATTAATAATGAAATGTCTCTTTTGAAGCTATGCTTTGTAAGCAAGATGGGATTGTTGTACTGGTTCAATGAGTAGAAATATAGAATTTTATCCGCAGCTGCAACTACAGATGGCAGTATATCATATAGTTGTCTGATAAGTATAGTCAACAATTCGGTTTCTTGATCTGTATTCAAGGAGCTCACTATATTGACATGAGTTCTTTCATCAACACTATTTAGCTCATTTCTATACATATTGTTAATCTTGTAAGGCAAATCTGGCTTTTTCAGTATACCCAGATGATATCCAATCATGTCTGTGGCGAATCTCTTAACAACAGATGACTCACAAACCATTGCCTTTTTCAAGATCAGAATACCGTGTGGGGACTTCCACAAGGAAAGTTCCCTCAAAAACAGACATAAAAGATACTCATATTCTTCTGTTTTGAATGAGAATAATTTGTAGATTATACTGAATATGTTCCACTTGTTCAAAAGAGTAATACCATTGTGGGACAAAGTCAGGCTACACAGTAATTTCACGTACCCTGAGGACATCGTGTTCCTCAGCGATTTCATTATAAAGACATTTTCATCATGAATGCCCTCAAACAATTTGTAAAAAGAATTAATAATTTGAGGGAAAAACTTCAAGTCATCTTTAAAAATCTTCAAACCTGATTCCGTTTCACAAAGAGCTCTAAAAAAAGAGCATCCAACGTCAACTATTAAATCAGGATTCTTAACATCCACAATAGGAATACCTGAAAATCTGAATCTGTAAGGTCTAAAAAACACAATCAGTCTTCTGATGAACTTAGTGTTTCTGTTCAAGTCATCAATTCTTCTGTTAGTTTTAAGCATTCCTCTACATATCACCAACAGCAATGGCCAATCCCATTGAGCATAGTTTTTGAATTGTAGAACTCCGGTTCGTTCTATCAGGTTTCTAAATGATGCATCATCCACCTTTTTAATCAGTTCCAGTTCAATCTGTGCAGAGGAGGATGTTCTTACAAATTGCAGAGAATCGAATGCGTCTTCATTCTTGTTCAGTTTGTAAGCCATATCAACACCTTGTGAATAGGCAGATACAGTAGCCGTAAATAGCTCACTGTCAATGGAAAACTTTTCTTGCGTTTGCAAATGTTGCTCATTGTATTCTAAAAGTTTTTGGTGAGTTGAGTCATTAAGGTAGTCTGAACATAACTTGTCGATCTCCGTTACCAACAATTGACATCTTATCAAATGCTCTGGTTTCAGACTCGCTTTAACCAATGAATTCTTTATGTTGAAGCTTAGTTGGCATTCCATAAATACTTTACACAAAAGAGCTCTATATTGAGACAAAACAGGTAATTCCTTTTCTATGTTCTTAATGGATGCTGATATCTTTCCATGGTTTTGACCAATAGGACATATATTAAGAACATCCAAAAACAAATCAACTAGATAAGGCAATAAATATGGAACTTTCACAAACTCCACCAACTCCCGGATTTGACTGAATTTGTTAGACGCAAAAACCATCAAACCAGCAAAGGATTTCATGACCAAACTCAATAATTTCAAACACTTTTCTATAACGTCTCCAGACAGTGTGGCTTCATGTGACTTGTCAACAGCTGATGTAAATGTCTCAAACAAGAACTGAAAAGAAAAATAGTTCAAGTAATGACTTCTGCTTTCATGCATGGTTAACAAGTTCAAAATCGTACTGGTGATCACTCTTGATATCTCGTAGTTTTTATGAGTTATAATTATGTTTTCTAATAACCTATTGCACTTTGTTTGGACAATGTTTTTAGGGGACAGGTAGCATATTTCCAATAAAAGCTCAATACCAGAATCAACAATGGTGGTTTTATTGTTATTTTCTTTTTCAACAAACACAATGTTTCCTGTGCCGATTGTTTCCTCAACAAACACTGAGTTTTCTAGCTGAGATATCAATGCTTGTATTACACTTAGTGATGCCGTTTTAGTAATTTCCATAACTCCTCTTATAAGCTTCAATGCTTGTTCCATCTCCATAACAGTTTCCTGAACTGGTGTTTTGGTCAATGATTTTATTAGTGAAAGCTCAATTTTACTTTTGCTCCACATTTTCAAGATATTGTTAGGGTCACTCCCTGGAGCACAGAAAAAATACCTACAGCTTCTGTATCCGGCTGCAATGACCTTACTGTTGTCGCTGAGCACCATGTTTTGAACGGCTGCTATGTAGGCTGATGCCACCAATTCATCTCTAAGCTTGGGAGATGTCTTCAATAATTCAATGAGTCTGTTTGACTTTTCTAAAGTGAATTCCCAATCGAGAGTCTTTTCTTGTAATGACTGCAAACAATCACTGATCTCCCATGTTTCGGATTCTACAGCCTTTTCATACTTGGAACCAATACTATTGGTGTCCTTCTTGTTGCTAGTGTATGAATTGCCTTCATGAGCATCAGAAACACGAGATAATGGATTGATATCCTTAAACATAGCATTTGACGATTGAACTGGGGTCAAAAACATGTCGGCGTCGTTCTTTTGTTCTCGCAAAGACATTAAATAGCTTTCACTTCTTCTATGACTCAAAACATTGTCCTTGTTCAACATATCATAGCTGCGTGGGTCGGTTATGGATCTTTTGTTTCTATTTAAATTTTCAAGTTTTTGTTTTGTTTCATGTATCTCTGATTCCAGCTGGTGAATGCTTGAGTTAATCTGCTGTATATGAGTGTTTGTTTTGAGTCTTTTGGAATATTGATTTATATGTTCACTTGTGTAACTTCCTTGCATAATATGCTTATCTGTATCATTCAATATCTGTATAAATTGTCCTCTTTGCTCGTATTGCTTGTTTAAAGCCTTCATCAGTTTATCAAGACTAGAGTTCAAAGCTTTTTCTACAGCAAGATTCTCTTGCTCCTCTTTAACATTTACAAAAGAATC
This sequence comes from Hanseniaspora opuntiae, assembly GCA_001749795.1. Classification (NCBI taxonomy): domain Eukaryota; kingdom Fungi; phylum Ascomycota; class Saccharomycetes; order Saccharomycodales; family Saccharomycodaceae; genus Hanseniaspora; species Hanseniaspora opuntiae. Next base: position 1,435,050 of record LPNL01000003.1, read on the forward strand.
CATGCTATCTTTTCTGTTTGGACCCTCAAGATTAGATTCATTATTGGGGGTATCCTCTGATTTGTTTTTGGCAGATGTGTTTCTTCTGGATTTGAAGAAAATCTTTTTAGAGTTATTAGTCTTTGGAGACAAAAGCTCGGAGTATGGGGATGCCTGACCATCATCCTGCATGACAATCCTAGGCATTTTTGTATGCGAGAGTTCCGTAGCATTCGTTCTTAATTCTTTATCGCTATCTTTGAGGCTTAAATGACTTCGACTAGCGAAATCATATAAGTTAGAATCCACACTATGACTAGGACTGATAGCCGATGTTGTTGATATCAGACCACTGCTACTCACTCTGTTGCTTGTATTTCTTTCTATAGGTGTAAAACTACCTGTTCTGTTTCTTGTGGGAACGAAATGTGTTGATAGTAATAGCGATTCTCTTTTCTTTTTGTTGCTTGATATATCATCATTGTTTTTGGTTAATAAATATGGACTTCTTGTTTCGTTATTGTTATTTAAACTATTCGAGGTTTCAACATTCAACTTTAATCTTGAAGATGAACCTGTAGCTGGTCTATTTTTATATAAAGACGATGTAGCCATTTTCTGCTTGATCAAATGACTGTTGCTAGGATCACTAGCATTGTCATTTCTAATGCTACAATCTGACATCTTGTATATGCGGTTTATTGCCTTGAGTTTTAGGCATTGCTTTATATTTAATCCTGTAAGAAACTATGATAAATAATGAGAAGGTGATTATTTAAATCATAAAAAAAAAAATAATAATCAAAAACGTTTACTAATACCTGTCGGGCAAAATTGAGAGAGGTCCATTAACGATAATTAAAAATTAATATTTCAAACCATAAAAAAAAAAGAATCTATTTACATCATTCTTGAGATAATTATATATACAAAACCATTCGTTAATCACTTTCAATGACTTCTTGAAGCTCCTTGTAGTCATCGTCTTCATGGCTCATCATTTCAGCGTGTTTTTTCTCCAATTTTCTAGCACCCTCTTCACCCAACAAAAGTCTTCTGATTTTGTATGAAAACTCTTGAGCATTCAAAATATCACCACACCAGCATGTACCAGTAACCATCATACCAAAACTACCCACCGCTAGCCCTGTACCTAAACCTAAAGCAGACATGGATTCTGTCTTGTATGCGGAGATAGGAATCTTTTGGTTACCTTCAAACAGCTTTGGGACATACTTTCTTGCCTGAATACTGGTGTATGTGTATCTTGCAATGACAAGAGTAAACACAGAGCAGGCCATAAACCTAAGCATCTGCTCCTTTCTTCTTTCTTTGTACTCTGTAGCAATTTGTTCAAGTGTCTTTTTAGGTTGTGGTGGCATTTCTTTTTTATATGATGATTCGTTCAGATCAACAGCAGCTGATGTATTTGCATTTGTACTTGACTTAAAAGGGTTCCACATAGTGTAATTTATTATGCTTAGCTCTGGGTTAGTTATGTGTTGTTCATTTGTATCGTTAAATATTGTTCACCAATTGTGATATAACTTTGAACCTAAAAAAAATTTATATGGTTCTCTTGGAGAAGCTTTGAATCTGTGATTTTGGCAGATGCACGTGATCACCATAAAAAAAGCAAAAAAAACCTCAACCCAACATGAATCTTCTCTTTGCTCTCAATTACAATACTGGACTTTTTTCTTGAAAATCAATATCATACTTGTATTCAAATACACATAACAGGAGTGATTATTAAAAGCATAAAGTAATAACCGAAACCATATATACAAAACTATTAAATAAAATGCATCCACATTTAGAAAACGAAAGATTTGTCTCATGCTACGAACTTATCCAAGCATTAAATGAATGCCATCAAAAGAACTTCCTACAACAGGCAATCGGTGCTTGTAACCAGGAAAAGGAATACTTGTCCAGATGCCTACACGAAGCCAGATTGGCCGACATAAAGACCCGTACAAAGGAATCCAAGGAAAACAGCAAGAAAAGAGAGGATTTGGTCAATAAAATGAAAGAAGAAGAATTTGGAGAAGGTGAATACTTGAAGACTCTTTTATTTGAAAAGATCAAGGAAAGAGAGGCCAAGTTAGCCATGGAAAAGAACAATAAGTAATAGCAAAGATATGGAAAAGAAAGAGAATCAAATATTTTCTACATGTAAATATATATAAGAAGCACAAAGCTGAATAACACTTAGCTAATTAAAAGTATTGATAACCTTATTATCATAAAATGTCTCTTATTTTCTTATATTTCAAAAAAAAAAGGAAAATGTATCTTTATAGGAACATCTGCAAAAAAAAAGTATATCATCTTAACATATATAGCAATAACTATATTAATCTTGTCTACTCTTTAAGTATGTTTTTGTAACCTTTTCTTTAGTAATCATGTAAACAGCAGCACCCCAACCAGAGATAGCATCTCTATCAGCAGCATTTAGCAAAGCTTGAGAAATAGTTTCGAACAAATCATCAGCCTCCAAATTTGGCTCATATAAGGCTTCACACATACCAAACAACTGGTCAGAAGCAGTTCCTGAAACTATGAAGTCCCTTGCGGCGTCTATACATCCGATACAGTCAAATCCTGCAACGTATGGTTCCCCTGTTTCATCACTCAATCCCGCAACGACTGGCGTGGAAAAATATGGACCGAATCTCTTTTCATATAGCTTATGACTTATCAAATTTGCAAATATTTCCGGTTGTATACCTCTGTTTTCTTTAAGCTTGTATAGGTTGTGTTGGTATTTAAGTTCAGCAGATAATGTAAGTGTGTCTGTTGCTAGACCTGTGAATCCTATGAAGGTCTTACCGTATTGATGGATCTTCTCAAAGTTGTTGGCAACACCCAATGATTGAGAACCTAGTCTCAAGTCACAGGCAATGGCAACACAGTCCTTACCGGTCATTGCTACGACGATACCACCGTTTATGGTACTTGGATCTTGTTGTGACATTATATATTATTGAAGTTGGTGATAATGTATGTAAAAATAAACAAAGAAACTAAATTTTATTTATTATAATGCAGTTAAGTCCTTGATTTATTTTCTTGGAGCTAATTCCACTTCTTTGTATTGGTGTTTAAATTGACAATTATACTCTCTATAATACTGGTATAACCATATCGAGATATTGAATATTTTGCCACCGTGAATACACACAGCATTCCAAAAAAAAAAAAGAAAATCTAAGAAAACTCACATTCGGACTTAACACAAGGATCTTCTATCTCATTTTTCTTTTTCGGTGGCAAACGCAAAACGTGACTATGCGTAAACAAACGCGTCACAAAGATGACCAAATGAAAAAAAAACTCAACGATTTGTCCCATTTTTCTTCAGATCTTCCTAAAGATTGATGCTTTTCAAATATGATTTCATAAAAAGTTCGACAATTGATACACGAAACTAAAATTATAAATTGAGCAATCAGTATTCTTCTTTTTTGTTCTTTTTTGAGGTTCTTTTTTATTTGTATTCATTTGTACTTACTATTCTTATATTATTGATATTATTTCTCTATAAGAATATAAATAGAACCAATCAAAGAAGAACATAACTAACTAATGGGTGCCAAGAACGAGAACATCGCTGACTATGTCGATGATAGCCAACACCCAGCCGGATCTCAACAAGAATCAAGCTTGAAACAGAATATTAAGACACAAGAACTTAATAACGAAAACGATGATATAGATATGGAAAATAGTGGATCTAAAGATAACGAACAATACGAAGATCAAGAAGAGGAGTACATAGCTCCCTCAAACTTTACGCAGTTGGACAAACTACTAGGTGGAAGAATTTCCAAAAACGACTTGATCAATTTAAGAGAATCTGGATATCACACTGTGGAATCGGTTGCATATGCAATCAAAAAAGACTTGTTAGAAGTCAAGGGTATCTCTGATTTGAAAGCCGATTACTTACTACAAGAATCGTCCAAATACGTAAACTTGGGGTTCACCACTGCCTCAGACTTCAAAAAGGCCAGAGAACAACTACTAACCATAACAACAGGGTCACAAAATCTTGATGCCTTATTAGGTGGTGGTATTGAAACAGGTGCCATCACTGAGTTGTATGGTGAATTTAGAACAGGTAAGTCCCAATTGTGCCACACATTAGCTATCACCTGCCAGTTGCCTTTGAATTACGGTGGTGCTGAGGGTAAATGTTTATACATTGACACAGAAGGTACATTTAGACCAGAAAGACTTACTGAAATTGCTAAAAGATACGACATTGATCCTGAATTGGCCTTGAATAATGTTGCATATGCCAGAGCCTACAACTCCGACCATCAACTGAAACTATTAACAGAGGCATCTTTACTAATGACTCAAACAAGATTTGGACTAATTATTGTCGATTCTGTCATGGCTCTATATAGAACTGATTTTGCAGGAAGAGGTGAACTATCATCAAGACAATCACATTTGGCCAAGTTCTTGAGATCACTTCAGAGAATAGCTGACCAGTTTGGTGTTGCTATTGTCATAACAAATCAGGTCTCAGCATCTGTTGATGGGTCAATGAACATGTACAATCCTGATCCTAAAAAACCTATAGGTGGTAATATATTGGCACATGCATCAACAACAAGATTGTCTTTAAGAAAAAGTAAAGGTGTACAAAGAGCCTGTAAAGTTGTAGATTCCCCATGCCTACCAGAAGGAGAATGCTTGTTTGCAATCTACCAAGATGGTATTGGTGACCCTAAATTAGAAGATGAATAGTTAATGCGATATATAACAAAACTAGATACCAAGTAAATATTAATTAACCTTAAAAAGTTAAAGTTTTCATTTTGTTTACACTAAATAATATTTTTGAAAAAAAATTAAACTTAAAACATTTGAATTTTGCAAAATGTAAACTAAACACAAAAAAACCCGCATTTTAAATATTAGTTGATTAAAACAGCAATTATAGTGATTACAAATTATTAAGCTTTTATAATGGATATGTGAAGTAAAACTGTAGATGTGATATTTTGATAAAGCGAATTACTTCTCACAAGCAAATATTGCTGTTGTTTTCAAACAATTTATTAGCTTATCAATACATAAATCAAATATCTTGTCATAATGCTTAGCTAACTTTCATATTTCTAACTTAAAATAAGTAAGGAAGAAACAATATGAGAATATCAAACAAGTCCACCAAGCTTCATTTGTGTTTTTATTGATATACATCAACATAAATTATGAATGAGAATATGAGACTTAGCACATTTAAACCTCTTAACTTTATTCCGAAAATAATGGGCTTTGAATTACTGGATTCTGCTGAAACCATCTCAACCGACTCTAACGGTGAAATGCCAAACTCGTCATTTTCAAGCGATGGATCAAATAATAGTTTTTCTATGGAAGAAGTAAATCATTTATCTTACATTGACTCACAAACTAGTGGGTTTATATCTGATGACAAAGTCAAAATTCTCAGCAATGACAATTTAGCTCCAGTTTTATATAAGCCAAATATTGACCACAAGCAAAGCTTTCTTACATTAAACAACAGTTTCAAAAAGTCTTTTGACGAACCACCTGATAAATACAAAAAGAAAATTAGCTCTACAGACATGAATGATAGCTATAGAAATGGAAACAACATCTCAAAGTTTGCAATAGATTCAGTGACCATCTACAAAAAGTCAAATGCAAGCTCGAGTCCTGAAGAGTCACCAACATCAACACAATCACACGCCAATACTGTAGTAATAGAACAACAACAACCTAGTGGATCATTAATTATAAACGACTGCACAAACATACTTTCTTCAGAGTCAGCCTACAAAAACAAAATTGAAACCATCAAGATGTACAGAGACACTCTGTTAAAGACCAAAGATACAGGACTAATGTCTGATTTTGCTGTCTTTTTGCTCAAAACAGGCCTAGAAATCTACGAGGACAACAACAAAGTTGGAAACAAAATTATTAAAGAAGGCTGTTACTATCTTAAAAAAATGGCCATGAAGGGGGATGTTGAGGCTCAATACATACTTGGGGATGTTTATGCTAATGACACTTTGAACTGCAAAAATCTAAAACAATCAAGAATTTTGTTTGAAACTGCTGCCAAAAAAGAACATCCGGAAAGTGCATATAGGGCTGCTCTTTGCTACGAAAAGGGTATAGGAGTAAGCAGAAATTCAAGAAAGGCGTTGACCTTTTTCAAGTTTGCCGCAAGTAGACATCACACACAGAGCATGCATAAACTAGGAATCTTTTATTTTAAAGGCCAAATGGGGGTTCCTAAAACAGTAGTGACACAACAGAACGGTATTAAGTGGCTTTCTAGAGCGGTTGCTAATGGAGATGAAAACTCTGCAGAAGCTGCCTATGAACTAGCAAAAATATACGAAAAGGGGTTTTTGGATATAGTTATACCCGATATAAACTATGCTGTATCTTTATATGTTCATGCATCTTCATTGGGTCATAATAAAAGCAACACCAAGCTTGGGCAGATATACGAAAAAAATGACAACACAACTATAAAGCAAAACAAAATGTTAAGTATCCACTACTATACAATTGCCAGCAATGGTGATAATCCTGATTCAAATGCACAATTGAAGTTGAGCTTCTTCAATTTGTTGGGTGTAGACAACATTATGAAGCCAGATTTAAATCAGGCCTTTTTTTGGGCTGAGAAAGCAGCTAACTCAGAGAACTCTGATGCAGAATACACTTTAGGATACTACTATGAAAAAGGTATAGGCTGTGACAAAAACGAAGAAAAGGCAGATGATTGGTTTAAAAAATCCTTTCAACATGGAAATATTAAGGCTTTGAAAAAACTTAAAAAAGACCACATCAGTTTTGGTATGAATGATTCTACTACGAGTTTTGTTTCTGATGTTGCTTCTGAAACAAAATTCAGTCTTGATATAAAATTGAAGAAGAACAGACTTATTGGCTTCATGAAAAGAAAAAAGCAAGAATTTGAAGATAGATTTGAGCCCATAGAAAGCGATGAAGATAAGCTTAGATCCTCTTGTACCGGCATGTTGTCCAATACAACTGATGCTCAAAGTGATTTCTTTTCAACTGCGTTGCCATATATTGATACTGTAGGTATACCGCAAATGATAAAGACCATTGAACATCATAATGAAAAGACCTTTCTACACTCTAAAAGGTTAAAAAGGATATTCAGACCACTATGATGTATAAACCTTAGAATACCGCAAAAATTGGAAGTTTAAGGCATTTTAAGTTAATTGGACTAAGTCACTTTGCGTAAGCTTTCAGATAATATTTTAACTTTTCTTTATTTACTTTTTAAATTTCTATATATATTTATTTAAATAGTAAAGATCTTCAATTTAAAGATAGTGTCATTGATGGTTTGATCTTCATCAGCAATGGCATTTTCTCTAGATTCATCTAATTTTTCCAATTCTGATCTAACAGTCTTGGTGATCATGGAGTAGTGTTCTGAAACAACATTATCAAAGTTCATATTGTCTTCTAAAACAGAGTATTGAACGACAACGTCATCGGTGGCTTCCAAACCAACCTTCTTTCTTAGCTTTTGGATTCTGTTTATGATTTCTCTGGCCAAACCTTCAGTCTTCAACTCCTCGTAGACGTTGACATCCATGATGACTAAGACATCTTGGAAGGTTCTTGAGTCTTGACCGTCGTTCAATTCAGAAGCTGGCAAACCTCTGGTGACAGTTAGATCACCAGCAACCAACTTGATACCAGAAACTTCAACTTCACCAGTGGCCTTGTAACTCTTGACTTCATCAGAAGTTAGCTTAGGTAAACCTTCCTTGACCTTCTTCATATCCTTCTTCAACTTCTTACCCAAAGTTGGCCAGTCAGCAAATGCCTTGTATTCAACCTTGTATTTGTCTTCATCACTAGTGATGATGATGTCTCTGACATTCAATTCTTCTTGAATGTAGGTTTTTAAGCTATCAACATCCTTTAAGTAAGAAGGATCATCATGTAGAATAACCAAACTCTTTAATGGTGTTTTCAAAGAGATGGATTTCTTTTCTCTGATGTTTCTACCTAATTCAATAACAGTTTGCATTCTGGAAACAGCAAGTTCTATGCTTTCATCAAATAGTTCCTTTCTAACTTGTGGGTATGATAAGAAATGGACAGATCTGAAGTCTTCACCAAAGGAGGCCAAAACATCATCACTTATGAATTCCTTCATTCTTAAGTAGATGTTATCAGACAAGAATGGAGTGAATGGAGCCATGGCTCTGACAAAACTGAACAAAGCTTCGAATAATGTGTTCAAGGCCTTCTTACAATCTTCAACACCGTTTTCACCCTTTAATCTTCTTCTGTTGAATCTGATGTACCAGTTGGTCAATTGGTCGATGAATTCCAATAGTTTTGGAACAACATTGTACAATTTATAAGCAGCCATTTCAGTGTGAATGTTGGCAACCAATGATTGCATGGAGGCCATCAACCATCTGTCCATGACATTATCAGAAATCAAAGTTGGATCAAACTTGAAATCAATGTCTTGGGATTTCTTCAACAAAGAAATTTGTCCTTCCAAGAACTTGAAAGAGTTCCACCATGGTAACAAGACCTTTGAAATAACTTCCTTAACACCTTCTTCTTTGAACTTCAAAGATTCAGCCTTTAAGACAGGAGAGTTGATCAAGTATAATCTTAAAGCATCAGCACCATAGGCATCCAAGACAATGTTAGGATCTGGGTAGTTCTTCAAAGATTTGGACATCTTTCTACCATCAGCAGCCAAAACAATACCTGAAACGATGACGTTTTTGAATGGAACCTCACCAAACAAGTGAGTACCCAAGACAGACAGGGTGTAGAACCAACCTCTGGTTTGATCTAAACCTTCTGAAATAAAGTTGGCAGGAACTTTTTGGTCAAACTTTTCAGTGTTTTCAAATGGGTAATGTTGAGAGGCATAAGGCATGGAACCAGATTCGAACCAACAATCAAAGACTTCTTCAACTCTTCTCAAAACACCCTTACCTTGCTTGGATGGGATTGTGATATGGTCGATCTTGTCTCTGTGTAAATCAGTGATGTCTTCGGTGGTACCGGATAATTCCTTTAATTCTTCAACAGAACCAACACAAACAATTTCTTCATAGTCATCAGAAACCCATAATGGAATTGGAGTACCCCAGTATCTGTTTCTGGAGACATTCCAATCTCTAGCATTGGAGATCCAGTTGGCAAATCTTTTTTCTTTGATGTTGTTTGGAACCCAGTTGGACTTTTCAACAGAGCTCAACATCTTGTCAACAACAGGTCTAACTCTGATAAACCAGGCAGGAACAGTTCTGTAGATCAATGGTGTGTCAGATCTCCAACAGAATGGATAACTATGCTTGATTTGAGAAGCAACCAATAAGTTACCAGCTTCTGTCAAGTGCTTGATGATGTTCTTATCAGCATCCTTGACGTATTGACCTTGGAATTGAGAAACTTCTTCAGTGAACTTACCAGAGTCATCAACAGGATTTGGAACCATGTCATCTTCAGAGATAATACCATTATTCAAACAAACAGTGTAATCTTCCTCACCAAAGGCTGGAGCATTGTGAACAATACCAGTACCGGAGTCAGAAGATACGTATCCATCTCCAATGATTCTGAATGCCTTTTCACCGTATTGGGCAGTGAAGTAAGGGAACAAAGGCTTATACTTTAAGCCAACTAATTCGGAACCTTTGAACTTAGCAACGGTTTTTAACTTTTCAGCAGCTGGCTTCTTGTACAAAGTCTTCAATAAGGATTCCAATAAGATGAAGTTCTTACCCTTCTTTTCATCAAAGATCTTGACATATTCAAAGTCAGGGTTGACACATAAGGCTAAGTTTGATGGCAAGGTCCAAGGAGTAGTAGTCCAAGCGACAAAGTAAGTATTTTCTTGATCTAAAGATTCAAATCCAATGGTAACAGCTGGATCGTAAACGTCCTTATAGTTTTGTTGAGCTTCAAAGTTACTTAATGGAGTGGTACAACCAGTTGAGTAAGGCATGACCTTGTAACCTCTGTAAACTTGGTTCTTAGTGTGTAGTTCCTTGAAGGCCCACCAACAAGATTCCATAAAAGTTGGGTACATGGTCTTGTAATCGTTATCGAAATCAATCCATCTACCAACTCTACCAATAGTCTTTCTCCATTCATCAGCATATGTCATAACAATCTTTCTACACTCGTCGTTGTAGTTGTCCAAACCATATTCAAAGACATCCTCCTTACAAGTGATGTTCAATTTCTTATCAATGATGTGTTCAATTGGCAAACCATGGGTATCCCAACCAAATCTTCTTTCCACATGATAACCGTTCATGGTGGCGTATCTAGGGACAATATCCTTGGTGGTTGAGGCTAAAATGTGACCATAATGAGGAGTACCAGTGGCAAATGGAGGACCATCAAAGAAAGAAAATTCAGGTTTACCTTCGGTTAATTTCAAAGAGGTTTGGAAAGCATCAATGTCTTTCCAATGTTGTAGAATTCTTTCTTCTTCTCTAGGAAAAGAGAATCTTTCTTCAGACATTATTTATATTATTGATACAGATAAGTCTTTTTCTTTATGTTGGTATCTGTATGTTGACTTCCTTATGAAATACAGATGAAGAGAAAGAAAAAATATTAAAAATTTCATACAGGTAGAGTCATAAAAAAGCTAATAAAAAAAATTTTTTTTTTCATCTCTTTGGACGCATTCGACAAGATAATTTTTCTTCTGAGTAGACATCCGTTTTAGGCAAAAAATTAAGAAGCATATCTATTCGGGCAAACTTCAGAATATTATATACATCAAACTCATCGTTAATATTTTTTATAGGTGATTTGATAAGCTACAGCAGGAGCATATTCATCTTCAGAAGATCCGTATATCTCAACATATTGGTCTTCATTGTTGTCGCAAGCTGCAAGATCCACTTCAGATTCATCTGATAAAATGTCTTCTTCTGCGATTTCTTGATTATCAAAATTATACAACAAGCTCTTCACATCACTAAGATATCCGGTATCTTTTTCCGTTATGATGTCCTTGATCTGTCTTTTTATTTTTTCACACATATAGTTGAAATACTTGATGTGTTTATCATCCTCTGTGACTTTCATGTTAATAAGATCTGCATCGAGTTTGTCTATTACATCATTCCAAATTTTAGTTTTTACAAAATACAGTTTCATTTCCCAATTCATAAACTCCCAGATAGTCATTAATAGAAGATAAAAATTATTCAGACATAAATGCTCTTCGTTTGATGGATACATAAATTTCAAAGCATTCAAAAGCACCACCTCATCTTTACACTTGATAAACAATTGAATGATGTTGTGTACATTTTCACATACGTATGCATTTAAGGTATTCGTAAATATCAAAAACTGCATCTTCAGCTGCATTAGCAAGTTACAACTGTTTTCAGTCTTATTGGATAATTGCTTCAAATACCAACTTGTATTATTAAAGTCTTCCATTTCATAACCTTCTCTTATACTTTCCTTGGATTTAAAGTTTACATTTGTGAACTTAAAATATGTATTTTGAAGACCTTGAATTTCACATGTTTGTGAATCAACAGATATTATTGAAAAATCATCAGAGTTTTTGTTAACTACAAGCTTGCTTAAAGTACTGATGTCTATGCCTGATTTTATAAACTTATATGCCATATAGTCGTCTTTGTAGTTGAAATTATCGAATTGATGACTAGACAAATCAATGAAGTTGTTGGCGTTTGTATCATAATATGTCTTGATTATGTGCTTATCTTTATCCTCTATCCTACTTAATTGTAACATCTGATTATTCTGATCAAATGATAGTCTGAGTATATTAATTGCTGAAAAAATAAAGCACTTGTATCCAAATTGATCCGAAGAGAGTTCATAACTTATAGTGTTGATATTTTCTATAGGAAAGTTTACAATCCCTGAAGGATGTTTATTTGCATTATCTAAACTAAGCCGCAGATTAATGTGATTATTAATTGATAAGTTCAAGTATTCACTTTTTGTTACCTTCAAGATATCTTCAAGGGAGTCTATAAGAAGTATTGATTTCATGTTTTGGTATGAAAAAAATGCATTGTGGTTTTTTATAAGTTTTTTAATATTTTCAAAAAATGAAGATTGATAAAACGCGCTTATCATCTAAACAAATTGGTTGCTTTTTTTTTTGTTGACTTTTTCTGGTAAGTCCTACACCAAAGAGTACAATTAGGTGCTTTGCCGCAATTTCCCTAAAGGGAAATATCTTTCCTATTAGGGAATTCTTTTTTTTTTTTTGTTTCATTCACAATTTTTTTTTGTCCGTATAAATACTGGCCCATCTGAAAATTTAAATTCCAAATACTTTTATTAAGTTTTTTCAAAATAATTCAAGGTTAGTATGAAAAATACTAATGAAAATTTTAAAAACCAAACACACTTCATTTATTGTTTAACATTAATAAAGAAAATTAAAGTTTATTATAAACACTTTTATTAACTCCTTACATTTTGAATTTTCAAACAAAACCTCATACTAATATTATTTTCGATGAATAAGAATAAAATATGAATTTTTTTTTTTTTTCTATACAATATATTTATGATGATTAAAATTTCAGACCTGTTCTGACGAGTGCATGACAGACAGAAAAATATTGTTCAATTAGAATTTCTGATATGTATACTAAAAAAATATTATATTTTTATTATTCAAAAAAAAAAAAATCATTACAGGAAGGTTTGTTGTTAATGATAATTCTTAACAAGGTATAATAAGGTTTTTAATAATTTTTTAATTTTTATTTATTTTTTATAGTCTATAAAATAAGCATATGCTATAAGGAATTTCAATATGATACATTTCAATCGTCATTTTTTCTTTTTCTTTTTGTTGTTGTAAATCATATTGTGGAATTTTTCCAGATGTGATTTCATCGCCATATATCTATAATAATGGGAGTATTGTGTATTTGGGGAATCTCTTTGATATGCCCAATCCGGAATAGTGTATCCTAAATCTGTCAAGGTAGGTACGCTTTTTGAATCCGAGTAAGCGTTGGTAACAACAAAGTCATCTTCATTGTTTAGTTTATTATTTTCAATGACGTATGTCAAATTGTTAACTTCTTCAGCGAATAATGAGTATGCACTTGTTTTGTAAAAGTCAGAAGGCAGGATTTCTTTTAATGACGAGAGATGATTAAGGCCGGAACCGGAGCCTTCATTGACCTTGTGCTCTTCATCTTGATTTTCTTCCAACTGACCATCTAGATTATTCAAAACAATCATGTTGTCTTCGTTAAACTTAAATGTGGATACACACTGCTCATTCAACTGTTTCATTGTATTTCGGTACTCATCATACTCATTGAAATCCTCCTTGGTGTAAAAGTTTTCAAATGACTTCTTTAAAAGAATGGGTTTCTTGCATATAGAGTAATCTGTCTTCAAGTAAGTAGACACTGCATTCCAAAAATCTATATCATCGTAGCTGTCATTGTTGACGTCAGTAAGAAGCTGCTTATGCTTTAGAACTGCTTTGATTGTTGATATAAACTTTTCTTGTTTGGCATTTTCATTTGTTTTAAGTGCCCATACGCTTGTGTATTTCATCATGCTACTGGGGAGTTTCTTCGAATTGCATTTTGTCTTGTTGCTTTGATTTGGACAAGCCATAATGGGTTTTAGGTTGAACTCTATTTTTCTTACAAAAAATAAAACTGAACAAAAGATCTATAAGGTTTTAGTGGATTAATGAAAATGCAAGTTTATTTTAGGTTTTAATGTAGAGGTAATAAGCATAAGTTAAAGAACAACTCTTAAATTTGTTGCAGCATTACAAAACAAAGAAAAAGAAAAAAAAATTCGAAAGCTGCATATTGGTGTGCTGATGTATTTTATTGTAATTAGACATAATATAATGATCAGCAAAACTATAATAAATTTAACCTTAAACTGATTTAAAGTGATTAGATCATGTCTTTATATATAGTTCGAGTCCTATCTTCAAAAATATTTATAAGAACAAAGCATTGTCTTGTTTTTATTTGTTGACAGAAAGAAAAAGGTGATAAGTAGAACCATTTTTGACTAGTGACAGCATTTAAGTTTTTTTTTCAGTTCAGATCAGAAAAAAGAGAAAAAAATTTTTTTTTGTTTTTAAAACATTATTTTCTTCTTCCCAAATGTATACTTTTATTGTTTTATTGTTGGCGAACAATAGAATTAGTAAAGCACGTTTTCAAGTGGCGCTGCAAATCTATTGTTGATTTCTGTAATGCAGCCATCCTCGCAAAAAAAAAGGTGAGAAAAGAACAATGAAGCACATGCAAACAAAAGAAAAGTTACTCAAGAGAATTTGTTTACTTGAGTTATTATATGAACAATCAAGTACAAGATAAATACGTCTTAACTGAAAAATACAATTTTTTTACAATAACGCCGTTTTCTAAAATCAAAAATGGCGACTAAGAAAAAGTTGGTCGTATCTTTTTTATTTTATGGTCTCCGATTTATTTTGGAACAATTTTAGAAAAAATAAATAAAGCCAAAAGAAGAAGTTAAAAGTTAAGATATGATAAACTATTGTACATAGCTCAACGAAAGGCAATCCTTATCTTTCAAGGTTGGTACAGTAATCGGATGCTCTTCTTAAGATAAGGATATGAAACAAATAAGTGAACTTTCACCAGGTTTTAGCTTTAAGATATACATAATCCATGTAGTATCAAGCACTAACTGAACTTTATTCTGTAATCTTTTTTTTTTTCCAGAACATATTGCGTGCATTACTAATATGATACATATGTCAACAATCTAGTCTTCCATCCAAGACAAAAAAAAAGCACTTCCTAAAATGGCTATATATTCTGATTCTTTAGAATGTGCCATGATTACATCAATCTCGTGGAAGGAGCATTATAATAGATCTACACTCACACGATTGTGATGAAACAACATTACGATTTATATTAGTAATTCATTCAATTAGTTGTGTAACATTCAAACATCATTCGTAATCTAAGAACTATACATTCTTCAAGATTTTATCTCAGTTTCAAAAAGATATGAATATAAATTCTCAATCAATCCTCTTGGATATACGAAGTGAAAAAGTTTTGCCGACATCATGAGGTCAATTCATCTCTTCTTGAAAATAATTAAACTACAAACCAATCAGTTATTTATTTATTTTTTATTATGTTCAGTTTATAAAATAGAAAAAGGGGATACAAATATATACTTAAGTTAAAAAGAAAAAAGGAAAATCCAATATAACTTTGTTTTCTTTATACTTCTTTTTATTTATAACTATCTTACTTATTTCTTGGCAGTTAATCTCTTTAAGTAGAAAGCTAATTCTTCACCTTCTAAGATGTAACCATCACATCTACCGGATTGACCTGGTCTGGAAGAAATACAGGCGTATAACTTACCAGAGTTGAATTGGTGTTCAACAGCAGATTCGATCTTGGCATCAGCAGCTCTGGCAGCAACCTTCTTTTCAGCAGATCTGGACTTGGTGGCAGTTTCTTCAGTCTTCTTTTTGTTCTTACCTAAAGCTTGACCGTAGTGAGCTTCGTACCATTGCTTGAATGGAGTGGCATCAACTTGGACAATAGCAGCCTTGGTCAAAGTGTTGGTTCTGACCAATTCGTTGTTGGATGGATGGTAAACAACAGTAGCAATTCTGGTCTTCTTGGCAATACCTTCAGAAGCCCAAGAGAAGTTACCAGTTTCAATTCTTAAAGCTCTGAACTTTTGGTTACCACCTCTAGTTCTAACAGAGTGGATTCTCTTAGCACCAATCTTGGTGTTGGCAGCTTGTCTACCTAATTCAAATTTTCTTTTCTTTCTGAATTGGGCTCTTTTAGCACCAGTGTTAGATCTTTTGTGTCTAGAATCACGAGAAATACCCATTTTGATATATTATTTGAACTATTTGGAAATGTTACAGTTGCATATTTTTTATTTGGAAAACAAATAATAATGAATAATTGTTAGTAAAAAAATCGAATATTCTTATTTAACTTTTCTTTTTTCAATTGGTGAGATATGTCAGTATCTTTATATTATTGTATGAATATCAAAGAAAGAAAAGCACCGTTTATTATCTGTAAAACAACATTAATATAATTCTATTATTTTGAATTATCTATTAACGTCATTACAAACATTATAAATCTGTCTCTTTGTATTTTGAAAAACTTAAAGTGTTCGTAAGTTTAACATTTAGCTTTGTTACTCCTATTCGTCCCAATGAATGATAATTTTGACTATATTACTGTTACCATTCAAAATCGCTTTGAAATCAGTTCCTATATTTCAATGTCGTTTATTTGTAGTCTGCAGACTTATGCAGCATAACTGTACTTAGCTAGACTCATAAACTCATCTGACTAGCAAATGTACACAAATCCCTGAAATACTTTTACCCTTGTGTACTGAATTTCTATTTTCAAACTCTGATACCTTAATCTTCACTGAAATAATCCACGGAACAAAAACTCTCTATGTTGTTGGTTTTTAAGTTTCTTTTTCAAATACATCTTTGCTGTTTATTATCAAGCTTCATTTAAAAATTATGTCCAAAACTTATTTGTCCACTTTTGAGTTTTAATCTAAATGCAGATTGAGCTATGACTGTTGTTTTACCTTTAATGCTGATTTTGGTTTCTTGTTTATTGTCGTTTTATTTTATTACTGTCTATTTGGAAGCATTACACACTTGTGTTAAATCATTAATATTCATACATCAATCGAACTGACATTATCAATCTATATTTGGCCTTAATGTATACATACATTTAAGTGATTTGGTCTCTTGGTTCCTTCAAAGTTAATGATATAATTAATCTTTCTTTAAGATATTGCTATTAAATTATATTACCTCTAAAAAAATAAACGTACACCAAGAGCAAGAAAATAATTTGATAGAATTTTGACTAGTATCAAGAAACTTTGAAAGAGAAATTCTTAAAAAATTTAAAAGAAAGTTACAACGAGAAGAAAGTATCAAAACCTGTTGAGGAGAATTATTTTTTACAACAATTTAGAACCACTTGAGAAAAAATTAGAAATTGTCGATATGTGCTTTATTAGGACATAAATTATACCACATAACACTTTCCTATTTGGGTAGATATACAGCTGCGTTGAAAAAAAAAATAATTAGTGAATATTTCATAAATATGTATAATTACTTCTTTGGTCGATATATTTTTCCTAGAAACATGCTTTAAAAGGAAAAAAAAATTAATACCCCCACTTACCTGTAACAAAAAATTACAAAATTACTGCTAAAATATTACCTATTTAGGAGATTATAAATTTATATTTTTTTCAAATATAGATGAAAAAATTGTCATTGAAAAAAAAAAAACTGTAACAAAATAATATACTGGTAGCCATCTACTTTTCTTTTTTTTAAAATTACATTGTCCCTTTTAGTAGCAAGAAAAAAAAGTGTGAACAAAATATATAACATTGTACATCAACTTCGTTACAACATAACCAAAGAAATTAATCAATACTTAATTCAATCTTTCATTTATAATATATTAAAATCACCAGAAACTTTCTAGCAAAAATGTCAAGCTTTTACGACGAAATTGAAATCGATGACATGAACTTCGATGAAGCCACCAAAACATTCACCTATCCATGTCCGTGTGGAGACAAATTTGAGATATACATCGATGATCTATACTATGCTCTGTCTGATCTCGAGGAAGCTGGCGGTGAACTTCCAGCCGATGAGCTATCCAACATTGCCATCTGCCCAAGTTGTTCCCTACAGATCCTGTGCATAGGTGACTTGCAAGATGTTATAGATGTTTATGAAAAAATCGGTATGGAAATTCCAAAATAAGTCAATGACTGAGTGTTTATGATCTTTGAGTTGAGAAGATACTACTACTGTAAAGTTTTACACATATAGAACTGGATGTAATTACAAAACATGCAAAGGAAATGCATGCTCTTATCAAGGTATTTCCAAATACATACTGTTATCTGTCTATATATACAATCTTGTAATCGGAATATTTCAAGAAGTATTTATTGTATCAATTGTTATTTTGGTAGAATGTGATAAAGGTAAAGAACCTGAATTCATTATAATCTTTTAAAAATCATAAGTTTCTTATCGATCGTTTATCTTTTTTTTCAAAAAATGAACACCGCGTGCGTTTTTCAACATTTTTTTTATCTCACAAATTTTAAAACAATTTTTTTTTATGACATATTTATATTCTTTAAAATATAATATACATTGGAAACCATAGCATAGCAAACCAGCACAATGTCAAAGGCTATAGCATTAAAAAGACTAACTAAAGAATATCAAAGTGTTAAGAAAAACCCAGATGATCTAATTGAAATCAGACTAGATGAAGACAACATGCTAAATGTCTATTACATTTTAACAGGATCACCAAACACACCATTTGAGGGAGGGAGATACTTTGGAATTATAAAGGCTCCTGACAACTATCCCTTCTCCCCACCATCCATAATGATGTACACTCCAAATGGAAGATTCATGGAAAGCACAAAGATCTGCTTATCAATGTCAGACTTTCACCCCGAATCATGGAATGCTGGATGGTCGGTGACAAGAACAATCCCAATGGCATTGCTTTCCTTCATGAACTCAGACGAGTTTTCCTCTGGATGTGTGTCAACAACTGATGATGCAAAAAGAAGATATGCTGAAAGATCACTAGAGTGGAACTGCAAGCATACTATGTTCAAAAAGATCTTCCCAGATAGAATAAAAGAGTATGAACAACTACAGAAACAAACTAATGTTACCAAAAAAATAGAAAATGATGTTGTTGGTGAATCTGATAACATCGAGAACCTTCAGACATCCCCACTAGATCCGGAAGATAGTATAAGAGCAAGGAAACTTCATTCGAATGATGAAAACGATGAGAAAAAGTCCAACAAATTGGTTAATTTAACTCTTATAACGGCAATAGTCATATTCATAGGATATCTTCTTAAGTAAACAGTATATATATTTTTAAAATAGTTCAACTTTCATGATAATTTTACCCTTAGCCTTTTGACTCTTCAATAGTCTAAATGCTTCTTCATATTGCTTCCAGTCAAAAACTTCACCAATGTAGCAACAGAGAGACCTTGATTCGTTATCGTAATCCTGATTTTGAATCAAATCATTAGCCTCCAATAATAGCTCCTTGTTGAAGGTAAAATCAAATTGGAATCTGTAGTAGTAAAACTTCCAGAAGTTGGATGCCAATGAGAGCAACCCATTGGATGAGGACCCAACATAAGTTTCAGGATATACATCTACAGAGTAGTTGGATTCAGTGTTGCCAACAGTGCTTATGTAGTATCCGTTTCTTTTCATCAAATCATTGGAGATGGACAGATATTGCTCACCACCAACAAAGTCAAAGCAGTATCTAAACTTTCCAAAAGTTTTGATCAAGTCCATTAATTCATCAGTTGATGAAGTTTCGTAATAGTTGATAAAGTTCCAATTATTTTCTTCCCACTCCTTAAAGAAAATTTGCTTGAGCATTTCAGCTCCATCTAAGGAACAGATGATGGTGACATTTTTCACATTGACCAATTTGTTTAAGTATTTCAAAAGCATGATACTGGTTCCTGTTGAGCCTCCAATGATTAAGATATTTGAGTTGTTGGCTCTAAATGTATCCAATTCCTTGTATAAAATGTTTCTAAACATTTGCAGAACGGTAAGTAAATTGAACATGGTACCACTGGCCAACTCTTCAGACATTTCCAAAGGCTTTGGTAGGATCAAATGACTCTTAAGATTGACTTTTATACAGGACTCTAAGGTTCCGTTGTGAACATTGTAGTAAACACCCATGACTTTTCTTCCTACTTCATACTGCAAATCCTTGTCCATGCTGTCTGCCAATTCAATAATAGTTCCTGAAAACTCTGTTCCGAGGCAGGTTTCAGAGTTCAAGTCCAGGACATTGGTCTCTTTGCTATAATCAAATCCGTTTTTGATTTTCCAATCCAACCCATTGAGTCCCACATGGTCGACTTGTATGATGGCTTCGTTTTTGGATAGTTTCTTTTTGATCTTGTGATCATAATTAAATTCAAATTTCTTGATTGGGATGGAGTATTGTAATCGTTTGGTTGGGACATACTTAACCATTCTTAATGGTCTAGGCTGTCTTTTCAGACGAGTTTCGGCCTGTGGAAGTGGCTTTGGATCAGTGGATATGTATCCTCTAGCAGGTTTCAAGTGAGACATTATGTAGATGGGATATTGACCTAGTTTTCTTTGATAACTAGTTATATTATTATGTTGATAGTTTCAGATAGTATAGATTTATATACAGTTTTAAATTTTTTTATTAGGTTTTTTCAATTAAAAAAAAAAAAGGACGGATAGAAGTTTACGAATGATTAGAAGGAATGAGAAAAAAAAAAAAAGAGACTTTCACGATATATATTATCTCCGACACCCTGAATAACTTAACAAGTCTCAAAAAAGAGTGTAATACAAGAGATAATTGAAGTATCTTTGTAAAAGTTATAGTATATATAAAGCAATGGTGTATGTGCTGTGCAAAATTAAATTTTTCATAAGCGAGTAGATAGTCAAGAAGACTGTATACTCCTTATAGCTGTAATTGTTAGGAGATCATTTCTCATGGTAGCGTTCACTCAATTAAAAAAAAACATCTACTAAATCCTAGAGACTGCACTTTTCTTTTTTTTTTTTTTTTTGCAAATAATTTCATATAATCCAGAATGAAGCAACCTAGAAAACCCCATTCTTAATAGAACCAACAACATAACTGGACACAAAATGTCATCCAACAGCATTAAAGTACTTGCAGGAAACTCTCATCCCGAACTTACAAACAAAATCATCGAAAAGCTGGGACTGGACAAAACAAATGTCTTTGTGCAGAACTACACCAACAGAGAAACCTGTGTTGCCATAGCAGACAACATCAGAGATGAGGATGTGTACATTATCCAAACAGGTATTGATCATGAAGAACTTAACATCAACGATTATCTTATGGAGCTAATGATCATGGTTCACTGTTGTAAAACAGCCTCTGTAAGAAAGGTCACCTGTGTCATTCCAAACTTCTTTTACGCTAGACAAGATAGAAAGGACAAGTCCAGATCTCCAATCACAGCTAAACTGGTTGCTAATTTATTGACCACTGCTGGATGTGATCACGTTATAACCATGGATTTACATGCCTCTCAAATACAGGGCTTTTTCTCCATCCCTGTCGATAATTTATATGCCGAACCTTCAACCTTGAAGTACATAAAGGACAACTACGATGTCAACCAAAAGGACCTTATTCTCGTGTCCCCAGATGCTGGTGGGGCCAAGAGAGTTGCCTCTCTAGCTGACAAGTTGGATCTGCAATTTGCCTTACTCCATAAAGAAAGAGCTGTTGCCAATGAAGTTTCAAGAATGGTCTTAGTTGGTGATGTTCAAGGGAAAAACTGTATTTTAATTGATGATATGGCCGACACTTGTGGTACTCTTTGTAAGGCTGCGGAGATTCTAAAGGAAAATGGCGCCAAGCAAACAATCGCCATGGTCACCCATGCCATTCTGTCCAATAATGCCTTGGAAAGAGTCAAGAACAGTGAATTGAAAAAACTGGTTTTCACCAACACCAACCCTATCTCCGAGCAAGACAAGCAAAACTACAAAGATTGTATAGATGTTATCGACATATCAGGCACCTTAGCTGAAGCCATTAGAAGATTGCACAACGGTGAGAGTATTAGTTATTTGTTTACTCATGTTCCATTGTAGGTTCAAGAGCAGTAGGTAATCGATTGTTATTATATAAGATCCTTTTAACAAAGTATCAAACTGTCATTGAGTTTATGTTTATTTTAAGATTTATTTTTTCCTTCCCCTCAAGAACTGATTGATATTTTTCGCTCACCAAAAAAAAATATAATAAAAAATAACGTAACACACATGTCTTAGTTATACAAAACTAGATAAGACCATATAGAACATACTCCATTGACATCATTATACTAACCATTATGGAACAAACAAGTCTAAGAGACTCATACAACAAGTGGCAGCAACAGAAGAACAGCCAGCCTTCCCAACCAGCTGAACAAGCCCCTAGCTCCTCATACCTTTCAGGCATGTGGTCAGGCTTACCCATTTATAACCAAGATACTACACAAAGAACGGAACCTGAGTGGTACACAAGTCTTTCTATGTTTGAAAGGTACTCATTATTCTTTGTCATGTTTTTAAGCTCGTTCCTCTGTTTCTTCTTGTGTTTCATGCTACTACCGGTGTTGAGTTTGAAGCCTAGGAAATTTGGTTTGCTCTGGGCCATGGGGTCTTTCCTTTTCATCACCTCATTTGGGATCATGAGAGGCCCATATGCGTACATAAAGCACTTGTTTTCAAAGGAGAGAAAGTGGTTCAGCTTCGCATTCTTTTCAAGCTTTGTTGCTGTAATCTACTTCTCAACTATTCTAAAGAGCTCCATACTATCCATCGCAGGTATTCTAATAGAATCCATTGCTCTTATTTACTATATAGTCAGTTACTTCCCGTTTGGAACAGGTGCGTTGAGTTGGTTAAGTTCAGTCGGTATCAGTACCGCAAGAGGTGCTCTAAGAATTTAATTATATATTACATTTTTTTGTTATAAAGTTTTATTATTTAATAAGTAAATACCATATGTGTTCATAAAGAAATACAGGGTACTAAATTTTATTATTACTCCATAAAGCCTACTGTATCCTCATATGAAGGTAAAAAGCTGTTGTTCAAATCATCCTTTCCTAAAATACTTTCATCATCACTACTATCAGAGTCATCCTCATGGAACACTGAGTCGAATGCATTCATGTACTCACCAGGCTTTCCGTTGAAGGACAAGCTGCCAATACCCATTTCAAACAACCTGTGCTTCTGTGGAATGTTACTGAAGCTCAAATCAGAAGTGCTGTGTGCGTGTCCGGGTTCCCTATGATATCTTTGATCAATGTTGTTCATGCTTCTCACACTTTGTGCAGTGGTCATGCCATAACTTGTGGGTGGCGAGTTAGGAACACTTAATACATACTCAAAGCCGGGTGGTGGTCTGACCTTGTCGTCCAAGTTACTTTTGGCCAACTCATCCACCATCGCACTTGTATAACTTGGCAACAACATGGAATCTGCCTTGCAAACATCCGACAACAAGACAATTGGCGTGTCAATAACAACTTCAAAATGCTTATACTCTTCCTTAGAGCCATCCGAGCTGCTAACCTTTTGCGATATTCTTATCACTATCTCCAATTTATGCTTGACTTGTATCCGCGGAAAGCTTGTTGTTGATGGATATAACCCTCTTGATGATCTTTTGTAAATGTTTAAAAACTGCACAGGAACACCTGAACTTGAATTGATGAAGTCTGCGTGTACCTCTCTGAATGTATTACTTTCTTCAATGTATCCCTCAATGTTCTGAGCCACCTCACCATCGTGTGGTCGGCTACCTAATTCCTCTTTTATGATTTCATACTTGTCAACTCCGTATGGCGGTGGTAGCTGCACCAATTGTTGTCTCGTCAAGTTGTTTGTGGCAAAGGGCACAAACTTTGGAAACTTGATCTTACTGTTCAACACTATGGAATCGATCTGGTTGCTTCTGAATTGACAAATGTTGTCATTTGCACAGTTTGTTATAACAACTTCCTTCATGGACGAGTGTCCTGTCTGCCTGTTTGGCTTGACTTCCAATACAGATAAACACCTGTACTTTTTGTTGTTCTTTATAAAGTCTGCATAATACGGATTTGTCTTATCTGCCATCAATGGTTCCATTTGATTGAACTTTGCTGTCAAGTCCTTGTTCTTCACGAATATCTTCTCCACTATACCAACACGGATTCTCTTTATTTTCAAGGTCTTATCCAGTGGTGTGAACTTCATCTTTATGGGCAACTCAGAGTCCAATGGAACAAACTTTTCAGGGAGTGATATCTCATATGCTAGGGAGTTGTTCCATACTCTATTGATGTATATTGGCTTGTTGGCTGTGGATAGTTCCCTGGGTGGGGCTGTCTTGACAACATTTAGTAAACACTCTCCGTATATTATCCCATGGGTATCAAAGGTTTCATTTCCTGTGTGATATATTGGCCTTGGTTGAGCATGTGTGTTTCCATATGATAATCTACTCATGAAGCTACCTGATCTATTACTCGATGAGGAAGTACCCAACACTGAGGGCATCGACTCTGAATCTGAGTTGGAAGTTAATGATAAAACATCATCGTTTGTCTTCACTGGCTGTGATTGTAGATGCTTCTTGTACAAAGTCTTACTGATCATCACAGAAGCTTGTAGCAAATACTTCAAACGTGCGGATGGTACAGACACTGATTCATACACATTGTTTGAAAAGGACAATGGCATAAAGAAGATGTAGTACCCAGGGTCATAAAACTTTGCATATTGTGTCTCACCCTTCTTTTTACCTATTGCTGCATTCTTTACAATTTCATTGACAAACAAGTTTTTTCTTGATGTAGCCAAGGGAAGATAATCACCGTGCAAAATCTTGGAATCATCATAGTTTGTGTATGTAAAGCTGTTGTGGGCTCCATATGATTCATTGTTGAAGTCAAATGTTTGGTTCTCCCTTATCAACATGCTGTTAAAATCTATAAATGTGTTACATTGATCCAAGTCCAACTGCCAGTCCTTATTGGACACTTTGTAAAATTCTTTGCTTTCATTGGCATACCAGTACATAAGAACATCGCCCATGATTTTTAGGTTTATCTGCTTGATGGGTATTCTGTCATTGAGCTTAACGATAATGGCAAACTTATGGGTTGTTGTATCACAGCCATCAGAAGCACTTTTATGATTCGAATCATCATCATTATCAAATTCATTATTATTAGTTTCATGTTCAGGCTCATCTAGATTATTGATGAATATGTTCTCATTTTCTTGAGCTAAAAGAATCTCACAAGGAAGATTGCTATCTTTTGAAAGATTGCTCACTCCGGTTTTACTTTGTGAATCTATGTTTTTGGGCAATATGATACCTTTCTCTAGTAGATAATCATTGAGTAAGCCTTTAAGCTTCAAATCCTTTTTGTTATCAGCTGGATGAGGGTTTCTTGATCTGTTGTTGTGGACATTTCTGATAGGCATGGCTAGGTTTTTGGATGTCGATGAGTGTGAAGCATTGCTTAAAGAGTTTGGAGTGCTAAAAAATCCACCTAATACCATTTTGTTGGTGTTTTGTTGAAGAAAAGTGATGTTTCTTAGCATAAAATAGCATTATATAGATGTGATAACACATTGTGGAATATTAAAGTTATACGTTCCACGTGGATTATTGGTTTATGTGCGTTGATTTTCCTTCGTGTGGGTATTTCTTTTTTGGAAAAACCGTCAAAAAACGATACTGTCGGAGATACACGCTTACCAATCTATAAAAGAATTACCCCATATTGAAAAGTAAGGAAAAAAGACTTACTTTGTTTACCTAACGTAATGTAACAGTAATAAACATAGTCTTGTATGATATTTACTGAAAGAAACCAATTGGTTAAGATGGTGAATCTTACTTTTACTGAATCTTAACGCTGTGTTCTGTTTGTATCGCCTGCTGAATGATAAAGTCACGTGTGTTACCACTATTTTTCGCAGGGAAAAACAACGGATAATAATATTTCATAAATTTTACACCAGAACCATTACAAGACTAAGTAAACCAATACAAGTATATTCATACAAGCTGTATTTACATAGCAAAATGGATGGAAACTATATACAGAAGCAAGGTCTTTTAGATATTAAAACCATACTGGTAAATACTCTCAGCTTTTTCACTTCATCCACAGAGATATTCTTCCTTACGATCACCATTTCCTACAGGTTATACTATGGCAACACGTACTTTAATTTCTCCGATAAAGATCTTTTGCTAATAAACTTGGTGTTCACCTTTTTGTTATATCCTTTCTATAAAAAGATAATAAATGCAAACTTCAAAGTTGCTCTTTCAGGCTTTATAGTGAAGTACATAGTTCCTCTCAAAAGTAAAGATTCATTGGAATTAAGCACTGAATTACAAAAAATGAAAACAAACTTGTTAAATGATATTCACAAAGATGGCCAATTAGCCAAACTTAAGGATCTGTTTCCCTTTGAAGAGTTGAACGAAGAACCTTTAGGTGCTGATGAATTACTAGAGAAATTGTATTCTGTTCTGGATATAGACATGGGTAACAACGACTTATACTCTAAAGAGGAACCATATTCACAAAAGAAGGCACTGCAGGGCTTTTTAAGTGGTGGTATATATCACAATGATACAGGGTTGATTGATCTTCAAAGTAAGATATACAGAATATTCATTCTGGGGAATCAGCTGCATCCAGATTGTTTCCCTATTTTGAGATACCTGGACACATTTGTCGTGAAACAAACAATAAATTTCTATACTGACAAGGATGATGAAATTACTAGGAAAAACGTGTGTGGAATCACTACATCTGGAGGAACTGAGTCCATTTTGCTTGCATGTCTGAGTGCTAGAAACAGATGGTATTACTTGAACCCAGTACAGAGAGCTTTGGGTAGAAAGCCTAAGATGATCCTTCCTGAAACATGCCACGCTGCTTTTTTCAAGGCCTGTGAGTACTTTGACATTGACTTCATCAGTGTTAAAACAGATAAAGATTTCTTTTCTGCAGCTTTCAAATTTAAGAATGAGATCTCATTAATAATTTCATCTTTCCCAAACTTCCCATATGGAACCACAGAGAATTTATCCAAGTTGAATGAGTTGGTGGGAATATATGACATTCCATGGCACATTGACTGTTGCTTGGGATCGTTCATCAATCCATTTGTTTCATTGTCAGATTCAATTGGCGTGCTTCCAAACTTTTCTAAGCTGAAATGCACCACTATATCTGTTGATACACACAAGTATGGATATTCGGCAAAGGGTGTGAGTGTTTTGTTATTCAAAGACTCATACTCAAGACAATTTGCTTACTTTAAGCAAACTGACTGGGTAGGTGGTCTTTACGGATCGCCAACCTTAGCTGGGTCCAGACCAGGGGCACTGGTTGCAGTAGCAGCCTTCACCATGATGTACATAGGCTTGGCTAATTATAAAAAATATAGCAAAGAAATCATTGAGACCACTTTGAGTATAAAAAAATATATCGAAGAGGAAATGGAGGATATAGTTGTAGACAAGAATACTGTAATCAAGCCTCCTTTGAAAGTCATTGGTGATCCCCAAGTATGTGTTGTTGCATTCACATTCAAATCCGCAAAGGAAAACATTTATTATCTGAGTGAAATCCTATCTAAAGAGTTTGGATACAACTTATCACCATTGCAAAACCCACCAGCTTTGCACTATGCTTTAACCAGAGTTAGTGCTACTGAGGAAAACTTGAACAGATTTAAAAAGAGCTTACACAAAGCATTGGAGATATACTACAGGAAAGTGAATGATCCGGACTTTTCCTTAAAAACAGATAGTGGAGACACTGCTGCCTTGTACGGTATAGCTGGAAGCACTTTCACTCGTGGTGTGGCTGATAAAGCTATTGAGACCTTTTTGGACTGTCTCTACGAATAATATGTAGATAAAATTATGTAAGTATGAAAAATGATTTTAATTTTGAAAAAAAAAAAAAAGTTAAAAAAATAAACAAAGGAACATCTGTTTGCTTATATATGATGTATTTTGGGTAATTGCCTTCTAGAGACTTCAGCGAACGAAAGAGAAAAAGTGTCAAATTTTCTCTTTTTTTGTATTTATTTTGATTTAAGAAAACATGTTCATTCGTTATTGTTGGTGAAACCGATACCGTTGACGGAAATAAAAATATCCTCATTTGGAGTAACATCGGAAGCGTTGATCTTACCCTTCAAAGAGGGGTACTTTTGGTAAACTTTTTCTAATGCAACTTCGATGGATTTTTCGCTCAACTTGATCAACTTTGGAGAGGAGAAAACAGCCTTTCCAACATCTCTCTTTTCCTTGCTGACAACCGATTCCAAAGCAGCAGATTGCTGAGCATCAGTTGGAGGGTACTTTTGCATGGAGGCAATGTCGACTGAGCTGTTGACTGTCAATGATGAGTTTCCAGTCAAGGGGGCAGTGGCAGCAGTGATACTGACATGAGCATTGGAGGTGTTGGCAGCTCTGGTGACTGCGGTACCTGCCAAAGTGGAATACTTTGGGTAAGCTGGAGCAACGGTTGTCGTGTTCTTGACAGCTGAAGAACCATTGAGAGCAGCAGGAGCATAGGCAGTACTGTTACTGTAAAGTGGGGAAACAGAGCTCTCTGGTAACAAAGAGGCAGTGGTGTTTCCCAAGCCAGTAGCATTGGCTAATAAGGAGTTTGACGAAACATTTGCGTTTCCTGTAATGTTAGCATCACTTCTGTTAATTGAGTAAGCAGTGTTGATGTTTAACAAAACAGTCAAAATAGTGACAAAGGTAATAATTTGCATTCTAGTATATATTTTATGTTTGGTGGTTATTTATTGAATTAATATTTAACTTTTGAAAAAGTAATTTAATATAAGTTTTAAAGTTTTTAAATGAAGTATTGAATCAAAATGTTTTCAACAAGATTGAAAATCAAAGCTCATTTATATAGTAAAAATTGTAGAAAAAAACTAATGAAAATATCAGCAATTATCAAAATTATATAGTAGTTTTTTTTCCATTATAAACTTTATTAATGAAAAGTCTGTTTTTATATTTCTAATAGAATATATATCAGCCAGTTAAGTACTAACAGTAAATTAATAATGTCTGAACAATGCAGATATGTACATAAGTCCATATTAACATCTCTTTTTTTTTTTTTTGCTGTAAAAATACCTAACTTTTTTTAAAGGTTATCTATAGAAAAAAGAAAAAGGCTTTAATTAACAAAGAAGCTTCTTCTTTTTTTTCTCTCAATCAAATTAATAACTTCTTCTAGAAGAAGTGTACTACCTTTTAATCAAATAAAAAAACTTTAATTATGTCTCATAAGCTTTTTTCAATTAAAAAAACGTAAAAAATAAAACAACTCTACATTAATTAAATCTCATGAGCAGATCACCTACAGATTATTTTGAAAAAAAAAAAAAGGGACGGGCGAACAAGGATATGCTCTA
The DNA here is from genome assembly GCA_001749795.1 of Hanseniaspora opuntiae. Lineage (NCBI taxonomy): Eukaryota > Fungi > Ascomycota > Saccharomycetes > Saccharomycodales > Saccharomycodaceae > Hanseniaspora > Hanseniaspora opuntiae. Next base: position 1,464,226 of record LPNL01000003.1, read on the forward strand.
GAACAACTCTTTCGATTCGTTTGAGGACATTTAATTAATATCGCATACTTGCTCAAGAAGGAAAACCCCCTCACACTGTTGAAGAAATAAATGGAAATTCATCATTGTCTTGTTATATATTATGTGAAACATGACTAAATCTTTACATATTAATTTTAACTTTAACCTCCTTATCACTTATAATAAACTGTCTTGTGGTAAAAATGAAAATCCTCTGAATTGCTCTTGCATGCTGCTGTTTAAAATAGAGTTCACAGGAGTTAAGGTTGGTGGTGCAGATGTGTACTCTTCCTCAAAGTACTGTGTGTCTCCTGGTCCATTCAATTGCGGAATGAATGGTGGTCTGACTCTCATGTTTAATATATCATCAAAGTTTATGTTTCTGAAGAATGGTTCTCTCATGATTTCTAAGGCATCCTCAGGTCCTGATCCTAATCTTTCTTCAGGATCCTTAGTTAACAAACCTTGGAATATCTGAACTATATCACCAGCCATGTCAATTGGATACAAAGGCTCATCAGTCAAAATAGAGTTGAACACTTCATCCTCGTCCTCACCACTGAATGGAGATTGACACAATAACATTTGATACAACAACACACCAAATGCCCACCAATCAACAGACTTTGTGTATTGCTGCTCTTTCAATATTTCAGGTGCAATAAACTCAGGAGTCCCACAGAAGGTGGATGTTTTGCAGCCATACCACATCTCATCCTTACACAACCCGTAGTCAGCCAACTTGATGTGTCCCTCAGGTGTTAGCATGATATTTTCCAATTTCAAGTCTCTATAAATAACACCGTTGTCGTGGAAGTATTTCAAGGCCAACAAAACTTCAGCAGCAAAGAACTTGGCCTTCTTGACTGATAACCTATGGTTTTGTACATGCCACATCAAATCACCACCTCCAACAAACTCCATGGCAAAGTACACTCTGTTTTCTGTTTGGAATGAGCAGTATAGTTGAGTCAAGAATGGATGCTTGGCTTCAGTTGCCAACATAAACACCTTCTTTTCAGCCTTCATACTTTCCATGTCATTGTTCTTCAACAACTGCTCCTTCTTCAACACCTTGATGGCACACAACTGATCAGTCGTTTTACTTTGAGCTAACAAAACCTTACCAAAGTTACCTTTACCCAAGACCTTTAATAACATGAAATCATCTAGAGATATTTTCTTTTTCTTGGACTTGGCCTTTGCTGCCTTCTTAGATGGTGATGATACTGGAGTGACTTCTTCAGCAACACTCAAATGTTGAGACAATCTGTTCGTGTGTTCTTTAGTTACAACATTGTTCTTAGGAGAGTTGGACTCCATAACCTTGTATTCAGGTTCAGGTGTGATTTCTTTGTGGCTCTTTGTTGGTGACTGTTCCTTCTCTAAGAATCTTTTGACCTCATCATCATCGAAGACCTCAAAGCTTCTATCGTAGACATCAGGATGTTGTATGTCTTGTCTCTCATTCAAATTAGCCTTTCTTGGTGTTTCCATTCCACTGTTGTTACCCATCAAAAAATCATTGATAGGTGGCATGGATGGTGGTGGTCTTTTGAAGGAAGGTGCCCTTAATGAACTTATTGGCTTCAAATCACTGATTTTTCTTCCATTGATCATTTGTCCATCATCACTTATTGGTGAATCTGTGGAGATGAATGTCTCACCTGATGTCATTGATCCCAAGGAAGTGTTGATTGGCTTTATCTTAGGTTCATTAACAGACATCGCATGTCCTTGTGAAGATACAATCTTTTGTCTGTCCTTGGTGATCTTGGTGTTTTTGATTGTTGTCAAAATCTTGTTAGCCGTTTCCATATCCATACCACAAAAGTCAGGAACCAGGTGAGAGCAATTCTGATGGCACATTATTCCACACTCAGAACACTTCTTAACATTTTTTCTCCCCCATGGTAAAATATATCCACAATGGCAACACCATTTTGTACCCTTGTTTGAAACTGCTTCAAATCTGTGAGGAATTCTATGGTTCAATTGTTGTTCATCTAAATCAGCTTCCGAACTTGATTTAGCTATACATTTGGTCACAACTTGTTGGTAGCATTTCTTGTGGCATAAGAACTTACAGTCCAAGCATTGGAAACCAGTGTATCTTAAGAAATCACCACAGTAAGCACAGCACATGATGTTGTAAAAGTTTTTTTGGATGAAATGATGTCCATGTTGTTCATAGACATCCTCTTGTCTCTTAATAATGGCACCGTGTCTATCCAAACCACCAATGAATCTCTTCTTTGATGTTTGCTGTTTATCAAAGCTGAAGCTTAATAAAATTTGACCAGCTGGTTCCAAATTCAACCAAACTTGACTACTGACAGAACTGCTGGAGTCAGGTTCTTCTTGGTTTAACAAGGTAGTGGCTGCGGAGTTATTCGATGTCTTGCTGTACACATCTGCAGAGTTTGGTGTGGTTGCGTTATCACTTTTGATAACATCCTGTGCAACAGCCCACCCATTTTGCGTGTTTTTGATTTGTCTTTTCTTTCTTAGTTCCTCAACTATGTCAGATAACAAAATCCAAGTGATCCCAACTGGCATCATCTTGTCACCCATCTTGTCATAAACGGTTAATTCCAATTCATGGCCTTTGTCGATGAATATGTCAAATTCCTCATTCCATGAATCATACTTGGATGTTTTGGTTCTTGCTCTTTGGGCATCATCAATTTTCATATTGATGTATGTATCTGGCTTTTTAGAAATTGTTGATGAGCTTATGTGATCAACGTCTCTAATGCAAGAGATCTTCAAATTTAAGTTACCTGTCAATTGTTTCTTTGTGAACTGTGAGGTGTTTTCATCATTCAATGGAATCTGATCCAGCTTCGGTAGAACATTTAAGGACTCGTACTTTTTCAAAGACCGTCTTAATAACTGAACTCTGTGCTTTGAGTCCTGTACTCCAGTTTCCGCAACATTACTGGTTCTTTGGTCACCATCAATTTGATAGAGTCTTGTTAATTTTTCATTAGCAGCATAATACTGTGTTTCAACTTGTAACTTGAACTCTAGTTGTTGCAACATGACTTGAATCTTTTGGCCCAAAGACGGACAGTCGTATTTACTTAACTCAAATCTGGTATACTTTGGTTCTTGATTGACAGTGTTTGATCTACTTCTGGTCTTTGGGACTTCTGCAACATTGGTGTCTTTTTGACTATTATCTTCACTGCTACTTTTTTTTGGAGATGATAAGGTGAAAAAGGCATCCAATTTCTGTTCGTTTGACTTTGTTCTGTTTAAAGTCAATTTTCTCAGAGATTCTTGCAAGTACTCAATATTCTTTTGAGACTCTCTTATGTTGGTCATACATTTTTGTATGACTAATGAGTTAGATGTTTTTGATTTCAATTGTTGAGCACCATGAATGATCTTTTTCTCTCTCTCTATTTTGTTCAAAATATCTTGTTCTTGAATGTTATTAGAACTCATTTTTTATTTTGTTTTTCTTTGATTGTTTATTAAGGTTATCTTTTACAAAAAAAAAAATTCTTTAGAAAATTGTATAAATAATCCAAAAATTGTTGTTCTTCAAATGTGCTTTATGTTGATGTGTCTTCCTTGGTGTATGATCATTGAAATCATATTCTAAGATCTACAATCATGTATAACATTTTTGATCTATAATAAGAAATATCTTTTCCCACCCTTGAAACCATCCCACCAAAAAAAAAATAAACATCAAAACAAAAGCGCCTAATTTCATTATATGTCTAAATAGGGCAAAAGAAAACAATCTTGGGGAAAAAATAAAAAATTTTTGTGTGTGTCGGATTTATGAAACGCAGTAACTGTCACGTGAAAAGCATCAGGCAAATCTCATTCATTAAGCTTTTTATATAACGTATATATCATCATTTAAGATCATCTTTGAGTTTTTTGTTATTATCAAAAGGGCAATCTATATCAATCTAATTTGTTTACACTTTTGAAAAGAACCTTATCATTCTTCAAGTCAACATAAGCATGGCTCAGGTACTTTATGTTTTCGTACTTCTTTTGGTTATCATGAATGGTTGATGGCTTATCATTCAAGCCTGTGTTGTTAAAGTTCAACACTTCAGTCAAATCTGTCAATGAAGAATTCTTGATGTTTTCTTTTGAGTCATAGTATGTCTTGGTGTTTTGTTTTGGAATATATGTGGATGGATTGCTTTGTACTATCAAAGTTCTTGGACCAGATACTTTGACAAACTTGTTTTGGAATATGGCTGTGAATTTGGATGCATCTTTGTCTTTACTGAAAACATTCAACATTCCTAAAACTGCAAATTTCAAGTTTCCAGTGGAAATTTGATACAGAATATAGTGGATGGAATTGTAAATGGATTTCAACCCATTGTATGACATTTTAAAGAACAAATTTAGGGAAAAATCCGGTACTTCAGTAGGTACTTGTTTCTTGTTTGTATCAACAACAACGACACCTTTTTCCTCGTATTGCTTGACATCGATTTCAGACTTTGGCTTTTTCAACTTGCTGAACATGTTATTGAATTTCTTTAACAAAGATGGGCTGGTCTTGCTGGATTTTGATGAATCAGCTTTTTTAGTTTCTTGGAAATTGAAGTTTTGTAAGTTTTCCTTCAACTCCAAAGATGATTCACCTGATATGGCCAACAAATTGTCTCTCTTTATAATACAGCTTTCATCTTGCTCCAAAACTATTGAATAGATCCCACCGTTGTTTGACCCAGAACTTGCAGCATCATTTTGTATAACAATGGAACCTCTACCATCAACCTTAACAAACTTCATGTTGACGTTATTGAACTTTTGCTTTGGGGTTATGTGCAGAGTTGATGTTTCTTCCATGGATACAATTCTATTGGATATGGAGGGCTTCAAGTACCACTCCTGAGAACCATTCAAGTTCAAATGACAAAGGGTGGATCCGTTGTTTGACCCGATCAAACAGGTTGTCTTTTCAGAGGACTCAGTGGTCAACTTGTGGTAAATAGGAGGATCAAAGAAAAACCTCAAAGGATTGTACTTGAAAGATGCGAATGGAAACAACCATTTGGTGGATAAATCAACGCTGATATTATCTCCGTTCTGGTCGTTATTTGCTTGCAAAAGAATCAAGTTGTCTCTTTTAACATAAATAGGAACACATGGTTTAAAAACGGCTTGACATAAGTCCTTTTGTTTACCTAAAATGTTGTATTCAGTTTGCTTTGACTTTTGGAAAACCGCTGATTTGGTTTCCTGAAGAAATACCCTACTTGGATTCATAGGTTATAGCAAAATGTGTATATACGGTATTGTTTTGTTCTTTTTTTTGGAAAGTTAAACAAACGTATATATTTGAGTTAATAAAGTTATTAGAGGTGTAAACATTTCAAGTTTATAAATTTTTTTTATTTTATTTTATTTTTCCTTGAAATTTGAGTGGTTCATATTTTTTTTTTTTGTTTTAACAGTGGCGCTACACAATTTTAAAAAGTTACCCCCCTCCATGTTACTATTCTCCTCTTTAGGTCATGTTTGTTTTTTTTTTTTTCTTAAATATTTGATTCTACAATAGAAAAAATGTTATGTTGACATCTCCTACACCATTATTTTTTCAATATATACTAAAAGATATACATCACCAAACAAAAACACACTTCCAAATGCTATTTCAAGACACTAAGCTCCTTTTTAATTTACTGCCTAATGAAATTTCTTTGAACTACATCACTAACAATAATAAACAATTTGTAAAAACTGTGCCTTTGGTGTACACAACAAACAACAAAACAAATGAGTTGACATTTGGTTTGAATGAGAGCATTTTACTAAAGGATGATGACTGCTTTGAAACTTTCCACATTCTTGATATTGAGTACAACGTGATTGTTCAGGATGACATTTTTGAACAGTTTATTGATTACATTTTCAGCAATGTCTTATTTATAGAGGAATGGAGAAGTGATTTGAGTGTAATTACAAGAGTATTGATTTTCCAAACCAACATATCAACAAGAATCAACTTGAGCAGTTTTGCAAATAAATTGAGAAAATTGTTTTTAGCCATTGACAGTCCCTTATCTAAGGAAACATACCAAGTAAATTCAGATTGTTTAACATCAATGTTTTACAGCACAACTACCGATATAGAAAATGCCAACATTATAATAAACATTCAAGAATCATTCAGTTCGAGTTCTGTATACATCAATGGTATAGAGACTTACAAAAAGAAAACAAAGATGAGTGGATCCTTCTTAAACTTCCAATTGTCCATGAAGGGTGAATTAACAAGAAATGGAGGAAGTTCAAACAGCAGCAGCTCTTTGACCCAATGGAAGGATAGCACTACCTGGTTAACCAAGGCTAGAAGTTTGATGATGAATTTTATAATCTTAAATTCCTATGAAAGGGATGAATTAAAGACTTATTATAACTCACATGGATTGGACTATTTAACTTACAAAGATAGAAATTTGAGTTTCAAGATCAACTTGGAGTCCTTGGAAGAGATAAAAAGAGTCTTTTTGTTTGATAACTATGTCGTTAATGATGAAACCAATAATGTTGCTGTTAAATCCATAAACTCATTGTTGAAGGATACTTTTGAAAATGGATTAGGATTGGATGTGCAGTTACTAAATAAAGACACTAATGAGGAAGGCAATGAGGATAAAAGTAGTACACTATCAAATGAAGAAGAAAAGAAAATACACGATTTCATTGTTGACAGTTATCCCACAAAGCCAAAGTCATATGCCTACAAAGTTGTTCCATCAAAGGGTGCTGTCAAGATCAATAAGATCATTCTAAAAATTGCACCAACATTGTTAATCATTCCACACTTTGAAAGTTCCATAAAAAAAATTATCAACAAGTATATCTCCGACCCGTCTGCTGAAGTAATAATGGAGATAGGTTCTGATGCCTGGTCAGTGAACAATCATTTTGCCACTAACTGTAATGACAAGTATATGCTGTTAGCGTTTAATAAGAATTAAGGAAGAAAGAATATGTATTTGTGTATATACAAAGGTGTTTACTGTTATTGACTGGTTTTTTTTTGCCTTTTCGTTGAAAAAAAAAAATCAATTCACGATATATACTATTGTTATTATTTTTTGAAAAAAAAGATATTGTAATAAATTTTTAAAGATCACAGCCCAACAACATTCCAATAATACCTTACTTCGTAAAGAAAACAACAACATAATTAATTGAATATAAAGGATTGAGAAAAAAATGCCTGTTATTAGACAAGTTCTTGGCTGGTCAGATGCAGCTGATGATTTCATGTATTACATCTCAACTAACCCTACAAGAGATGAATTTGCCTTTCATAAAGTGACACTGGAGGCTGAAGATGATGACACTGAATCCTTGATCACGCTGAATACTTTAAAAGACTTTGGCATCATCACATGCATGGACTATTCCGTGTTGAATGAATTCCAGTGTGGTGTTGGAGAAAAGAATGGAACAGTAAAGATCTTTGATTGTATGCAAAAAAAGAAAGATGTTGGCCATTTGGATGTTGATGAGTTTGATGACATGTACACAAGCAAACTCAGAAGCAGTAGCTTTGTTAACACGAAGACAGACACACAAGACATAAGTAACATATTAACAGTAAGAAGCAAGCATCCCAGACCAGTGAACACATTAAGCTTTGGCCAGGGAAACTTCCAGAACCTGGTTGCCATGGGACTGGACATGCATAAGACCAATGCGTCATTACAGATATGGGACATTAACTATCAAAACACAAGTGATGGATTTGTAACGAATAACTTTGAGTACTTCCCAAATGAGTCCATAGTTTCCTCAGAGTTCATTGAGGACACCAACTTACTTATAAGTAGCAATAAGCTTTTGAGGGAGATTGATTTAAGAACAGGAAAGTCTTCATTCCATGTGCCAACTCAAGTTGGGAATGAAATAAAGGTGAATCCTTTCAATCACAATATCTTTGCCACTTACTCTGAGTCTGGAACATCGTTCATTTGGGACAGAAGAAAGATGAAGTCAAACAACAAGGAAATAACACCGTTGTTGATGTTCAACAAAAGGGCCACTTTCAGTCAGAACTCAGCAAGCAACTTGATATCACCATTGAACAAGAACAATGCCACTGTTAACAATAATTATAAAAAATTCAATCATTTGTCATTCAGATGGTCAACTGTTAAGCAGGAGGAGTTTTCCACGCTCAACAACTCTGAAACGATCAAAAGATGGAAAATGGCATTCAAGCCGAGCCAGAACCCAGAACTGTCCACTTATGAATCCCTGTTTGTGTCCTCAGTCAACTCGACTTCCCTACCGTTTGACAAGGTTGTCACATTTGATTACATACCGAGAATCAACAACAAGACAACCTTTCTGTGCATGAGAACATCGGGTACACTCTACAGGGCCTCTGTGGGGCTGAGTGTTGACAAGGTTCGTTTCAACAGTGAAAATGACATTGTCAGCAGTGATTACGATAAAGTTGAGATGAACATGTTACAACTGGAAAAAACCGAGCCACATTTGGAGTATGACGTTAACAAATTCTACGACAGTGACGGTGAGGATGATGAGGTTGAATCCATAAGCATGGACACGTTCATGGATCCAGTTGATGTTTTGCAAAACGACATATCGTTGATAATGAGGGAAAGAGCAATTCTGGAATACGGCCTTGATCCAGTGACTACAGTGAAGTTACTGGACGCCCTAAGAGTGGACAAAAGAGGAATCTACAATCACATATCAAACCAGAAGCTGGCAGAGATAAGAAACACATGGAGATGGATCGTCATATCCAAGCAGTTGGAGAACAACTCCATAACGTCAACAACAAATCTGGACTTAGCATTTGAGGGGTGCTATGGGATCTGGAACATCCTTGAGGAGGAAGAGGTTAAGGAGAATCGCAATGTGCAGAACTTTTCCAATGATGAGCTTTTGAATGAAATGAACATCATCATCAAGAAGCATCAAAGTCTTTTAGGATTTGGATACCCTTTGCAAAGTCGATTGGTAACAACAGGTATGAACCAGGGATCATTCAAAAAGATGATACAGAGAAAACTTTGTATGATTGTATCTGGATGGGACTTATCCGACGAGGACATTGAAATCAAGTACAAGGCGATCATGAAGCTGGGCCAATATGAGAGAGCAGCCGCATGGGCAGTGTTTTTTGGTGATATTGACAAGTGTGTTGAGATTTTGAGTTCAAGCAGAAAGGAAAGGTTGCAGCTGATTGCAGCAGCAGTTGCGGGATACTCAACAAACATGAAGTCATCCGTGAACAATGCCTGGAAGGAGCAATGCAGAAAGATGGGGATGAACTTGGAAAATCCGTATCTAAGAGCAATTTTTACCTTTATTTCCGAAAATGACTGGTACGAGATAATCAACGACCCTTCCATATCTATACGAGAGAGACTGGGAATCGCATTGAGGTTCTTGAATGACAAAGACCTATCTATTTTCTTGAAACAAATGAAGAATACGGTGGTGTCACAGGGGCAACTGGAAGGTCTGATATTCACAGGAATCACACCTGTTGGGTTTGACTTGTTGGAAAATTACATGAACAAAACAAGCGATGTGCAAACCGTTGCAAGCATAGCCATTTATGGGTCACCTAGATACTTTGCTGATTCCAGAGTTGAGAAATGGGCAGACATTTACAAGAACTTGCTCAAGTCATGGACTCTGTTTGCCACCAAGTGTAAGTATGATATCCTAAGAATCAGAGCATCAAAGAATTCTTCTGGGAATGTTACTGTTGAACAGCCAAAAAGACAGGTAAGTATCCAGTGTATGAAGTGTAAAAAACTAACACACATCAACAATCAAAGGAAGTTCCAAAGAGCTATGGACAAGGGAACGATGGTGAAGCACGCACATAAGATTTACAATGATGACACACACTCAGAACAGAAATTCAGCAGTATGAAAAACGTCCACCTGGATGAGGATGACATAGAAAGGAAAATAGAGGCGATGGGGCTGGTTGATGAAGATGATGTAAGCAATGCAGCCTCTGAAAAGTACTCATGTGGATCCTGTGGCTCACTGTACCCCAGATGTGCCATCTGCCTGTTGCCATTGGGAATCTCCAACTTGCCGATTGTTATAAACGGGGTAGATGATGAAAATACAGAGATTAATGAGGTGATAAGAAAGAGACACCTGAAGTACAACGAATGGTTCCAGTTTTGCTTGGATTGCAACCACTGCATGCATGTAGGGCATGCTGAGAAGTGGTTTGAAATAAATGATGTGTGTCCAGTGCCAGGCTGTCCGTGTGTGTGTAAACTATAGGTGTATAACGACAACTTTGAGATACCCAAATAGGAAGGAACTGATAGAAGTTCAGATCACAATGAAAAACAACCGATGAGTGTTGGTTATTTTTTTTGTCGCGGAGAAACATCCCGAATGATGGTTTTTATCTACGTGTGGGCAGGTTTTATACACATGGCCCTTTTTTGTGAAAAGAAAGATAAGAACCACAGCGAAACCGGAGAGGATGTGTGCTAGAAACGGGAATGATTTTAATGTTTCAATTAGTCATGCATTTTGTTAATCTCAAAACAGACGTTATCAGACAGTGTCCTTATATAGCATACATTTTATGTGGAAAACAAATCATACATATTCAGTTTTTTTTACTTTCCAATTAGTTCTGTGTTGATCATAATACTTGTTGTGTTTACTCTTTGCACTGCGGAGATCAATATCCGAGATTGAAGTTTGGCCTGCGGTAAATAAAAAAAAACATGGGTATTGCCGACCTCCTATACTATTCATATGGCTGTGTGCACATCAACATCTCAATAAACATGGCTTGTTGTTTGGGTGTATGAAGCATGCAATGAGTATCCCTTCTTCGCTGTTATTTCGTACACTGCCGAGAATTATTACATCAACAATGTCGTTCCCAGTTGTTTTTGTTTACCTTTTTAATGCTGAAGAAGTTAGAGAATTATCGCTGCTGTGCGCTTATTTATTTTTTTTTCCCAGCAAAAAAAAAAAAGGCTAATCTTCCAATCGATACAAAACCTTCCTACACAAAATATTTTGAAAAAAAAAAACACATAAAATTTTTTTGAATTTTATTTAAACTGGTTAATATGCTAATCAGATTGTGTAGAATTTATATATAAAGCTTCTGTCTGTATTTCTTTTTGGAACTTAAGTAGGAATATTGCTCTTTTAAATGAATATAGTAATATTATTATTCATTGATTAAATAAAAAAACAAAAAAAATTCTTAAATCAACCAAGTAAAAGAGTTACATATCGTCTTTACCACCTTTTTATTTATTATATAAAAAATGTCCTTACCATTAAACGTTGAAAACACCGCCTTATTGAACAAGTACATCAACTTGCCTCAAAACGGTTCAATCATTGCTGAATATATCTGGATTGATGCCTTCGGTGCCATGAGATCCAAGGGAAGAACCTTGAACAAGAAGATCACCTCTGTTGACCAATTACCACAATGGAACTTTGATGGTTCCTCCACTGGTCAAGCTCCAGGTGACAACTCCGATGTCTTGTTGCAACCGGTTGCCTTCTACCCTGATCCATTCAGACCAGGTAACGACAACATCTTGGTTTTGGCTGAATGTTTGAAGAACGACGGTACCCCAAACAAGTTCAATCACAGAAACGCTGCTGCTAAATTGATGAAGGCTCATGCTGGTCAAGAAGTCTGGTTTGGTTTAGAACAAGAATACACTTTGTTGGATCCTGTTGATGGCTACATCTACGGCTGGCCAAAGGGTGCCTTCCCAGCTCCACAAGGTCCATACTACTGTGGTGTTGGTGCTGGTAAGGTTTACGCCAGAAACATCATCGAGGCCCACTACAAGGCCTGTTTGTATGCTGGTATCACCATCTCCGGTATCAACGCTGAAGTCATGCCTTCCCAATGGGAATTCCAAGTTGGTCCATGTGAAGGTATCAAGATGGGTGATGAATTATGGATGGCCAGATACTTGTTGGACAGAGTTGCTGAAGAGTTCGGTATCCAAGTTTCCTACCATCCAAAGCCATTGAAGGGTGACTGGAACGGTGCTGGTTGTCACACAAACGTCTCCACCAAGGACATGAGAGTCCCAGGTGGTATGAAACATATCGAAGCTGCCATTGAAAAGTTGTCCAAGAGACACGATGCCCACATCAAATTATACGGTAAAGACAACGAACAAAGATTGACTGGTAGACACGAAACCGCTGACATGCACACCTTCTCCTCCGGTGTTGCCAACAGAGGCTGTTCCATCAGAATCCCAAGATCCGTTGGTATTGAAGGCTACGGTTACTTCGAAGACAGAAGACCAGCCTCCAACATTGACCCATACTTAGTCACCGGTATCATGACTGAAACCATCTGTGGTGCCATTGAAGGTGTTGATATGGAAAAGGAATTTGAAAGAGAATCTCAAGATTAATTTTGTTGAGTAGTAAGAGAGTTATATATTACCATTAATGCTTTTTTTCATATTTATTTGATCAGAGGTTGATCACTATCGAAATATTAAGTGCAGTTTTTCAAATATTTTGCCCTGAAGAGCGAAAAAAAGGACTGTCGTACGCCCATCTACTCTTTCAGGTTGAAAAAAATTTTTACTCAGAATTCTTTCCGAAAACAGCAAAAAAAAAGCAAACCTGGATCCATACGACAAACTTACTCATCCTTGACTATTCATTTATTTTTTTTAAATTTTTTAATACTTTCTTAACATTTTGTACATTCATTAGTTTTAATTGAAGAGGGCATCATCTCGAATGACTAAGAATTAAAGAGCGTGCTAATCATTTTCTCTTTTCTTTGTAGTTATATGTTCTTGAATCCATTTAAAAGGACCAGAACATTAATCAAGCACTTTTCATCAACACACACAATGAGTGAGTCTAAACTGCAACTTACACTGAAAACCGCCAAGGGTACCAAGGATTGGGCTGACAAGGACATGGTCATCAGACAGCACATCTTCCAAACCCTAACAAACATCTTCAAGAAGCACGGTGCCATCACCATTGACACCCCTGTCTTTGAGTTGAAGGAAATTCTTCAAGGTAAGTACGGTGAGGATTCCAAGCTGATATACGACCTGAAGGACCAAGGTGGTGAGTTGTGCTCATTGAGATACGACTTGACCGTTCCCTTTGCCAGATTCGTTGCCATGAACAACTTGGACAAGATCAAGAGATACCACATTGCCAAGGTCTACAGAAGAGACCAGCCAGCCATGACCAAGGGTAGAATGAGAGAGTTTTACCAGTGTGACTTCGATGTTGCTGGTACCTACGACGCCATGATCCCTGACTCCGAGGTCATGTCCATCTTGGTTGATGGTTTGACCTCATTGGGTATTGATGACTTCAAGATCAAACTGAACCACAGAAAAATCCTTGATGGTATCTTCCAAATTGCTGGTGTCAAGGACGAGGACATCAGAAAGATCTCATCTGCCGTTGACAAGTTGGACAAGGCCTCCTGGGAAGACGTCAAGAAGGAAATCACTGTTGAAAAGGGCCAATCCGAAGCCGTTGCTGATGTCATTGGTAAGTACGTCAAGTTAAAAGGTTCCCTAGGTGAAGTCATTGACACTTTGCAAAAGGACGAGGGCATCCTGGCCAACGAAAAGGCCATGGAGGGTCTGGAAGACATCAAGTTACTCAAGGACTACGTTGAAAGCATGGAAATCGACTCATACATTTCCTTTGACCTGTCATTGGCCAGAGGTCTTGACTACTACACCGGTTTGATTTACGAAGCCGTCACTGCTGCATCCGCCCCTCCAAAGGATGCTGAAGAAAAGAAGGAACAAGCCCTAAAGGCAAAGTCCTCCAAAAAGAATAAGAAGGCCTCCAAGACCGGTGAGGAAGACGATGCCTCCGCATATGTCGGTGTTGGTTCCATTGCCGCTGGTGGTAGATACGACAACCTGGTTGCCATGTTCTCTGAGGCCACCGGTAAGAAGAGTGCTCCGCAAATCCCATGTGTTGGTGTTTCCTTCGGTGTTGAGAGAATCTTCTCCATCATCAAGGCCAGATCCAACCTTGACAAGATATCATCTGTTTCCACCCAGGTCTTTGTCATGGCCTTTGGTGGTGGTCCAGAATGGAACGGTTTGACCAAGGACAGATTAAGAATCTTGAAGAAATTGTGGGACAAGGGCATTGAGGCCGAGCACATGTACAAGGGTAAGGTCAACCCAAGAAAGCAGTTCGATGCTGCTGAAAAGTCCGGTGCCCAAGTCGCTGTCATCCTGGGTAAGGAAGAGTACCTAGAACAAGGCAAGCTAAGAATCAAGAAGCTGGGTCCTGAATACGCTGATGACGATGGTGAGTTAGTTGATGCTGCTGACTTTGTCCAATTGGTTGAAAAGAAACTAGATGAAATGAAGGAAGCCAACGGTGGTTTAGACGAAATTACTAAATTAGTCAAGGGTATTTAAACCTTATTTTTTGTTTTTTTCTCCCCATTGGGAAATATATATTAATAGTGGTATATACAGGGTAATTTCAAACTCAAATAATGTTGAAATCTTCTATTTTATGCTTTATGGATTTCTCGATTGATGATAGAAGGCTTGGAAATCAATAACTTCATTGCATTGACCCTTCAATATAGACACGGATCTTTCCTTCAATATTTTCTCTACGCCTAACTGCTGTTCTATCCATTTTTTAGAAGCATTGTAATCAACGTAGTCGGCTGTGGTTTTTTTGATCACGTCTCTCTTTTTGTATGGATCCAAATTCTCCTTCTTATAGTCAGTCCCGATGCCTGTAAAGAGAGTCGGCTTGGTAGGTTGAACATCAGGATGATTCAAATCCAGCTTTTTCTTATACTCTTCTAATTCAAACCTACACTGTTCTAGAATTTTGTCTCTCATCTCCCATGCTGGAAATAGTTCCTCTTTAATTACATAATCACATCTTTTCAATCTATAATCTGAATTTGGTTTTTCTGAGTCATTCAACGTTGTGTTCAAAGTGTCGTCTGTGAAGTATCTCAATTGACTCAGACAATGGGTGAGTTGCTTCATTTCCAGACAACTCTCCAAGTCAACGTTTATGTCATTGTTGAAGTTAACGTTGTGCTTTGTAAAGATCTTTTCTGATTTTTGCTTGATGCTCTCAGGTGCCTTTAAGATCATCTTGGACCTATGTGATTGTATATTGTGGTGTGGATCTTGTTGTATCAGATGAGATTGAGAAAAAAAAAATCGTGGCAATTTCTTTCGATGTTTGACCCTATATAGTGTATACATTTTTTTCTTGGTGCGGTTACCCATGAAACCCACTTATAAACCAAAACCTGACTTAAACAAACTTTTACCCAACTCCTTGGATCCTGTTTCTAGCGAATCACTGATTGTCTGTCCAGCTTGGGATGCATAGTCATTAATCTTAGTCTCCAATCCATCAACTCCATTCTCAAACGCCTTGTTGATTGCTTGTGTGTATGAGTAGCCGTGTTTGGCTCCGCCCCTAACCGGTGGTGTGTAAGAGTGGTTTTCCAAGTCAAACTTCCCATCAGATATTTTCCTACCTTGTTCCCCCTTTTTACTTAAAGAGTTGTTGGCAATTGAACTCTCTTCGTACTTGCTAATTACCTTATTGTAACGCATACCCCCTCCTAACACATCGTCTATGTCCTTAGAAGTGCATGTTTGGTCTCCTCTTGCCCATTGCAAAGTGTTGTAATATGGTCTTGCAGGTATCTTTAGCCCAACTTGGTAAAGTTGATCATTGATTTTGGTTTTTTCAGTTAGTAAACCCTCCACTATGGAGTACAGATAACACATGTTGTCCCCTGTTCTCAGCAAAATGTCACCATTTTCTAATATCTTTGAGTTGTACATGTTCTTTAATGACATGTTCAATTGTAAGTTAAAGCTTTTGATTTCATCAAGATTGCTTGTGGAGTTAATTACTAGGGACTTGTCCATCAGTAAAGATACCAATGCAGTTCCATAAACAGTTTGGTTTTTACTGTTAATATAACTAACGGAGACTACATTACTTGTTGCTATTCTTTTAGACTTATAGTTTTTGCTTTGTGTTTTATTTCCCTGTGATAATGAGACAATGGTTCCCTCATGACTCACCACTATTACCTTACCTTTGTAAACTTTCCCCTTTGATAAGTCACTGAAAAGCATTGGATTGTCCACTAATTTTTTGCTCATTCCAGAGTTTTCCTCTTCTACATAGAAAATGTCAGAAATCGAGGAACCCATTAAGGGAAGTACTTGGATCAGATTGACTGTAAAACGTCCTGTTACACCAGGTACAATCTTGAACTGTAATAGATTCCCATTGGACGTACCACAGCTCAATACAATGGATGAGAATGAATCGGCATTTACTTGCATGATACCAAATTGCGCTGATGTTACAACCTCTCCTGGAGTGAATGTGTTGTTGGTGCTTTGAATGACATCCTTGATGTTGTAAAAGAAGATGACTGCAGGTCCTCTCTTATCAACAACCATCAAAGATCCATTGCTGTACCCAATACAAACAAACCCAATGTTACTTGACTTCAAGCAACTGACCTCTCCTGCCTTCGCATGTACTACACTTTGCGGCATGAAGCCATCACGTTGATTTGGTGGTGATCTGTGACTAATATCAATTATTAAATCATTGTTCATTGGTGATATCTTAAATCTAGCAAATTCTGCAGTCAACTCTTGTTGATAAAACTTATTGGTATCAAACTTGAAGAAACAAACATCTCCGGTGTCTTTACAAGCTACAGCTAACTCACTAACAAATGGTGCATATGATACATGATTTGCCACAGCCTTTGTGTTTAACACACTGCTTAAGTTGATATCAAAAACAGATGTTTCCATCAACTCAGAATGAGATCCATCAAACAGTCTTATGGATCCATTTTCATGGCACGTAATTATGACAGATCTGTACCCATCCAATTTTCTGGTTTTTACATTCTTTGTCACACCACCTTTTAGTAATGAATCCTTGTTATAAGTTGAATGCATCATACCAATCCAGACTTTGCTAGGTACAGAAACTCCTGTTGATAGATTTGCAAATGGTCTTATCCATGACAACGATTGTGGGAGCAAAGATGACTTGAAAGTGAGCTTCCCACTAGGGTACAGCATGGTGTCCAATAACCCATTGTCATACAATATCAATAAAATACCGGGATTGTGCTCACCATGATAAAATGGTGATGTTCTAGGAATACTCAAAATCTCAGTCATTCTATGTTCAGTGTTCAAACTCAAGATCTTTTGATTGTTCTTGATACCGTAGTATGATTTCATCTTGTCATAAGAACTCACAGAGTACAAAGGTGTGCCACCTAAGTCAATGATGGTCAAAGTGTGTGGCTCAGTGCTTCCCAAGTCCCCTCCCACAACAAGAAGCTGTGTGTACTCTGATGACTCCGCGGAGATCCACTTAACGTCTTTGATAGGTGAAATTGGTGTTGTTTTTTGATCTATAGATAGTCTTGTTCCTGGCTTGTTGACCTTGACATCATATAGGTTTCTTGCCAAAATAAGCTTACCTGTATTCAAGTCCCAAAATACCATTGAGTTGTCCACATGCAATGTCATCATATGAAGGCCATTTGGATGAAATATGGACTTGATCGTCTTGGGGAATCTCACCTCATTTATATTTTGTGAATTGTACCCACCACCTGGAGCTCCTGGAGGAAGTTCATAAACGTATTGCATTTTGTAGCTTTTTTCCAAAAAATTGTAAAGAACAGTGACTTTATCATATGATATTAAAACCTGACCTATGTTCCTTGGGTTCCAAGTTATAGAATTCACAGGAGATATAGGAAAGTTGGTAAAGATATCACTTCTCTGAATATTCTTTATTGTGAATTCAGACAAAAAGTCCTTGTCAACATCATAGGCCTTGACTGTCCCATCTTCCAATCCCACCAATATCCAACTCAGAGTAGGATCTGACTCTAAAGCAGTGATTTTGCCAGGAGCATAGAAGGAGGTCAATACCTTGTTGGTTAATATACTAACAATGTGTATTGAGGACTTGGAGTCACAAACTATCAGATATATCCCCTTGACAAACTGTAGCTTAACAATCTTCACATGCAGATCAATACCATCATTTTTGTATAATCTATTGAAGTCCAGGTTTATATGAGCTTCTACTTGATTTTTACCATAAAGTACCAGTTCATTCAATGATGTTGATACTGCCAATAAAGATTGGGGTTGGTCATAAGCCATGTGTGTAATAATCCCTTCCAGTCCATAATGAGATATCTGAAACAATTTAAGTCTCTTTCCCAAAGACGAGTTTGAGCTGTTAATTATAGATCCTAAGCTATTAGCAGCATTCGATGATGAGATGCTAGGTGTTGAAAAGAAGGCTTTGCTGCTCTTTTTCTTCTCTTTTTCAACATTAGCGGACTGCTCAGAGGTTGTCTTATTCGAACTTTTCTTTAATTTCAGTGATTTAAACATTTTGCTCGTGTTTCTTGGGTATTTATCCAGTTGAAGAATACCTTTGATTAGATATACAATTTAGCCGCGATTTCTATAAAAGAATAAAACACCATTTGTGTATACGAAATGCCTTTTGGGGGAGAAAAAAAAAAAATTAAAGTTGACAAAAAAGACACGGGGATGGCTTGGCTGTGACAGAACGTCTATATAATTTATTTATTTTTATTTTTATCTGTAGGAAGTCTTGATAAGGACTTGGGTACACTTCAAGGCTTCGTACTTAACCTTCGCATCAGGATAGTTTAGGTAGCTCATGATCTTTAACTTCTCCTTTCCAATAACCATGTCAACAGCTTCAGGAGACAACTCCATGACTCTTGCCAAATCATTCAAGGCAACTTGGGCTGTCAATGCATCTTGTTGAGTAACACCCACAAAGGCTTCATGTTCTTCACTAAAGTTTATAGACTTGGTGGCATGTTGTCCCAAAGGCAGCAATTCAATCAGTTGACGTACCAATTCATAGTTGTTTGTTTCAAATGACTTGATGTTATCGTCCCAGAAGTTGGCATTTATATGGTTGGTGGTCCAACTCAACTTTTTGCTCTTCAACTCTAATTTATAAGTTTCAATATTGTTCAACTTGTTTTTTCTTTCATTGAACTGCTTTAAAATGAAGTGTAAACTCTCGTTTAACTCTTCATCAGGTAGGTTTCTGTTGCTCAAATTATTCAAAATCATATCACTGTTTTCGTAAACCAAAACCTTGTCTAAAAAGGCTGGAGCATATATTATGAGTTGTTGTAGAATACCCAAAGCAACTCTAGTTACCTTGACCTTGGTGGATGTGTTGACCAGCTTTAATAGTTGAAGAGCATAAGTTTGATACTTGTTGGTTAAGGTAACGCAGTATGATTTTTCAAATGTCAAAACCCATACTAACAATAAAGTGTAGTATTGCAGTTGTACTGATAAACTGTTTGTAGGTGGAAGAACAGCAGCGCTCTTGATGGTGTTGTTGAACATTCCAGATAAGCTTTGTTGATTGATAGTGTTGCTGTTGAAATAGTATTTATTGAAGATTATGACATCAAACAGAGCTGATGAGAACTGGTTATCGTACTTGATAAAGATTTTCTTGTAGCTTGTGTTTAAGCTTACCAATTGTTCAGCAGATCTTATCATTAAATAAAGCTTTCTAACTAATGATGTGGATATATCACTATTTTGTGCATTTTTCTTGGCTAGTGATTGTAGTAATGGGAAATAAACACTAGTTAAAAATTCCTCAACATCATCCTTGTGTTTGCTATTTTCTAAGCTGTAAACGGAAACTTTGAAGTATATAACTATCAAGTTGATGCTTTCATTGTCTGTTTCAATGGCAGACAACACTTCAGCAACTTTTTCAATAAAGTTTTTGGGTAAGCCAAACTCTAAATGAGTTGATGACAACAATTTAAGAATCAATTTACAACCTAGCTGTGCTGAAGTTGAATTAATTTCGCTCAAAAACAACAATGGTTCAACGGATGATATGGCTTTGTTGAAGTCCAGAATACTCTTTGGGTTCCCAACACATGATAAAATACTGTTCTTCAATGATTTCTTGAAATCTTCATCATCAATGTCCTCTATGTCTGAGTCTATGGATTTGCCAAAAAAGGTATCATTTTTGGTTAAGTCAACAACAAGACCCTTGAAGTGTTCTGAATCATTGAACAGAACTTTGTCAAAGTTTTTTATAACAGTTGCTTTAGCGTTATCTTGAGACATATTTGTTTTATTGGGTTTGTATAATATGAGATCTCTGATGTATTGTAGAAGTACCTTAAATTAAGTCTAATTAATGGTTGTAAGTTTTTTATTTTTCAAAAAAAAAAAAGCTGTAGAAAGGAATATAACAAAACTTAGGGAAAAAAAAAAATTGTATACTTTTACGTGCGTACAGTTTTGCTAAAGCGATAACTAGGAAATAAGCTAAAATATATAGGAACACACTGGTTACACGTGACTTTGCCCAACATACCTATCACTATCAAATTATACACTCTCTATTCACTATCGGAAAGACTCCCTGTGTACGTATGTATTCCATCCAGAGATATTCCAGAGTGATCTATAAGCTCATAGTGCATTGAGTCAGGCTTCAGCAAGCCTGATCTTGCCTGATCAAACTCATCCTCCTCATCCTCATTGATGACTGAAAACTCAGAAAACTTGTTCTTCAACTTATCAAACAAATTTCCTTCATCTTTTTTGTGACTCATATCAGTCATTTCTTGTTCCTTAGACTCTTCCTTCTTGACCTTTTCGTCATGCTCATCATCATAGAACTCCTGTATGATGTCCGTAAACTTCCCAAAGCTGTTTTGGAAAAAGTTGCTACCAGCAGATTTACTGTTTTCCGTTATGTTCGTGGATGGTTTTTCCTTCTTGTTAGGAGTGGATTCATGATGACCTAATGATAAAATTTCATCTGTGGTTGCCTTGATCTTCGATGTCCATCTACTGAACACCTCACTCGCACCGTGTTCATTGGCATTGGACAAAACTTTGTTTCCATTTGTGTTTGTGTTGTTTGGACCTGACATCAGCTGCTGGCAATGCATTTCCCATTCCTTAAGACTCTTTTCAGCTTCAGCTAGCTTGATTTGTAGTTCAGATACATACCTCTGTCTCTTGGCCAATTCCAAGAGCAAGTTCTCCATATCATTACCTGTGGTGAAATTCAGCTTATTGCTATTATTGTCCATTGAAACGTTTGGAGTATCTTTTGTGTTTTCCTTCTTCAAAGGTGTACTGCTGTTGGAGGTTTCCTCCACCAAACTGTTATTTAAAAAATCCTTGTTGTTGCTGGTGATGCTAAATCTCATTGACTTTTTAGGTGATAGCGATTGTTTTCTTCCTAGTGCATCCGTTCTACTATTGGTTCTTGATCTAACTTCATTGTCCGTATTGTGTTTCTTACTGGATAGTTTCAAAGATATTAGCCCATCTTCCAAATCATCAACTGATTCCGCCTTTGCAGGTGTAGACTGAAGGTCATATTCATTCATCATTTGTAAAACTTTGTTTATGTATGTTTTTGGCGTTCTGGTAATATGTAAATCATCTACATTATTGTAACAGAATTTAATACAGATGATTATTAATTTTGGATGAAGCTGAACACGATCCACACATTCAACGTGTATAAAAATCTAGATCAAAAAAAAAAAATATTGAAATAACGTTACCCTAAAAAAAATCATAACAGGCAAAGCATTTTAAATAAAATCAATTTGAGGTCATAAGAGAATAATTCATTATTCAGTATATAAATATGTCATTGGAATAAATACATTAAATTATTTTTTGTTCAAGTTGGAAACCAATTCCTTGAACTTTTCAGTTGAGAAGGATTTTGGTCTTTCAATAGCCATACCATAGGCTCTATCCAAGATTAATTGTGGCAATACACCAAAGGCTCTAGAAATACCAAATAGTACAGTGTAGAAGGAGGCTTCAGTTAATCCGTAGTATTGCAACAAAACACCAGAATGAGAATCAACATTTGGCCATGGGTTCTTTGTCTTTCCTTGCTTGGTCAAAACCTCAGGAGCAACTTTATAGATAGCAGAAACCAACTTGAATAAGTCGTAGTCTGGGAAGTGCTTCAAGGCAAATTCTCTTTGAGCCATGTATCTTGGGTCAGTCTTTCTTAAGACAGCGTGGCCGTAACCTGGAACAACTCTTCCGGCGTTCAAGGTATCCCACAAGTACTTTTCAATGGATTCTGGGGAGTAATCACCCTTGACAGCTTCTCTGAACTTGAACAACCATTCCAAAACTTCTTGGTTGGCTCTACCATGTAAAGGACCAGCTAAACCGTTCAAACCAGCAGCAAAGGACAAGTATGGAGAAGATAAGGCAGAACCGACCAAATGGGTGGTGTGGGCGGAAACATTACCACCTTCGTGATCAGAGTGAATGGTTAGATATAATCTCATCAATTCATTGAACTCTTCGTTACCTTGGAAACCCAATAGGCTGGCCAAGTTCTTACCATAATCAGCATTGACGTCAACCTTGATATCGTTTAACTTACCGTTGTGGAAAACGTTAGAGTAGATTCTGGCACCAATGGTTGGTAACTTACCTAATAAGTCTAAAGTATCTTCGTAAGCGTAGTCCCAGTAAGTGGATTTGTTAACACCAGCGGCATAAGCCTTGGCAAATTTAGATTCACTTTCTAACGAAACAACGGCAATGGAGAATTGAGCCATTGGATGTAGATCCTTTGGTAAAGAGTCCAATAGCTTGACGGTGTGTTCTGGTAATTCAGCTCTGGAGGCTAGTTCTTTAGATAATTCCTTGGTTTGTTCTAAAGTTGGCTTTTCTCCTGTCAAAAGCAACCATAACAAGGCTTCTGGACATGGAGAATCTTCACCAAACTTAGGCAATTGTTCAGTGACTTCAGGGATGGTTAAGCCTCTGAATCTGATACCTTCAACAGGATCCAATACGGAACCTTCCCAGACTAAAGACTTGATACCTCTCATACCACCATAGGCTTGAGATAATTTGACTTGGTCAATAACAACATCACCGTATTGTTTTTTGAATTCCTTGATGGCAGCAGCTTTGGCTGGATAGATTTCCTTGAAAGTGTCCTTCAAAGACTTGGCTTGAAGTAGGTTGTTTCTAGAAAAGGCTCTAGTTTGTTTTAAGGCAGTAAAAGTTTGTGCTCTTAACATTATATCTGATATATTTTGTATTAGAAAAAAGTGTTATTTTTTTAACTGGTTTATTGCAGATATTGTTTTCTAATGAGTTGAAATATATATTTGAGTCGTATCAAGAACCACCCATCGTTACTTTTATATACACAGTTCATTAATGATTCGGAAGTTAACCTCCTTGATAAATTAAGGAAAAAATTAATTGATTGTCAAAAGTGTGTGTTTTAGCTTTGCCGAATAAAACCATAAGCATTTTTTTTTTTTTTAGGGAAAAGTCATGCATTTTTTTCAAATATTTAGGTTTTATTTACACTTTTCATCAAATCAGCCGTATATTTTGAAAAACATGCTTCAAATCATCTTTTTTTGTGCCAAAACCCACCCGAATATCGCAATTGATCACACACTTGTATTTAACCAAATGTAATACAAAAGTTGTTCATACCAGGTTTGTTCTTGATTATCCTTTTGCTTCCATGGTTCTTTTTCAAGTATTTTTCGTTATAAACCGAGTTATTGTTCTGGAACAGATAATAGACTATCTTGTTTGATTTATGTTCCTTTATCAGTTTGAAATTCAATCCCTGCTCCATAATTTTCGTGACTAACAATTCATCGTCAGTGAATCTACTGTTTGTTACACAAGGTAAAGGCAATACCAAAAATACGAGTCCTTGGTTTTTACAGAACTTTTTCAATCTTATCATCATTTCTCCTCTTTTGTTTTCATCAGGCACAAAATTCACAACCAAGGAACATGAAATTAGATCATATTTTTGTTCGTTTGATTCAGGTAAAGTCTTCATTAAAAAGTCCTCCTTTTTAATATCTGGATGATTGCTATTCAAATCTATTCTTTCTATGCTTTTGATAAACTTTTTGTATTTATGTTGACTTATCACATTATCAACACGCAAGCATCCTATTTCCAGAGCCGACATGTCTTTAAAGCTTTTCCCTGAATCATTCAACTCAAGTATCCATGACATCAACTTCTTAGATGAATCTCCACCTCTGTCTGAATTCTGGCCCATTATGGATGCTATCTGGTACTTCTGTAGCCCTCCATTGTCAACAATCTCTTCGGTTATGAAGTTCAACAGAAAGTTTAGTCTATCTATGTCATTTGATGAAATCTTTTTGTTCTTTTGATAATTTTTCCTCAGATTTAATAGCTCTTCCTCAGAATTTACTTCTAGATTCACATTTCTCATATTCTCTTTCAAGTACGTTTTAACAAAATTGTTTATTTCTTCATCATCTGTCTTGGTAAATTTAAGATTCAATAATTGGAAAATATAAGCTCTGCATTTGATCAAAAAATGATATCGATTAATTATTTTTTTGGTTGTTTTGGGCTTGATATTCACAGGTTTTGTACCAAGCTTGTTGAGACTTTTGCCTGTTATTGTTGTGTTCTTTTTACTTTTCAATAGCGCCATTGGAGATGATGATCTTTTGGTTTAATATCTTGGAATACTAAAAAAAAGAAAAGAAAAGTTTAAAAAAACGTGCTTGTTCTTCATTTGATCAGGTGCACGTGCATCAAAAATAAAAAAATGTAAAAAAAATAAATGCAAAAAAAGAAATACCTCATAAGGGGCTCGAACCCTTGACATTTTGATTAAGAGTCAAACGCTCTACCAACTGAGCTAACAAGGTGAGTAATTTCTTATATGTTCTGTTGTTATAATATTTGGATTGCATACTGTCAGATTTTCTGTAGATTTGTTGAGCTTTCTCCAGGAATGCAACTCTCAGTTTGTCTCTGTGCATTCTCTGTCCTTTGCTTGATTTGAAAACTCTTTTCATTGTATTTGTCTAGTATTTTACTTTAAAGCAACTAGTATATATGTGCGGTGAAAACTTATTCAATAACTTAACTATCCTACAGTTTACTTCGTTAAACGATAACGTACTTTTATTTAACTTTACTGTATTCTACTTAGCTCCTAATATAGTTTTTTCTCCTTCATATATTTCTTGTTACAACTTAAAGATGTTTCTAACCTTAGAAACACTTAAGACGAAATACTAATGAAAATTCTTCACAAAAAAATAACAAACATGAAAATTTTGCATTTCACACCATACTGTTTCCTGATCATCCATTTTTTTATAACACCAATTGATTCACCGTCCGACAGCGTTGCACGCTTCACAAAAAAACATTGATGAGCCAAAATGTTCATATTAGCCCGAGAACCGAGCCAACATACCACAGTGTATGCTATCCTCTCATGAGCAAGGCTCAGTGTTACAAACTATCACAGATTGTCACCGCAATCTCCCAATAACTGGATGATCTTCCACTGATTACCATACTATCCAGGGACACGTTGGTCTACTCAACCTTTCCAACGTTCCTTTTCGTTGCCGCAGTTTGTGTTCATTATCATTAGACGGGCCATGCATTTATAAAGGCTATGATAACCATCATACCTACCAATTGGCTTTACTACCCATAAGTCTACCTAGATGAACCACGAACCCCTTGCGAACCTTGTTTCAAACAATGAACTTATTAACGTCGATCGAAGAGTATGCCGTTGTCTTATTGATGCCTATTGCCAACACTCTAGGTGTAATGAGACTTCAGACCCAACATACCGTCAATCTCGTACCTTATCCAATATCTGGTTCACCTTCATCTCCCGTCTACAATAGGAAACAGTGGCCACATAAACATATTGCTAGTTCAATGAAGGTCGACCAGCTTCTTGGGGTGACGTGACCCTAACAACTCCATTGTTTCATTCCTTACATGATATCACCACCCTACTATATGCATGTAGGACCTCCGTTCAACTGGTAACCCACTAACTTCATTCTGAAGTCCTTGTTGTATCACATTTACCAAAATTTCGGCCGTTGAGAGGCCCAAATTCACCATATACCCCCGGTCGGTCCAACTTCGTCCTAAAGTGCAAGGTGTAGAACATCGTCCATAACAATCAAGATCAGTCCTTGATTAAAACTCGGTCTGGTATTGGAATAAACTTATTCAAAACAACAACGCTACTACTAGAGAAAAACAAAGAACATAATTCTCTAAGAATACTTCTTACTGAGGATATATAATGCCTACAACTTATTGATGTCCAGAGGCAGGTAATACCTCTACACCCTATGGTTTAAGTGCTTCTTCACTATCCACTATTGCAAAACCTTGGTTGGGCAAAGCTTGCACTTATGCACCTTACTTCTTCTTCATGAAAATATTGTGAATCAACAAATAATTCTTAGAATATTCAACCATTATCACAGGATCTACTTTCTCCATTTTCACGTAAAATCTCTTCTCATTCTAGCCAACAATCTGAGATATTTGGTGCACTCTCATAGTCTTCTCTGAAGGTTTTTCTGTTGGCTTTGCATAGAGAACACGTCTCTTGTGATACAACTTCATATTCTTTAGATTGACTTGATTACTTTTTCTTTTAGTGTCTGAGTATTGGATATAATAAGCTTTTTTGTTGACTACCCCCTTGACCTTGAAGAGTTCTAAGTACAGCGGCATCAACCTCATGAATGGTCCCTTGGAGTAGATGACTTCTCTGTTTACAAGTACAAACTCTTTCTTATTTAAAACCAGGTCTATCTTGTTATAGTTCATCTGCATTCTAACTTCGACATCCTCCAAATTCTCATTCACCATGTTCTCAATAAACTTTATAAATTCAAACAGAGCATTCTTCAAACCAACAAGAAACTTTCTTGTATTGATGATAACTACATCTTATAGTAAAAGCTGCTAGGTGTCTATCAGACTCCTTTACCTCTATTTGGAAATATCCATTGAGCAATTCCATACTAGAAAAAAAAATTGTTCTTGCCCAATTGTTGGATCATTTCTTGAACCGTTGGTAAGTCGGTCTCTTTAGTTACTGTGTGGTCATTTAACAGTCTGTATTTGATAGAATGCAAGTTGTGATGTCTTAATAATCACGTATTTAAGACTGGTATTAAATAAAATCTATATAAAGAAAACCTAAATAATTCATGTATGAATGATCTCTGATTCTAATAAAAACATTGATATAAAGTTGTCCACTTAAAAAAGAAAATCCAATGTGTTGTTTCCCAACGGCACGCTGAATCAAACGCAGAAATTTTATTTCCTTCCAGTTAGGAAATAATAATAAAAACCCCGCCATATGGGAAAAAATAACTTTTTATCACTCAATTAATTCATAAATGCAATGACAACCTATCTTTTAATCTTATTGTGGTAATAATTTTTAGAGCTAACAAATGTTAACTCCAACATGTATTTTTTCTTTCCCTTTGGGACCAAGAATGCTGTGTAGCTATGGTTGGATATACTTCTTTTAATGTTGTCAGCCGCTAAAAGTTCTTTTACCATTCGTTCAATGATGGCAATCTTATCCGGATCCTTTTCAAACCTATTGATAAATTTTGACCAGTCCTTGGATTCTTCCTTCAAGATAATTCTCATCTAAGGTTTCTGAAAGATAAAACTTCTAGTGTTCGAATTAGTATTCTGGAATGAAGATTGTAAAATAATATCAAACTCGTCCAACATTTGTCTTTATTTAGTCTAAAATCTTTTGGAGCTATTTCCATGGGTAATAGGTACCAAACCGTTATTCACTTTGTCTAACAATAAAAAAGTATCATTCATTTTTATTCCGTTTGGAATACCTAGATATCTCAGAAAATCCTTCTTGTCCAGTGTAGTGACTTCATTAAACAGTAACCAGTTTGTAGGAGTCCTACCTAGCAGATCAGGCTCTGATGTGGATTCATTTATCAAAGACTCCTGAAGAGTTTGTGCATCAACATTATTAACAGCAGCATGGTTCATAATTTGAACTAATTCTTCATTAAACAAAACTTTTTTTTTTTGCTGGTTCAACTAAAAATCTTAATCTTACCAGGTCAGCAAAATCCAGCAATGGCGGATTTGAAGTCTTCTCAAACACATAAGCTGTAACATCATATTCCATATGGTTGTTTAAAACACTTAGGGTGACAATGTCACTCAAAGGAATGGATCACTTTTGTATTCAAGAGATGCTAATACCTGGTTTGGTAGTTCTAACATCTAGTTGTAATCTTTCAACCAAGCTTGGGTAAATTAGAGAGATGGCTGCACCGGTTTCTAATGATGTATCAATCAGGATGTTTTCCCCATTGTTAGAGACCTTCAGAGGCTTGATCCAATTCTTTCCAGTCCAATCTACCACATAAGTTAGAATCAATTTCTGTGGAATGGATTTAGCGCCAAAAATAACCAGATTCCTCTTTAGTGGCAGTGCACTTAAAATAAGCATGGCCCCCTTTGCCACAGTACAAGCAGTTTTTCATTTCAAATCTGCTCTTAGAGACATTCTTATTGGCCTCAGAATTCTTGATGTTCTTACTGAGGTAAAAGGCTGTGCAAATCCTCTCATAACTGCTTGGATTCATGTTCTTGGTCTTCTGCCAAGTGTGTCTTTGGCCGACACGCTTTCCAGAAATTCTGCTGACAGCATTCACCTCAAAATTGGGAGTGCTGTCTCTAATCAAAGAATCAGTATTGACATATGGCATATTTTGGTTTCTTTGACTGTCAAACGTGTACAACTCATCAAAAAATTGATCAATATCACAGTCACCCAACTCAGAGATCCTTTTAGTTGTTTCAGCGCCAATCAGTTCGCCCTTCATTAACTCAAGGATAATCTTTTCAACAGACCAACCCTTGGTAGCTTCTATAACCCTTAACCATCTCACATGAGCCTTGACTAAGATAGTGTTGTCCTTGCATCTGTCATCATATATACATGTTTCCAAAGCCCTTTTAAAAAGTGTTGGTAAATCTGTTCTATAATCATATTCCTGGTCCATAGTCTTTAAAATTTGTTCAATGGTTAAGTTCTGATTAGCCATTGTTTGGTATTGAGAAAGGGCATAACCCTTCAAAATACTAAACAACGCTTTTCTAATGGCTCTTGCCTCAACCTCAGGTCTTATCATGGACTGTGAGTCTATAGCAAATTCTATTTTATTTCTGAATTCGATATACTTTTCGACTCTTCTTTGTGGATCTTCTTCTTCTCCATTAAAAGTGTAATTCTTACCAACACGGTTGACTATAATCCAAGCGTACTCTCTTAGCTCATTCTGTTCTTTTCTAACAGCACTAGCCTTATACTTGTACTGTTCAGCCTCCAATCTAGAGATTTTATCGGATAGTCTCTTTCTTTCAACTTGCCAATCTTCAACCTCTTGAGAAGCTGGATTTGTGTAGCTTATACTGGTGGAAGCTTGGTTGTTTTTATTTTCAACCTTATCAACATAAGATTCCAAATGAGTAGAATCAACTACCATATTGCCAACAACAGAAGATTGTGGTGGAGAGTCTACGCCGTCTAACATATTGCCAGAGTCGATCCTCTTACTTCTGAATGAATCTGCAATCTCTTTAGCTTTCTTGTCAATTAAAGCTCTTATCTTCATGTTGTTCATTCTCTTACCTTTTTTCATGTTATTCTTGTATTGCGTTAGTTTTTTCATGTACTTTACCCTAAAGCAACTAGAATACATGTCCGGTAAAATCTCCTTTTAATATCTTGTAATTTTACAGTTGTATTTAGATATATTTCTCGCAATCTAATTGTAACTTGATTTAAGAAATAAATTATTTCAAATTTACTGGTTTATCTTCTTTATAGATTTCTTGTTTCTGCTTAAAAATGTATCTAACAATAAGTAAACATAAAAGATATTTAGTACACACCTCACAGTTTCTTATCATTCCCTGTTTCATAGCATGAAATGATCCACCGTCAGACAGCGTTACCCGTTTCCAAAAAAAAAAAATGATAATTTCTAAAAAAAAAATTCTCTTAACTCTGTTATCGGAGTTAACATACTACAAAGTTTATTTCACATGTAAAGCTGCTATCATCCAACACTCGTGGGATGTTCAGTCAATGTTATCCTTTCATAAAAAAACGTCTGAACTACAAGCCATTGTGGATTGCTATTTTTAATCGAAAATGAAAAGCAGATCTTTCGCTGACAAAAAATCTACTCAAAACACTGCTGTGATTCTCTACCTTCCAAAATTTTTTTTCGTAGCCGCCGTCTGTTGTCATAACAATAGACGGGCAATGTATTCAACTTGTGTTTAATCTTACTTGCCTATTAGATTTTGCACCCTAATATATAACCTTTTTGAGCAAACCTTAAGGTATCTAAATACCACTTGTAAATTTTGTTTCGAACAATGAATCCATTAACATCGACTGATATAGTAGCCGTCAGATTCTCTCCGTTTACCTAATGGGTGACATGACTACAGCATTTTATTTATATTACACAGTGCAATTCTATGAATACTTATATAAACAGTTGGAGAAAAGAAGAGTTGAAGGTGAAGGTCCTCTGTACATTTCCCTAATTGAGCCAAGAACAGATGAAATGGATATGTCCGCTGTGAATGAAAAGGTCAGCAATGAATTCGTGTTTGAAAACTTCAACGGTGTAGTTATTAGAGCTGGTAATTTTATTTAAGACAGAGAATACACAAAAAAAATTATTGATCAAAACGATAGAACATTGATACCCTTTGGTAGATACTTCATGTCTAATCCTGATTTAATCGAAAAATTAGAGAATGGCTTGGAAATCAACAAGTATAATAGAGATACTTTCTATGTTGGTGGTATGAAAGGATGTGTCAACTATGAACATTATTAGTAATTATTGTATTTTGTTATGTATAAGAATTTTAATGCTTTTTGATGTTAGAGCTTTACTTTTAAGCTCTAAAAATTTAGTTTCTAAGATAGAAAGAGATCAATGTTCCTTCAAATAAGGTATATATTTCATAGTATATATTTTTAAATTTAGAATTCCAAACTACGTTACTTTATTTAAAATATTCTCTTCTACCAGTTGGATATTTTAATGTTTTGGTATGATTTTTTTATAAAAAAACCAGTTAATAGTAGAATATGTATAAAAGTTAATTATTTACATCTAGAGCGACAATATCAATGGGAGTTGACATCAAGACACAGTCATATTCAAGTAGGTTGTTTAAACTTTACTATGTAGTGTTTTAATAGAATCTAAATAAATCAATTATAGGTATTTTTTACAAAAAAAATTCCAATAAAAAAATGTAGTTAAAAAATAAATTTTTTATGTTTAATCATTAAAAAAAATCCTAACAATCGGAAAACGAATTTTTAAAAAAAAACCAAATTTTTTTAAGTTCAGGTTTTCAATCTTTTTTATATGGATGATTTAATTTAGTATCAACATTTTCTAGCCATTATTACTGTTTAAGATAAAATTTTCGAAGATTAATCACAATCACGTTTTTTATGATGGAATAAGTGAAGTTTTTCCTTTGAAACAAGTTATTACAAGAACATGAGGCATCAAAAGCAAAACAAAAGTCAGGGATAAATTAAATGTCAATAATTTGAGTTTTTTTAAGAGCCAATAATGTTAACATTGTAGATGTTAATCTTCTAGACTTGAATATCATAGACGTCTTTTCAAGGATAAATATCATGAGCATAAATACTTTATGGTTTTTTTAAAAAATCTTTATTGGAACTTATGACATTTTTGTTTCAAGGTGTTTCAAAGCTGGTAAGCAAAAACCAATTAAAAATAAAGTTCAAAAGTAATTTGCAGAGTGAGGCCAATGTTTTTGTTCGGCATAGTAATGTACATGTGATTAAAGGCAGTGATATGACAAAATTGCTTTCAATATGTAAAAAAAATGGCTTTACATTTAATGGTCTGCTTTTAAGTCTTTTGTCATTAAGTGGTCCGGAGAATTTGATGGATATAAAATCAGAAAGTAATGATTTGGCCACCTATAGACATGAAATTTCAGTACCGTTGAACGCAAGAAAATTTCTACTTCGTGGTGAGGCTCTTCAAAAGAAGATCGGTATGTTTGTAACGGGTGGTAAGATAGAAACATGTGATATTAAGCTTAACTCGATTGAGAATAATCCATATTGCAGTGTAATTAAATTAGCAAAAGATTTAAACGATAAAGTACAAAATGTGTGTGTTCAAAACTTTCAAAAAACCGTTGATGAAGTCGGATTGTTAAATTTGTTGGCTGATAAGTCAATGAAAAACTTAGATTCTATATTTAAAGAAAAYCCAAAAAAGATATGTGAYTATGAGTTAAGTAATCTTGGAAGCACAAATAAAAAAYATACTYMTTTGATYAAAAGRCTTGTATTCAWTCAGTCCTTCAATCCAAGATCWAGCAACATGACGGTTTCATGTATTACAGGTGGATTTTCAGGAGATTGTGTATTAAGCTTTATGACAACTAAGGAAGAAGAGTTGTCTACTTGGKGTGATAGGTTTGRTAARGTTTTGRCAATGTTTTTGAGCTCAAATGAAAATGGTAGCAACCGAAAATAAAAAAATAAATATGATTTTTTATATAAGTGTAAATTCAATATAATACGTTTGTCTTTCTTAACATGTGTTGAAATTACATTGGAATACAAAATTTATTTCATTTTGATGGTTCATAAAACATTCTTAAGATACTTTATTGGATTTAACTAGTATATGGTTATATAATTTGTGGCTTCCTTATTGCTTTTCTACATTTTTAAAAATAAAATTGCTCAATAACCTTAATAATATCTATTGATAGCAATCACTCTAAACTATATATTCATGAGAATTACTTAGCAGCAAATGCTTTAAAGAATAAACCAAAGTTAAGTTCAATCTTGTTTTGTGAGAAAAATCATAAGCTTTAAACTATCATGACTAAAGTCTTATAGTGTTAGCAACATTTCATATTTGAAACTCCGAAAACAAAACACAGATGGCATTATCATTCAATTGGCATATAAAAGCTAAAGTTATATTTTAAGCTTAGTTATTTATAACCAAAAAAATTTAACATTTATTATAAATCTTGATTATTTTATCGAACTAAAAAAAACACATTTATAATGACAAGTTCAAATTTTAAAGGAATTTAATTTACTTCAATTTAAAAAAGAACCAACCTTTAAGATGAGCTTTATTTTTTTCCAAGCGGCAATGAAAATTTAAAAAAAAGGAAAACCCATGATGACAACATGGACAAGAGATTTAGACAGATGTTTTTAAATTTTTATTTTATGCTTTTTACCAACAGAGGTAATTTTAATATTAAACATTTAGATATATAGGTGCCGTGATTTAAACCATAGATTTGGCTTTAATTATTTCTTTGGACTCTTTGAAAATCATATTGGTGGTTTCTTTTTTAAATTTATTTGACCTCTTTTTACCCTTATGTTCAGATATTTAAAATATTTAAGCTTAAAAGAACCATAGATGAAGTGGTTATTTTGGTCTTTGATAAAATACATTTTGAATGTATTGGTCTCGTGAGTTCTCAACAAAAGCAGTATATTGATTAAATGTGCTCACGTGTCAAGCGTCTAATATTTCCTAAAATAGCGATTGCTTACATATAGTCACGTGAAATACCAAACAATTTTTTAAAAAATATAAGTAGTGTTTACATTTTATTAGTGTTATTTTAGCAAAAGTAAACAATTTAATACTTTTTTGAAGATATTTTTATATGTAAATTAATTAATGATTAAGGAATATAWRAGYAGTGAATATATRACTAATGGATCAGATTGTTTGACATATAGAACTTAATGGTCTCCTTCAACTCAGTAGTGCTTAAAAACACAGATGTGAAGACATCATTATAGCCATCAGTATCACTAAGGTAAGCATTCATACTAGGAGAAGCATTAGCAAGGTCAGTATATCTATAAGCAGTTTCTTTACCAAATAGAGTGTTAGCACCATTTATGTTAACAAAGAAGGAGTAAAAGTATGAAATAACCTTGTTGATCACATTTGTTTTAGTAAAGGCGGATGTGATATTGAATATTTTGAACTCTTCGATGAATAAGTTAGAAGGAGTGGTGAGACCAGATTTAAAGTAACACATATAGATCATAGTTTGGATGATGTTTTTATGGTCAAATGAGAACGAAGGATCGATGAGATAAACTCTTTTGTCAACCATGTCAAGTATGTAGCCGATCTAGTCGTAGTAAAATAAGAAGTATGTGGTGTCAAAATGGGGAGATAGAGCATCAGCATCGAAGTAGGCAGGGTTAGTTAGGAGGTTTATTTTAGAGACAGGAACAGTAGAAACATCAAGTTTAGCATTGAATGTGGTGATTAGATCAATAATATCAGTAGAGTCAAAATCTTGTATCGAGTCTAGTTTCTTTCTTAGTCGTTCAGATGAGTTGAAGTATAAATTTGATGTGTTATATCTATGTGGGAGTGGAATCGTTTTGTTACATATGAGTGTTGAGTTAACTATGGAGTAACACTCGAGAATTTCATTTAATAATGGCCATGATGTGTTGTCTTTGATATAACCTTCAGTGATGAGTTTATATAGTTCATGGTTTTTGAGTGATTTATTATGGTGGTGGATTCTCAGTAATTTAACAGTTTGGGAAAGGAATCTTTTGAGAATGGAAGGATAGATTGTTTGGTTATCAAGCATGGCGGTGACATCTTGGTGTGCCATGTATAGGTAGTTTGGTATGTTTGTTGCCATTGGTTTGGGGAAATAATGAAGAAAAATGAAAACAAAAAAAAACGAGTGCGTAGCACGAGTAGTACCCATAGTGTAGCGYAGCGGAACGGAGGGTACMRTCTCMATAGCAGCTAAGAAAAAAAGAAGAMGAGGAACAAGATATAGAAAACAAGCGGGAGAGAAAAAAAAAGAAAAAGAGGAACAAGATACAGAAAATAAGCGGAAGAAAAAAAAAGAACAAGAAAAATAAGATACAGAAAATAAGCGGGAGAGAAAAAAAACAGAACATAATTTRTACATGATACAYAGGTTRAATAYAAGATATAACACTACACARAGTATTCAAAAAGTGRTGAWSATYATAACAKCATGACTTMAACTCTTTTGATATTCAAYAAGACGTATACTTTCGATCAGTMAWAGTGGRTCATCTYMTTTAATATCAGTATACAATAATGGTGGTTCACACATCAAGARRATATAACCATATAGAATATARRAGTAACTWTCTTGGAGTGTMATCCTTAAATCTTCAAAACGAGTGCGAAGCACGAGTAGTACCCACAGTGTAGCGCAGYGGAACGGAGGGTACCATCTCAATAGCAGCAATAATAAAAAATATAAWGAGTAWSATATAKRATACAGAAAGTATAGGAGAAAAAAAGAAGAGGATCATATAGTAAGAAAAAAGTATGGGAAAAAAAAAGAAGAGGATCGGGTACTACGAGTTTAAGTGGGAGAAAAAAGTATAGTATAGAAAATATATAAAATAAGCGGGAGAAAAAAAAAGAAGAGGATCAAATACTAAGAAAAAAGAGGAATATCACAGTTTAGCGGGAGAAAAAAAAAAKGATCAAGAAGTAATATAGGATATAAAAAAGAGAGAAAGAAGCAGGAATAATACAGATTATATAGAGTAATTATAATRTWAGAAGATATRRRAGKATATATATCATAGCAGTAACTCAATYATAATAATATAAACATATTAATGACACATRTTYAGTAAAATAGTTTGWGTTTAATCAAGTAAATTATATTTTGGTAGYATTATTTTASATYTCAAAAGTAGGAWYATAAAACAAAAYACGAGKGCGAAGCACGAGTAGTRCCCACAGTGTAGCGYAGCGGAACGGAGGGTACCATCTCAATAGCAGCTTTAATAAAAAAAATAGAGGAAAAAAAAAATAGAGGAAAAAAAAAGGAAAGCAAAGAAAAGGAAGGGAAAATACACGGCCAAAAAAATAGAGGATACAAAATTAAGCAGGGGAAAAAAAAAGAACAAGATACACAAAATAAGTGGGAGGAGAAAAAAAGATATAAAAAATAGAGGATACAAAATTAAGCAGGGGAAAAAACACATAGAAGAAAGTAGGTGGGAAATAAAAAAAAGGGAAACCCAACCAAAAAATATACCATAGAGAAACCAAGGTAAAAAGAAGTACAGGACAATATAGTATAGTATAGAACAGAAGAGGAACTCAAACAAAGAGGATCATAGAAGTATAGAGTATAGAGTATATAGTGATCGAGGAAAAAAAGAAGACGCGAAAAAAAGAGACGCGTAAAAGTAAAAAAAAACACGAAAAAAAGGAGACGCGAAAAAGAAGAAAAAAGAGACGCGAAAAAAAGAAGACGCGTAAATTCAAAAAAAAACACGAAAAAAAGAGTAGACGTCCCCGAACAAAAAAGAAAAAAGGAATTACCCAAAAGGGAAAGTCACATGATAGAATAAGAGTAGTCACGTGTGAGGACGTAAGTCCGAACAGAGGAACGAAGTGACTCGTGACAGGAGTATCAGAGAAGTCACGTGTGAGGACGTAAGTCCGAACAAGAGTAGTCACATGATGATCTAACAGTATACCCCACTCGTAACCCCATACCCCCAGGGGAGGATTAGTAGTGAGGACGTAAGTCCGAACAAGAGTAGTCACATGATAGCGTAACGTGACATAGTGGTATACCCCACTCGTAACCCCATACCCCCAGGGGAGGATTAGTAGTGAGGACGTAAGTCCGAACAAKAGTAGTCACATGWTSYCCTAACAGTATACCCMACWMRYAAMCCCATACCCCCAGGGGAGGWTTAGTAGGTGCGGTAGCACGGCGGWTAACGYRTKYCTAWSTCCGAAACAAGWATMCCTAACTCCGAKCSYMAGTTCGAAYCYTCCARMACSCAAAACCAGGCAATCAGGTCTTCCACATCCAGGTCAGGTCAGGTCAGGTCAGGTCAGGTCAGGTCAGGTCAGGTCAGGTCAGGTCAGGTCAGGTCAG